>LPNX010583459.1:42243-167870 GCA_001517045.1 Pseudotsuga menziesii | reverse complement strand
GGGATCAATGTGCGTCGATGGATCCTGCAAATTAAACATCAATTATTAAATTGAACTAACTATGTACTAATACATTAGAAAATTATAACAAACACTCACCCCGACCTCTGGACGTGTCGGTGTTCGTCCTATCACCAATCTCCTCCTCAGTGGAGTCGGAATCTGCAATACCATATCTCAACGACATCCAGTGATAGCTGGAGTTCAGTTCCTTGTGTCGCAGACGGAGCCATTGGTTCAAAATCAATGATGGTCGGACCATGGGGGGCTAGGAGCTACTTCTTCTGTTGGTGGCTACAATCACCAAATGTTGAAGTAGTTAGACATGCATGAGTAAACAATAAAATACAATAATAAACTATGTCTAGCTAAACAACAATAATAAACTATATGTCTATATCAACTTAACGAGTTCAAATATCATCGAAGGATATACATTACCATGGTCTCACCCGTGGTAGAACCAAGGGGGGCAGGAACTTCTCCTGCTGCTGGTGCCTCAACTGTGGTCGAAACAGGGGGGGCAGGAACTACTCCTGCTGCTGGGGCCTACAATCACCAAATGTTGAAATAGTTAGACATGAATGAATAAACAATAGACAACAATAATAAACTATGTTAAGATCACGTTGAAATAGTTAGGTATACCTCAGTGTGACTAGCTGCCATTGATGAAGCAGCCTCAACTGTTGCATCAACCATCAATGCTAGACTTTCTTCTGTTAACTCCGGCTCCTGATGCAGTAAAAATGCAAATCAAACATTAACAAAAACAACTTATGCACTGGATTTCAAGTTAAGCAACAAATATCATCGAAGGATATACATTACCATGGGCTCAGTAACTACATGGCCGTGGGTAGCTCGAGTCTTTTTTGGAGTGGACCGCCTCATGTACACATGACCCTTGTCCACGGAAGGCCTGGGAGGAGATGCATCTGCAGGCAATGGCCCAGATGTTTGGGTCGGTGCTTACAATCAGCAAGTGTTAATGTAGTTAGATGTATGCATAATTCAACAAACATGTACATGTATTTAAAAAATGACAACTGTAATTGTTTACCATATTAAAATGTTTACCTGGGTACCATGATGTGTCTCGTGGATCTCTCCACCCAGTGACGAATCTGGGATCTGCAAGTTTAATAATTGTAAATATTAGACCATAGATAGAATTAGTGAACTAACATGTAAAGTATGTGGAAATTAACAAGTTATTGACAAGCATAATTGAAAAATTGAAATTTTAGAATGTTTACCTCAGTAGAACCATATGGGCCTGTGCCATCATGGATCCCTCCACCAACAAAGGGATCGGTGGAGGGAATTCCATGCCCCAATCCAAAGTCTGGGGGGTCTCTGGCGTCAAAACGCAACAACTGCAAGTTCATGAAATTAATATATTAGCTCAAACTATATATATGTGTACAAAGAGGAAACTAAATGAAGAATTTATTAAAATTAACCAAATCTACATACCTCACTCAAAAAACCACTGAACGCAACATCTGTGGAAAGACCATAGCAGGGACGACCACACGATGTGCACACGTGAGGATTAGAACTCTCTTGGGGATGTGCCGATGGTGGTGCACTAGTGGATGGTGCTGTATCAGTATGTGGTGGTGCACCAGTGGATGGCCCCGAAGAAGGCAATGGCCCCGAAGAAGGTGATGGCCCCGAAGAAGGCAATGGCCCTGCATCAGGACCACTAGGTCCTGCATCCCCACCCATCTGCTGAAGAGTAGTGCTATGGCGAAGGACCACTCATGCCACTATCAAAAAAGCATCCTATGTCTCAGCAACTACGCGAGTTGCAGGTGGGACATCTGGCCCATGCAATGGTGCGCGAGGTGCAGGGATAGGGCGATTAGGGTCTTGGACCCTCGCATTGGGTCAGTTTTGGGGCATCCCCCCACCGATCCCCTGATACTCCAAGTAAGAAAAATAGTTCACGTGTTTATGCAACACGAACTCCGCATACAACTTTCGAAGGAAATACAGGGGCATTTCTCTGTTGTTATGCGGTGGCAAATCAAAGACCATATACCATCTATCCATCTAGTTATCGATAAATGGTTGGAATGTGCACCACTCAATGGATATATGTGTCCGGTTTGTATTTGGGATTTCTCCAGTCCGGGGATCCCTGAATAATGCAAAAATGTGCTCCTTTGTTATTTTTAACCTTTTTATTGCCACATAATCCAATCCATCCTCTTGTTCTCTTCTTTTCCTCTCTCTATATGATGTGATATCATATAGTATATTAGTTGACTGCGAAATAGTGTCAACAATAGCATCCATGGTGGATGCAAGGGAGCGGCGAATCTCATCTCCGCCACGAAAAGAAGCACTGATGCCCCTTAAGCGGGAAAGCTCAATCAGAATCGCGGCATTCGGATCCATTGCAGCAACTGCAAAAAAAACATCAATAAGAAAATCATTAGAAACATATACATGGCATATAATGACGTCTCTTCAAAATTGAAAATGTATTAAATCACACTCAAGTTAGCAATTTAATGACAAATTCACTTACATATATTTATTTAAACTTAAGATTATACATTTCACAATTAAAACGTAAGTTTCGTTCAACTTGTGACTACATTCAGTTAATGAGTAAGTAAGAATTGGATATAACTCAAGTTCTGGCTTAGAAAGATGGTTGCGCTAACTTAGAAAGATGATTTGAATTTTGTTGAGAGGTTTGTCTTTCGTTTAAGGTTTGGATTTTGGTAGGAAAGGAGGAATTGTTCATTGTTTGGGACATGCCTTAGAGGCTATGATGATGTTGCTTGATCAAGGACAATCTTTCTTAGAGCATGATGATGGATATTCCAGAGCTAGTATAGTCCAGAGTTCGACAGGAGAAAACCCTGATGATATGTGTCAATGGGCATTGTATGAGTACAATTTCAAGCTTATGATGGTCTCCTATGTGTATATATGTAGAGCATATGATGTGTATTATGATGATCCTTGATGATTACTTGATATGTATCATGTAGGTCATGTTATGTACATGCGGGGTTCATCAGCTAAGATTGATGACTTTGTAGAGAATTTTGAGGAGTGTTCATTTTCTACTTGTCTTTCAGGATGTAATCGTGCAGTGTATGAGGATATTGGGGCATGCATTCTGAATAGTGAGTCATCTCTCCATTATGAAATTGTCCATGGTTCTATAACGAGTACGAGTTCTTTCATCACTTTTTGAAAAGATGCTTGTTTATGCTTCTAGTAATATTGAAAAGATGTTTGTTTATGCTTCCTAGATTCTAGTGAGAGTGGTTTTTTTTCTAATGGTTATGGTTTTCACAATCTCTAGGAATTTTGGCTTGCTTGTAATTTTAAAGGCCTTAATTCATATGTATGGCATATGATGTAGATTTTTAGGCAATATTTGGTTTGTTGGTGAATTTCTCTTGAAGGGTAGGCTCTTTTGGTCATGTAATTGTTTGGGTTATTGACTATTCTATTTTATTTTATGTACTAGAGAGTTTCATTTGATTAGATATAGAATAGCATCTAAATTGTTTTTTATGAGGGAAAAAGAAAATAAAAAGTTTAGTCTTCCTACATAATGCATGTCAATAGGGTTTTTTCCAATGACATTGCCTAGAAACATTTGTGTCAATTGTATGTGATCAATTTATGTGTTTAGTCTTGGGAAAGGCATTGGCATATCATTATCTTTGGTTGGTTGGTGTTTTGGCTATGAGATGGTTGTTTATTTTTTTATGTTTTTTATTGCATTTACAAACAAAAAATGGTAATTTAAGTATCTAATTGAAAAAAAAAAAGCTATGGGTGAATGAATTACCTGTTAATATGATGATTCACCGGAGGATTTGTCTTCAAATCGAGGAATGGGCACTCTTCCAAGCTCCTAGGGCACGGGCAGGCCGTCGTAATCGCGATCCTGTTTGGTGAAAACGACTCTCGGGTTGGGACTGTGGGTTTTTTATTTTTTTTTAGAATTACAAAACGCGCACGCATTATAGTTACCTAGCCTACATGTCTGCTTACATGTCAGGCTCGAATTTACTATTCCAAGTGCTATGGAAGAGGAGCGCGTTCTTTTTCTATGTAACGTGAGCCTGTTCCTAAAAAGTAAGATTGCATCTAAAAGGTCCCTCAACTTCTTGCACACACCCAAATATATCTTTGACCAATTTTACTAAATTAAACTACAATATTTAAATATAAAGATAACGACATAACTTATTCATTTAGTTATTACTTCATTCATTCATCACATATCTTCGTTATTAGTAAACATAGAATAAAGCAATACACGTTACATAATCATTTGACACCAGAAATTTAACATGTAAACTCAAGACTGGAAAAACCATAAAAACTTTCATTATCGTTCAAGAGTCGCAGCAAGCACTCAAGTCTGTGCACACAACCAGTAGACATTTTTTCAACATCTCATTACAAAATATTTGTGTATGCAGCATCCAGATCAACCTTCCTCCTTGCGACTCTACTCAGGTTATACTTTGATAGATACAAAAACCTTCATCCAATGCTGCCAAGTCTTTGGTCTTGCCACCCGACGTTCAAAGGAAAATTGAAAGCTTACCTCTGCAGTCAAAACAACCTTTGTGTCAGTACCTTTTGAGTCAGTCATATGGTTACAACATACTCAAAATTCCAGAACTTTGTTCTGAGTTTCGTGTCATCGATGTGGGATTCATCATGGCCCTCCTTCGACGAGACTATTCCTGTTGACATCAGATCATCATCCAGGAATTAGTATTAGAAACAAAAAGATAGTACCTTAAGGTCAGTATGCATTAATCATAGATTCTATCGCTCTTGACATAGGTTCACATCATTGACCTTTGATCGAAAGATTCGACTGAGTGTTCGACATCAAATCATCTATTCACACTCAAGAGACTATACTAGGGTACCTTGGGAATCATTGACATCAATGGTAATATCCCTCTCACTTGTTAACGGTTCTCATCGTTGACTGATAATCAAGTGGTTTCTACCATGTTTGACATCAAGACATTGTAATCACATGGATAGAATCGTACTTTGTGGAATATGAGATGAAGACCCTGGGAGTTTTTTAGGATCTCATTTCTTTCCCTAGGTTGCAATGGAGTATTTTGTATCATTCCTAGCATGGATCCACATTTGTATGGTCATGGATGTGCTCAAATTTATATCTGTTTTGACATAGATATACATTGTATGTCTTGTAGCTATGTCCAAGTTTGAGTCTTCTTTGCATGGATCTACGTTGTATTCTAGTAGCAATGTTTGTTCATCTCTCTCATGGATTTGCCTTGTATTGGTCTGCAGCCATGATGAGGAGAGATTTGGTTATGAGTCAAAAGTATTGATGTATTGCAGAATCCTGTTATACCGAAATATCATCACCCTCATGTTATGAGATAAGTATCCCCTTGACTGCTCCAATCCCTCAGAGTTTCCCTGGAGAAATGAAGAAATAAATTAACCCCTTGCAAGTTTCCCTCTTTTGAGCTGGTAACGCTCTTTCCCCATTGACCAAAAGAATTACCCAAGAAGCAAAGAGATGGCACCGCTCCTGATATATGAGAAAAGAGAGGTGCCACTGCTCTTTCCCTTACTTCCAAAAGCAGTGCCCCCTTATCACCACCTGTTTGCTTCTTTGGAAAATCGATGCTCGAGTTTTGAAGGAAAAAAGAGAAGCTTTGAGAGAATTCTCAAAGCTTGCCTATGTGGAGCCTCATCCCTATGGTTTAGGACCAGCTGGAGCTCAAGATCCACACTTTTAGGATCTATTCTCCACCTCACCCATGATATCCTCAACCATACCTATCCTCCCATGCCTTTAAATACTAGCTCATCCCCCATGGGACAAAGGAGACGAACAATTTTTTTTCATACCCAAAATCTGTCAAAATCATTCTTGAGTCTTTGGAGGCAAGGTGAAGTTAGAGGCAAGGATCCATTGGAAGGAACTCTCAACACTAAGGTGTGAAGGTTGTAGTATCTCCAATCATTTATCAATAAAGAATGTATTTTCTTTCCCATATTTACTGTTTCATGTGTTTATATTCTTGATTCCTTAGTCACAAGCATAGATCTAGTTGATTATATTGTATGATATCATCTTTTCTTTGTTTTCTTCCATCTTGTACAGGTTCTTCTGTGAGGATAGTGAGGAAAACCTTTGAGATAAGAATCATGGCATTCCATTCAAGTGATTAACCAGATCTAGGGAGATTCTAGCATTTCGTGTTTGTGTTTTGTTCTAGATCTGAACCATTAAGACTAGGGAACTAGCTCTTGTTCGCAGGAGGTGTGTATTTTCGGCTAATAAAAGTGTCGGCTCCACTGGGGATCTACTTCGAATTCTGGATCATTGGTAAGTTGAAACCTCCACCTTCATTTCCAATTTCTAGATCTACTTTTCCATGCATAGATCTGTAGATCTTCTTTGAATTTGATTGTTTTAACTCTGTCTTCCTTTGGATCTTCATATTTTTGGTTCACTGGGTTTTTTGGTGATTGTTTGGGTTCATTTTTTAGTCTATAACTTCCTTTTATGTTTCTTTTTTATTTTTCAAATCACCATCTTGGGCACAGCTCTTGAGCTATGTTATAAGTGCGGTTCTGAAGCTATCACCGCTCTTCCTCTGTGTTAAAGAAGCAATGCCACCGCACTTTCTCTGTGTACAAGAAGCGGTGCTGGACCTGGTAACGCCCTGGTGTGAACCTGCAGTAAGCGGTGCCACCGCTCTGTTCCTATGTGCAAGAAGCGGTGCTTAGGCTGGTAATGTCCTGTTCAACACTTGTAGAAGCGGTGCTAGGTATTCTTCTTAGCCCTATTTGGTATTTGATTCTTAAATGCCTCTTTTGGTATCTGAGATGCATGCTTCAAATTGCTACAGTTGTTTTTTGAACTTTGCAATTCATTTTCGAACAGAAAACTCAATCAAAAATAAAAAAATAAAAATAAAAAAACAAGCCAAAATTTTGTTTTTCCCTCGGACCCCCCTTGAGCGTGTATGAATCCATAGTTATTCTCAAGAATTTCAATTGATGTTGGTCTTTTAAAGCTTCATAGTTGGATTTGAATAGAACTTGGTTTTGTTAGATCTCTGATTTCTGTCTTCTTTGATAGAACAAGAAAAGATTCATTTCAGTTTTTCTTCGTTTGTTATACATGATTTTTGTATGTTTTTCCTTTTTTCATAAAGTTGTCGAAAAGTGCATATGAAAGTTATTGTATGATTTTGTGATTAGTTCATTCGCACTTTAGTTGAAAAATCTGAACACTTTTGTATAAAGTTGTAACAATCTTTTCTTGCTTTTCATTAAAGGTCTCACTTCTTTTTTAGTTCAAAAGAGAATCTTTTGTTTGTTTCAGTTAGGAACGGATCATATAAGCAATTTGTTTCATTGTTGTATGGGATTTACTCTATGTTTCAAGTAAATTGAACCTCTCTCTCCCTCTCTTAGGTAGAATTTCATTGAAGAGGAAAACTTGCATTATCATATAGATCAGTGTCCATCTTCTTTAATTTCAAGTTTTCACTCCATGGTTCCACCTAAATGCACAAGATAAAATTAAGCGCTAGCTTAGGTTTAAATTTTTTAGCAATTTGTGTGATATGTTAGAGACGTGTTTGGGCGTCATTAAACGTAGGAGTTGTCATTATTTTTCCACACTACAACTCGATACTTGCGCGGTTCTTCCACATACCATCGGTATATTGAACGGCCTTTCACGTACCCTTGAGGTATATAGAAAGGTACTTCACGTACTCGATTGTATATAGGAAGGCCCCTTGTGAATGGTTGTGCATTAGACAACACTACTACCGATTTGATCTCCCACGTACCTTGCGTATATCGGAAGACCCCACTATGATACCCTATCCAAACCGAGTTAACCTTTTGGCCATCTTGGCTTTACGGGCGAAGCTTGTAAAGTCTTGATAATCCTGGTGAGAAAACTGACCTTTAATCCACTCATCTCACATATTTTGCTTGCTTATTTAGTTTGAGTAGCGCTTGTTGTTTGTACAGTTAGGATGTTTTAGAAGAGAGAGATAATTTTGTTACATAGTTATGGCTTCACCTTCTGGGACTACCAACCAAGAGACTCCTTTACCAAGCATGTCTTTTGTGTTCCCTCCATATGGGGATGTTGGTCCTCCTCTCATGGCTACGCTAAGCCTTCCTGGATTAACTGTTGGATTACCTGTTTGGTTATTCTCTAGTCTAGTTATCCCATGTACACCAGTTTCTTCTGCTCCTAATCCTTCATCGCAAGAGCATCAACCTCATGTTGATCCCTCTCCTTCTTCCCCAAATGCGTCTTCTCCCGTTTCTACCTCTTCGCCTATTGAAAGTTGTAGTACTAGTAGTCAGGTGGATAAGAAGAAGAAAAACAAACAAACAACCAATTCTCAACCAATCACTCCTCCCAGTGTGGAGAGTGTTGATCTGCACACCCAAAGACCGCGTAAACCCAAATTCCCTTGTAGGATTTGCAAGGGTGATCACCTTCTGAAATATTGTCATGGTCTATCCCTAGTTTTAGAAGAGTGGTCTAAGGTTTCTCGACAACCAATGTCATTAGCCTCCGGTCATCATACTGATGATCCCCCCTCAACCAGTGCTTCTGTGGTTAAGAGTCGAAAGGGTAAAGTAAAAAATCCTTTCTTGCTTTGTAAGGACATGCACTTTACTTACCTTTGTCCTTGCATGGATGAAGCTTCTAAGTTGTTGGAATATATTACTATTTCTCGTCAACGGCTTCCAACAGGTTATCGTAAGTTTTCTCTTGAACCCCCATTGGTTGATAAAGTGGTCGATCCAGTTCTAACCTCAGTCGATCCCACTCTTCCATTTAAGAGTGAAATTGAAGTGGTCAATCCAAGTTCATCCTCGGTCGATCCCACTCTTCCGTTGAAGAGTGAAATTTAAGTGCTCAATCCAAGTTCATCCTCGGTCGATCCCACTCTTTCGTTGAAGAGTGAAATTGAAGTGGTCAATCCAAGTTCATCCTTAGTTGATCCCACTCTTCCTTTGAAGGGTGAAGTTAAAGTGGTTATTTCAATTTCATCTACAATTAATCCCACTCTTCCTTCCAAGAGTGAAGTTAAAGTGGTCAATTTAGATTTATCTATAGTTGGTCCCACTCTTCTTTTGAAGAGTGAAGTTAAAGTGGTCGAGTCGAAGTCATCTCCACCTGATCCCACTCTTTCATCAGAGAGTGTTAAGACTGAAGTAGTCGTTTTTGACCAAATCTTCGTCTTGTTCTTCTCTTCCAGTAGAGAATGAACTTAAACCTACTGAAGTTTCTATGCTTCGTTCTGATTGTTCTTGACAAGAGGAAATTTTTTCTGTTTCGATAAAACCCTCTCCGAGTAGTGAGGTTATTTCCTTTCACTAGAGTAACCTAACAAAGTCGTGTCTTCATTCGAGTGTTCCTTTCCAGATAGTTGTGAATGTTACTGCTAGGCGGATAGTTTGCACTATTTTTGATGAAGGGGCTTTTGTTAGTATTCTATCCTCAACTGCTTGGAAAGCTTTAGGGTCTCCTCAGCTTGTGCCAACCACCGATCAGATACTGGCTTTTAATCATAGGCCTACAACGCCTTTAGGGATCCTTCCTCAGTTGCCTATTACTTTGGAAGGAAACTCTATCTGCATTGATGTTATGGTAGTCCAAGGTCCTTTAGATTTCAATCTACTCCTTAGACATGATTATGTTTACGCCATGAAAGTTGTAGTGTCCACACTCTTTCGAGTGATGTATTTTCCCCATGATGGGAAGATTGTGACCGTTGATCAATTTTCCTTTGTTAAACCTGATTATCATGTGACTCCTAGTCATCAAACTTCCTTGAATATATCACATGTTCTTGTGGCTCTTTCCCCTTCTAATTATCTTCTTCCCATCATAGGTAAAATGGGGGGCATGGCTCCAGCCTCTAGACTTCATACTGGAGTTAAGTTGCTAGCTTCTTATGTAAGCAGGCAACCCACCAACCTCTGGACATCATGTTGGCTTAGAACTTGTTGCGAGCATAGTTCCCATTCTGTATCAAGCTCGTTAAAAAATGAAACAGATGCCTTTGAGCAAAGTTCCCATTCTATGTGAAGCTCGTTAAAAAATGAAATGGATCTCCTCAAGCATAGTTTACCTTTTGGTTTCAAGCTTGCATAAAATGAAATCATTCATGAGCATAGTTCATTTTCTATGTCAAGCTCGTTAAAAAATGAAATAGATCTCCTCAAGCATAGTTTACCTTTTGGTTTCAAGATTGCATAAAAATGAAACCATTCTTGAGCATAGTTCATTTTCTATTTCAAGCTCATTAAAAAATGAAGTAGGTTTCCTTAAGCATAGTTTACCTTTTGGATTCAAGTTGCATAAAAATGAAACCATGTTCCAAGCATAGTTACCTTCTGTTTCAAGCTTGTGTAAAAATGAAACAGATCCCCTTCCCTTGAGTTGAGTCTTCACTTTAGTGTTAGAACTTGAACCTTCTTTTCACCTGCCCGATTCTCGTTCTTCCTACCCCCTTGGTGAACATTTTCACATTAGTAACCAAGTTTTTAGGTTGGGTGCGGAAGAAGAATCGTCAAATGAAACGAAGCTTGGGGGCATGTTGAGCCACTGGCAACCATGCTAGGGGTAATCTTTGCTAGCAATCATGCTGGGGGCAAGCTTCCAACCTCTGTATATCATGTTAATGGGATTTTTTCAAGCATAGTTTACCCATTGGTTTCGAGCTTGCGTAAAAATGAAACCAATCTTCGAGTATTCTTCCAACTGATCTTTGAGCTCGTTAAAAACAGTAAGATGGTGTTGAGCTTACTTTTCATTTTTCATGCTCCGGTTAAAACATGAAATTTGGCTTGAGCTTAGTTTATTACTTTTTCGTGCTCTAGATTCAAACATGAAAAAGTCTAATAGAGTCTTCTTTAAACTCTTTTCGGACTCTTAAAATGTGAAAAGATAGTCGAGTACTTGTCTTCTTCATACTCGTAAAAGTATTTGAAGAGTTGTCTCTCCGACGATAGGTTATCTCTTTTTCGGTTCGGATAGACTATTTACGAAAAAGGAACACTCCAACCAATCATGACTGGAAGAGTTCTCTAAGGTATTATTTTATACTTTTTTGGGCCTTAGGGACTAAATCATATGAAAAAAGACCCTTTGGAGTTTTCTTTAGTTTATTCAGACTCTCTAAACATGAACTACACCGAGTTTTCTTTTGTTGGACTCGTTAAACTAAACACTGAGAGACCATTTTTTGGGATCGAACCCCTCCTTTCTCAGGTTCGTGAAATATATGGGAATGGACTTATATTCGGATGAGCTAAAATGAGTGTTTGTTACCCTCTTTGAACTCGTAAAAACAAAAATAGGCACTCATCAATAATGATGGGGAAATTAAGGGAAAGGGAAAACATTTTGCAATAATGGCAATTGTTAGTCACCTTTGAACATGGCATATGTCTGCATTTCATTCAGTCAATTGGGTATTCAGCTTGTTTTCGAGTCGATCCACTTTCATAAGTCATGCCACTCCTTTGAGTCTCTGAAAGATTGCATTGTCCATTGTCTCATTGTGTTCCGCCTTGTCAAGTCAATATTGTCAAGTCTTCAGTCATGCCACCTTATGTTCAAAAGGGAAACTATTTTGAGAGTTTACACCTACAGTCAAAACAACTTTGTTGAATCAGTTACTTTTAAGTCAGTCCTATGGTTACATTAGCTACAAAATTCTGGAACTTTGTTCCAAGTTTCATGTCATCGATGTGGGATTCATCATGGCCCTCCTTCGATGAGACTATTCCTGTCGACGTCAACTCATCATCCGGGAATTAGTCTTAGAAACAAGTTTAGTACCTTGAGATATGTATTCCCTAATGATAGATTCTCTCACTTTTGACATAGGTTCACATCATTGACCTTTGATCGGAAGACTCTGCTAGGTGTTTGACACCAAGACCTCTATTCACACTCAGTAGATTGTACTAGAGTACCTTAGGAATCATTGACATTAATGGTGATCTCCCTCGCACTTGTTAATGGTTCACATCATTGACCGGTAATCAAGTGTTTTCTACCATGTTCGACTTCAGATCATTGTAATCACATGGATAAAATCGTACTTTGTGGAAGACGAGACGAAGACCCTGGGTATTTGTTAAGCGTTCATCGCTTTCCCCAGGCTGTGATGGAGTATTTGTATGAGTCCTAGCATGGATCCACATTTGTATGTTTGTGGTTGTGCTCATATTTGTGTCTGTATGACATAGATCTACATTGTATGTCTGGTAGCTATGTCCAAATTTGAGTCTTCTTTGCATGGATCTACATTGTATTTTAGTAGCAATGATTTTTTTGTATCTCACATGGATCTGCATTTTATTGGTCAGCAGCCATGTTGTGAGTCATTTGGGACATGTATCAAAATGTGCTATAGACAGTTGGTGATGTTTGAGAAGTTCCGACCTTTGGACCTTTTCCTCGACATTATACCTTGTTCTTTCAAAGTATATTGCCTATCGTTTTCCTCTAGCCATTATACTTTGGTGGGCATCTCTGTTATACCAAAATCTCATCACCCTCATGTTGTGAGATAGGTATCCCCTTGACTGCTCCAATCCCTCAGATTTTCCCTAGAGAAATGAAGGAATAAATTAACCCCTTGCAATTTTTCCCTCTTTTGAGATGGTAACACTCTTTCCCCATTGACCAAAAGCATTACCCAAGAAGCAAAGAGCCAGCACTGCTCCTGATATATGAGAAAAGAGAGCTACCATCGCTCTTTCCCTTACTCCCAAAAGTGGTGCCCCATTATCGCCGTCTGTTTGCTTCTTTGGAAAAGCAGTGCTCGAGTTTTGAAGGCAAAAAGAGAAGCTTCGAGAGGATTCTCAAAGCTTGCCTATGTGGAGCCTCATCCCTATGGTTTAGGACCAACTAGAGCTTGATATACTCCCTTTTAGGATCTAATCTCCACCTCACCGATGAGATCCTCAACCATACCTATCCTCCCATGCCTTTAAATACTAGCTCATCCCCCATGGGACAAAGGAGAGGAAGAATTGTGTTTCAAACCCAAACTCTGTCAAAATCATTCTTGAGTCTTTGGAGGCAAGGTGAAGTTAGAGGCAAGGAGCCATTGGAAGGAACTCTCAACACCAAGACATGAAGGTTGTAGTCTCTCCAATCATTTATTAATAAAGAATGTATTTTCTTTCCCATATTTACTATTTCATGTGTTTATATTGCTTGATTCCTTGGTCACAAGCATAGATCTAGTTGATTATATTATATGATATCATGTTTTCTTTGTTTTCTTCCATCTTTTACAGGTTCTTCTGCGAGGATAGTGAGGAAAACCTTTGAGATAAGTATCATGGAATTACATTCAAGTGATTAACCATATATAGGGAGATTCTAGCATTCTGTGTTTGTGTTTTGTTCTAGATATGAACCATTCAGACTAGGGAACCAGCTCTTGTCTGTAGGAGGTGTGTATTTCTGGCTAACAAATCCTGGTTGATGATGATCTTCGATCAAGCAATTTCTTGTCTTGAATTAATAACTTGCTCTTTCAAATATCTCGCATGCCGTATCCCTCTAGCCTCATTCTTTGGGGGGAATTCGGTTACACATAAATCTCATCACCATAATGTGTTGAGGCCCAAAACATCAGAATTTCCCCTCAAATCCCAAATTGTGAAGTTGGACAGTGACCCAAAATCTTGTTTAAATATTTGAGTCTAGCACCGCCTTTGCCCTTAATGCAAGAGGCATTACCTTCTTCAGTAAGGCCCATTGTCTCTTGATAATAAGTTGTGCCACCACTTTTACCTCTTGATCAAGGAGCGGTTCCTACCTGGTAACGCTCTATCTGCATGGAAAAAAAGAGGTGCCCAAGATAAAAAGTGAAAAAAGTACTTCTCGAAGGAAGACTTCATGGCACCCTCATCCCTTCTCCTATGGACCACCTGGACTCGAGATCCTCCCTTTTTGGATCTCCCTTCCAAATCACCCACCAATTACTCAACCATTCCTATCCTCCCAAGGCCTATAAAACATGGCTCATACCCCATGGTTGAGAGAGAGAAACGTTATGATGTTGCATTGAGATTATGGCTTAACCTAGGCTGAGCATAGTAGGAGCAAGTTGGAGATTTTGAGGACAAGTCATGGCATGTGAAGGAGCATCACAACACTAAGGAAAAATGTTGTAAGCTATCTTCTTCATTATTAATGCAAAGTTGGTTCATTTCCCATAAAATGTGTTATGTTTAAATAATTTCATTTTACTACTGGATTCCTTAGTCACTAGTATAGAATTGTGGATTATGTTCCGGTACCTTTGATCTTGCTTTTCTATTTGATGTGTTCTGGTACCAAAATTGATGAGAGCAGCTACAACCTTTATTGAAAGCTATTGAAACTTAAAACCTGAACCAAATAATGTCAAATCAAATCCAAATAAGATCATATCAGATCCAAATAGGTTCATATCAGATCCAAGAGTGTGCTCCACCGATATGGTAGATGCACAATTTTCTCCTTCTTCAAAATTCTGAAAATTGGTGCATGCAATTATGTAGGAATTTACTGGAAGCTCTAGATCAATGAGAGTGAATGGATCACTCCTACAATGTGATATTATTTACAAAATATACATGGTATTACTTATTTGCACACCAACAATATCATTAGAGATAGAGAAATCAAATTCCCCTTCATTTTCTGAAACAAACACCGATAAACTATGCACAAAATTTAAAATAGAAGAATCATTGGAGAATTTTTGCAAAGAATGGAATGAGAGTTTTTCTTCAAAAAAAGAGATCCAGATGTCTTCTTTTGGATTATCCATGTGAGAATATGAGATATTAGAGATCTTATAAACTTCTAGAGCAACAGGAGAAGGAGTCACTCCGAGGAGACTTTCTTCTATTCAAATTGACTGTGTGGAAGATTATGCTTCTTCTTCATTTCGAACAATTTTCTTTGTTGTAGGAGAGGGCACATAGAGTCCATTCTTGAACTCTGCATGCTGGATTTTATCTGAACCTTTCTCAATATCTAGGATTTAGTGTCATCTCCCATATGACTTCTAGGTCCTCCTGATATAGTGGAAGTGATGAAGGATTCCCTAGAGGCAACCATGTGGTTGGATGCTCCAAAATCTATCAAGTAAGCCTTCCATGGAGTGAGGCATGGAATCTCTCGTGTTCTTTAGTATTATCTCCATCATCATACATCTCAAGACTTTGTGGAAGGGAAATATTGTTCTGTACAAGGAGATTTTTCAACTGGTCGAGGGTCTTCTTCATGCACGAGTCTTCTATGTGAAAACCCCTCATACAATAGGGACAATTTTTATTTTCAAACCTTTCTTTCTTCTTGGAGCCCAAATATCCTTCAGATGTCTTCTGATTCTCTTTAAGCTTCGCATCAGATGCTTTAGGATCCTTCTCCTTAGGCCTCCCTTTATCTTGTGCTTTGGTAGAGTCCGTCACTAGGAGAGCTTGATTTTTGGAAGTCTGGATGACTTCCATCTAGACCAACTTCTCTTGCTCTTGTATTAAGGACTCGACAAAGGAATCAAGTGAGGGAATTTTCCAATTGGGAATGGAATATCTTCCAGAATGGAAGATTGAGACAAATACAGAATACTCAATACCTAGTTTGTTGAGTATGGAGAGCACATGGTGCTACTCCTTTCTTATTGTCTACATTGAAGTACAAGAGACTTGAATTTGGTAAAGAATTGTTGCATGGTCTCGAAACTGTTGGGATTTAAGGATATCGACTCATTTTCCAAAATGTGTCCCCGAAGCTTATCTTTCTTTCCAAATAAGACTTCAATATTCTCCCAAGATTCTTTGGGAGTCCTCAAACTTCAAGGTGAAAGAGGAGGTCTTTGGAGATGTGAGTACATAGATAACCAAAAGCTTCATCTAAGTGGTCCAAAAAATTATTTTTCTCAGTGGGATGATGGGGCTCAACCTCCCTTCCCAGTATTATCCTGAAGAGGCCCTTGTTGCGCAAGGAAACTTGCATATCTTCCCTCCAATCAACATAATTAAAGGGTGTTAGGATCCAGGGTGTAGAAGATTGAGAATACATAATTCTCCTGCTTATCACATAATATCTTCAATCAAGCTACGTAGAACTTGTATAAATTCACTACAAAACCAAAACCATTTGTACTATGTTAGAATCATGCCTTCCCTCTTGACATGTACACTTTCACAGGGTCCGTCATGCCCACACCACCACTCTGAATAAATTCAGAGGAAGCAAGGCACTCTTTGCGGGACTTCTGTGGAAACCCAGCTGCTTCTAGTGTACAATGGATAACAGACGCACTTGAAGCTTTCCTGAGATGGATCTAATACCATATTAGAATTATTGTGCCATTAGATCTTCAGACAATGAGTGCAATCAGATTCTTAATTATTATACAGTGAAAAGGAATGAATAATACACACTAAACAAAACAAATCTCACTGGAAATAGACAATTATTGCTTAGTATAATTACAGTAGACACTTCATTACATCCCAACAGTATACAATGGTAATACATAAAGGAGAATTAGAATCATGAGAGATGAATTCGAATCTACCAACTCAATACTGCATGTCTAACTAGAAGTGTCTAAATCACTATTGAAGTTCAACTGGCTAACTCCATATGTCTAATCCAGTATCTCAATTAGTTACAATCAGTCAAACCAGTCTAACTACAATGGTAGGTGAGAAGTAGGTGAGAACTAATGCCTTCCCACATGCAGCGATGCATAACTAGTGTTAACTGAACTGGAGGATATCTAACTCAATGTAACTGAAGCTTAACTAGTTACCGACTGGAAACAACTGAAGGAGGTTGGTGGCGGCACTCCCAGTGGCTCATAAATTATAAGGATTGGCCTAGGACAAGGCTAAACTGATGCATGCAAGTGTAGTCATTTCCAGTTAGCCTCTATCGGTGTTCCCAACACTCTAGTGACTGGTACATGTGGCCCCATTAGGACAAGTGGACCCAATGGTACTAGTGGACCCAATAATAACTAAATGACTCCTAAGTTAGGAAAATATAATATAATAGATAGTTTAGACAAGGCAGGATGATAAATCCTAACACCCCCCCTGAATCATAACTTGGACAACTGTGGGCCCTGGAAACAAGGTCAAAAGTCACCCATATACAATCTAAAAGATAAAAAATTGTTGCTTAATAAAATGAGGAAATAGGGGAGAACCTCATGGGAACCCCCCCCCCTCAAAATAAGCAGGAGCAGGAAAATACGAGCTATCATTAGAAGAAAAAAAGTTTCCTCCTTACAAAATAACTTGCAGAAACTCTGCTGCAAATTTGCAACTCTATGCAGCAGTATGGTTCTTCTGTGCAACAAGATCCTAAAGTTGTGCATGTGAACCTCTCCAAACTAATGGCTATGTCTGGTTATATCTTCAGGCAATGAGTGCAATTAGATTCTTAATTATTATGCAGTGAAAAGGAATAAATAATAGACACTGAACAAAACAAATCTAACAGGAAACATAAAAGTATTTCTCAGTATAATTACAGTATAAACTTAATTACATCCCAGCAGTATACAATGGTATTATATTAAAGAGAATTCGAATCATGAGAGATGAATTTGAATCTACCAACTCAATCGGGCTGCATGGCTAACTAGAAGTGTCTAAATCACTATCGGAGTTCAACTGGCTAACTCCAAATGTCTAACCCAGTCTCTCAATCAGTTACAATCAATCAAACTAGTCTAACTGCAGTGGTAGGTGAGAAGTAGGTGAGAACTGACACCTTCCCACATGCATCCATGCATAGCTGGCACTAACTGAACTGGAGGATATCTAACTGAATGTAACTGAAGCATAACTAAGCTTAACTAGTTACCAACTACCAACAACTGAAGGAGGTTGGTGTCGACACTGCTGATGTATCCTAAATTGTAGGGATTGGCCTAGGAGGTGCCTAAACTGATGCATGCAAGTGCAGTTAGTTCCAGTTAGCCTCCATCGGTGTTCCCCACACTTTAGTGACTGGTACATGTGGTCACATTAGGCCAAGTGGACCCAATGGTACTAGTGGACCCAATAATAACCAAATGACTCCTAGGTTAGGAAAATATAATCTAATAAACCGTTTGGAAAAGGGGGGATTATAAATCCTAACACTTTCAGCCTCTCTTCAACAATTTAGACAATTTGCTGGACCTCGACAATAGATCCTCAAATGATACTAGTGCTAGATAGATCAGTTTCCATGAATGCAATTCACTGGGTGCTAAGTTCAGCTTCGATTTACTGTAACAGATCTAGCTTGCTCTGCAATTCTCATTTTATCAACATAATGAGTTTTGACAAGAATCCAGGATTCATTTTTTAAATGATTTCCATACACGGATAGCTTGTCTAATCACATGTTCAATGGATACGACCATATCTCGACAATGATTACAAGGATGGTGGTTGATATGTTCACACACTTCATTCCTTTTTAACATTTATGATAGGATCCCACTAACAACACCACTACTTCCTCCTTCAAAGCAATCGTTTATTGTGCATTAATTACAAATTTGACGGGATTCCAACAACAAGAGACCCAAGTGCAACATAATGCCAAAGTCAACAAGATATTCACTTCGACAACTCTATGAATTTTCTTGACACTACGACTTAAGATACCATCGTAATCTACTAGTAAAAAACAATACCTTGACCAAGCAAAAGCTTAGCGACAAGCATCCAAGACTCCGACACATGTGAAAAACTTCGACATATGCACCACTGAAAGTTTCTTTTGAAATCAAATCTGCAATGAACACAACACCTTCTAGAAAATTAAGACAATAAGAAGAAAAAGACAAAAATCTCACTTCAACTCATTGCACCTACACCTACCAGCAAGTGATAGAGGTGTCACGTCACGTCAATTGTATAGCCTTCCTTCCCTAAAAGTCTTCGGAAGCTCAATTTTGTATCACATATTTGAGCTCACTAGATATTGAAAAGAGATAATAGAAAACCACAAGGCAAGAATTTGACGGGCAAACGGCCCGTCATGACGTCATTTGCCCGATATGTATAGTACAAAAAAACTAGAAAAACTCTTTAAAATAGTCAAAACCGGTCATAGAGTTGTCACTTGTCATACAAGTTAAATTGGACAACTTGTTTTGGTTTCAAATTCCTATAGTGCGGTGACATTATTAAAAAGAGATATTGGAAAACCATACACACTTGTATAGGACCAGAGGATATTACAAAGAAGTTCAATTTTGTCTCACATATTTGATATGTGAGCTCAAAAGAGATATTGGAAAAACATATACACTTGAATTAGGAGAGGATATTAAAAAAAATTGAAAAACCATACACACTTTATTGGGATGAGAGGATATTAAAAACAAGTGGAATAAGCAACACAGTTGCTTAGTACCTGCCACTTATGTAAGAAACAATGTAAAGTAAATTAGCATCGGACATCATTCATGGTCATTTACAACTCCATGAGTGATTTAGGCGTTAAGTATCCCTTCGTAGTCTTATGAGAAATTTTTGGTAGACATGAAACACCTAACACTAGACACTACCATCCATAGCCTCATAAGCGATTTAAGGCATACATAGCCCTTCATAGTCACGCGAACTATTTTTTATAAGCATTATGCACCCAACAATAAAGTAGTAAGTGATATATTGATTGAGATGTATATAATTTACGCAATGTAGTGGACCATTCATAACTCAAGAGTCATTTAAGGCTTACACTGACCTTTATTCATAAGATATAAAAGCATAATATAAAATTTGATATGTTTATTAATTGTTTTTAAGTTTAATTTTAATCAAAATTTATATGTATTAACAATTTTTTATTCATGGTAAAATATAAAAACATAATATAAAATTTAATATGTTTATTGATTATTTTTATGTCTAATTTTAAGTTTATTGGCTTAATTAAATACAATAATTATTACTTTTATATACCATTATAAATTTTAAAATATAAAAATATAATTTGATAACCAATACAAAAGATAAGTGAATTTACTTTTATATACCATTATAAACTTCAAGATATAAAAATATAATTTGATAACCAATAGAAAAGATAGGTGAATGTAGTGTGGTTATTACTTTCTATATATATATATAAAGTATAATACATATAAAATTTTAGATATAAAAATATAATTTGTTCCAAATAGAAAAGATAAGCGTATTTTATAACAGAGACCATAATGGTAATGGGAGGAAGCTCTACACGATTTGTCAGATTATTTTAGAACAGAGAATAAAGATAATGAGAAGGCTAGGCATCCACGATTTCCCAAACCCAAACACTTTTAGACAAATCCCAGCCACTTGATACAAATGAAATGAAACAAAATCAGTGGAAACCAACTGCCATAATCCATATCAGCAAAAGAACATGCTCTGGTTAACCGGTGCCTGAACTCTTGGAAGCTCCCGGTGCTCATTACGAGCGGTTAACCGGCCATGAAGGTAACATCGACCTCGATAGGCTGCAAGATCTGCATAATACACTAGGGAAACCAGTGACACCGGCCTTGTACATCTTGCAAAGGTGTAGCAAAGATTGTAGATCAGCCTTTGGAGCTCGTCAGAAGTGAACTTATTCTCATCCATCAGAACATGGTAATGTACCAGCAAGCCTGTAATGGCTGCATAGATAGAAATCAAATTGCCAGCGATGGACAATCGTTGTGTCCACGACCGTTCCAGCGGGTACATTTTCTTTAACGGGTACATTTTCTTTAACGTTTGGCGTTTTTTCAAGGAAGAGTCTGGTGTGATGTCTCTTCTGAGCTACAATGATGGAAATTAGTGGAGGGTGTAGGTAACCTTCGATCTGGTCGACTGCTCCTTTGAGGGCTGATAGTTCTTGGTTGAGGACCATTTTAAATTGAATCTCACTGACACCGTCTCTAAAAAAGAATATCCTATCTGGTAGTCTTTTATTTTCTCGCTTATAGTCATACAATAATTCCTGTATCATGTCTCCCAGTTTTTTGATTTGTTCATTCCTGTGTGCCTGATATCTAATTTTTGCAATATATCGATTACACCAAGGCCAGTTGATGCTTCCAACAACTGCAGCCACGGAAGGACTGTCGTTGTCCCCAGGGTTGGGATGGTTCACATCAGCACCAATGTACATTACCTGAGACTCACCCGGCCGTCGTGATTGGAGGGAAATACCATCAACAGTAGAATTCATTCCACCCATTTTTGCATTCATCTTCAGGGCCAAATTCGACATATACGCCAGTTGGAGTTTCTGGATTTTCTCAAACAAACAACATTGCGTGACCAATCCAATCTCTGTTTCGGTAATGAACTTGAGAGTGTTGTAGCCCAGATGCTTCCTTTCTAGGACGCATATCACAATTAGCGAATGAACATTTTTGACTTGTTTACGTATATCACGTAGAATTACCCGAATATTATCGACATTATTGATAATAGCCATGGGATATTGAGCAGAATCCTGAAGGGGATTTATAGTCATCTCGATTCCAAGTTTTTTGCACATGTCACATAATAGAAATGCGAAGTCGTTTACCACTGCCATTTGCTCTCGGGAACCACCAAAGTACAAGATACACCAATGCTCAATGCCCGTGCTCTGAAAAACACGTCTGTTTCTAAGGTCCCACCTTGGATCCCTCCTGTCTAGATCAACCAGTTCATCTCTATTTGCTCTGTTCCTGAGCCTAAGCCTTAGAGCTTCTAGTTCTCGCCCCATAGCACTAGTCATATTGGCATCCACTTGCATATCAAACTAGGCAACAGTGGGACACCTGCAAACGCCAAAAACCAGAGAAAGCATTCATATATATATCAATCTAACATCACCAGAATAAAACAGAGTCTAGTGAACGTCAGAAGTTATGGTCAGTTTGCATGAGGTGTAATAAGGCTAAAATGTTAAAATGCAGATAACATAATAATTAAATAAATGCTGATGTCATCATTGCCATGTGTCAAGTGAAACCCAAATACCAAACTCCAAGAATGACATCACTTCTGATTGGCCAATTAGAAATTCACAAAATAGCAAATACAAATATTTTTATTAAAATTTAAAATATTTTTTTGCAAGCTGTAAAGTTTAACTTTGGAAAACTGATTTTAATTTTTTAGAAGGTCAAAGGTGGTCGACTAGAAACCGATTACTATATACTTGCTGTGGCAGGTATAAAAATTGAAAAACCATACACACTTTATTGAGATGAGAGGATATTAAAAAAAGAGAGATTGGAAAACCATACATACGTCGTGTATATTAGTTAGACGATGTAATTAGCAATTCACTTGTATTAGTTAATGGATGTAATTAGTAATTGATTCCAGGAAAAGGAAAACAAAATGGGAAATAAAGTAGGATAAAGTGAAAACGTTAAGTGTTAAATAGATGTTACAAGAGCTTTTTTTATTGGAAGATCCTTTATTTATATATATATATATGCTAAAACATCATGAAAAACATAAAAGGAAATTAAAATCAAAATGAATTTAGAAATTTCTTTATGTGATACATCTTATTTCTAAAGTATTTGAACATGAAAATCATTAGGAACTAATTAATTTGCTTCATGTCATAAGGAATTTTATCATCATACATATATGCTTAATGGACATATCTTTATGAACCATATATAAACTAAGATATAAAAAGGCTATATATATGTATATATTCAATGTTGACATTTAAATTGACATATTGTGAAACCAAGATTAAATATTTGTATTTGTTTTTAGTTTGAGCTCATATGTATAAAGTATTGTAATCTTGATGACTTGATTATGACAGAAGTTTTAAAATTTCATTTCCAAAAAAGAATAAAGTATAACCCATAGTGAAGTGTCTCCTAAAATAAATTCAAATAATATATTATATTAGGGAATTGTTGTATTATAATTTAGCTTTAATATTTTCATTTTTTTATTATCAAAAAGACCAAGCATACTCCTTTGTTCTTGATTTTTTCCAAAATTAATTGGAGATTAACGATGAACCGAAAAACTCATATTTATATTCCAAAAACTGAAATTTAAATACATTCTTTACTATTCTCAAAGTAGATCGGTTCTATGTAGATTGTAATAAGTTCAAGAAAACTTAAGCAAAATACAATCTACCTATCTTTCCTGTATACAAGCTACAAAAATACAAGTAATGTCAAACATTTGCAGTCATAAATTCAATTGATAAAAAAGATAAATCTCTACATATTGTAAGTGTTCAAAAGATCATAAACTCTAGAATTTTCAAATTATATCTTTGTCAAAAATTTCCCAATAATCTATGTATGGATAGATCCACAAGAAAAAGGAAAAGCATATTTATAAATAGACATAAATGTTTCTATTATATAGTTGTAGATGATACTTCCACTGTAGTTGAATATCACCAGAAGATCCTAGATCAAAGCCACTATAAATTCCAACACTACTACATAGAGTGGTATTTTAACACAATTATTTGAGACGAATACTCTTATTTTCTTAACTTGGCCCCTCAATCTCCTTTTGTATAATATTTTATTATTTTTCTCAATATTCTTTATTTTATTAATATTCTTTATTATGTTGAAGGCTCTATTTACAACAAGGTATATACGGTGAGGTCTAGGAGCTCTGTTTTCTTCCTCCTTCGTCTCTTGTTTGTGGGTTTCTTCGTTTGTTCCTAGGTCAAGTTTTCAAGATTGTCCTTCAAGTTTACAGAGGCTCCAAACCCCATCTATTCGCCCCCACTGAAATAACGCCAAACATATGTGATGGAATCCTCACCCTCCTCTATTCGTACCCATTGTTTTCATCATAGTTGTTGCTATTGAGTTTATTTCCGAGCTAAATCTTGTTACACATGATGGAGGAGAAACGGTTGCTACATGATGAAGATGAAGGATGGATGGTGTGTTACCACCTAAGTTGTACTTAGTGTTTTTTTATCAAGTGAGCCTGGTGAACCGGACAAAGATGATTTGTTCGGACTTTAGAAGACCTTTGGAAGTGCTTCTGGGAAGTGCTTGTTGTACTATATCGCATGTTCATACCCCATAGGGGAGTTGTAATAAAATGTTCTAGCATGATAGTGTTTGTAAAAGACTCAGTCTCTTAGACTTTATTTTTCAATCCGATCAACCCAGGGTGTTTTTTCCCTTGGTTATTATTGGTTGTTGAATAAACGACTTATAATTTCTGAGTTTTTCACTCAATACCTCCAAAGTTGGGGTGGTCGGCTTGGCATTTAGGCCTATTGAGGTTATTAGAGTCTCAGTGTCAATGTATAAACATGTTAGGTATCATGGTTGAGTCATATGAACATGTGTAAGTCCCCCTAGGTTTTTAATTTTTTTAATTTTTTAAGTTTTTTAAATTTTAATTTTTCCACAAAACATAGCTATTTTTTAATAGTCTAATTGGAAAAATTGGTTTTGTAATAAAAATGGGCTCAATAATCAGTTTCAGTCATGGGGGTGCTCATTTTCAAGCTTAGAGCACCATGTAAACCCATAGACCCACTTTTTCTAAGTTTTGAGTGATTTGTCCATCACTGAGGCAAAAAATCCCTAAAAATCAAATATTGATTATTTAATTGATGAATTAATTAAATGATGAAGAAAAACCCAAATCCTAAATCATTGGGATTTGCTCCGATTTGACTGAAATCAGTCTCATCGGCTTGGGATTGACTGTATCTGACAATTCCTTGACTGAAGGAGGTGATCTGGGATGATCTGGGAGTGCACCACAGCATGCAATCTTGGAATTTCGCCCTCCCTCTCTCCTCCACACGTGTGGGCTCATCTAGATGAGTTTTGGTGGATGCTTCAGTCAACAGGTTGAGGTGTCAATCAGATCAGCTCTCCGATTGATAATTTCACTCAGTGAGACTCAGATTCACTCCACATGCAGCTACAGTCTCTCTCTCCTTGGGATTTGTGCCCCCCTGGGCCAGATCTCTTGTTTTTTGCTATAAATGAAGCACATATTACCTCTTCCAAGCCAGTTAGAACTGGGATTGAGGTGTTGTTGCTATTGTACTATTGTTATTGTTCATTTGAAATAAAGATAAGCGTTGGAGGAAAGACGGTGTCATGTTATTGTGTGTGTGGATAAGCATTGCCATGTTTTACTGAGGTAACCTGTATCTATGTTCATAATTTGTTGATTGTTTGTGGATTCATTACAAAAGATTGATAATAAGTTTATTATGACCTTGATTGGAAAGGAGTTTTTTAATAAGTTTATTGACCATCTCTTTCCTTTGATGCATGTTTAGAGATCTAGACTCAACATGTTTTATAAGTTTATATGCATGCTATTCTAAAATCTCTGTTTATGTATTAACTGGATCTCACAAGCATTTTGGCAAGTCTTTGGATTCAGTTGCAAGTTCCTAGATTGGAGAGGGTGTTGATCTAGCTTTCTTCCCCATTTTCTCCAAAACTTTCTCAAAGGCATAGTCCCTCGAAATTCCACTGAAAAGCTCCACGATTGATCTTCAAGACTTCCAGCACTCTTTCTCTCTCTTCCTCCTTATAAAAATCCAAATATTACCTGGTTACTTTGGTTACAGGATTTATTATCATTTAGATCTGTCATATTAAAGTAAAAATTATATATATCTATTATTTCAAAGCTCATAATCTAGATCTCATTTCTAAAAGGCCTCATTAAGCATTCTAGATCTAGTTCAGGGAAATCGTCCATTTTGCATGGCAATTTAAAGAAAATCCATAGGTTGCATGCATTAGATTTATGTTTCTATTTTAAAAAGATTAAATCCAGCAATCAGTGCATATCTCATTGGCTTCCCAAACAACAAGCCAAGATCCCAAGGAAAGATTGCTTTCCTTGGTTCCTTTTTCACCGTTTTAGCTAGTTTTAACTTAGTTTTGTTTGGTTTAAAGTAGGCTGAACCAGAGGTACTTTCAAAGTGATTTTGGGCATATTTCATTCTAACATGCTTGCTGTATTTTAGTAGGCATAACAGAAAGAAGAGAAGCTGATGTTCGAAAGTGGCTTTGGGATCGTTCAAATCCCCCAGGGGGCTCCCCTTTGACTGTAAATTTTAAATTTTGGAAAAGTTGTAAGATCTTGGTTTCATCTTATATAAGAACCAAGAGTATTCAGATCATTTTAATGATATTGTAACATCAGATAATAATTTTTTTCTCCGAATAGGCTCTTTCGAGCCCATTCCCCATCCTCCCTAGGGGGGATTCACGCCTTTTTTGTTATTTTTCGCATTGTATTATTTCTGTTCGCTTTAGATTAGTTTCATTCATGTAGAAAAACATGATTTGATTACTTTATCATATATTCCACATTTCAGTATCAAAGTAACTTGAATACTTACCCCACTACTTCCTGATTGACCTGCAAGGGGAAAGAGATGCGTGGTAGGAATAATTAAAAAACTTGTGATTTGTTTCTGCTTGCTGCTTATCATTAATTTCTGTAAGTAATTGTTCTAAAATAAACCCCCTCCTTGATTCCTCAATCGAGGTCCACTTGGACCAAAAGAGGTTCCTGGAGGGTTTTTCTTTCTAAGAAAATACATCCTTTAAAACTCACTAAAATTGACAAGACTCCGGCGTGTATGCTCTGTACTTGGCTGTAGTTCATCCGATCAGTCAAGTTTCATCAAAATCAATGTGAGTGACTAGTTTAATTAGTCTTCACCTTCCTAAATCAACCACCATCAGGAGAAAATCCAACGCCTGGATCAAACCGTAAGCAGTGGCAAAATACCCAAAGGAAGCGAGAACTCCTAAAAAGTGACGTCGAGGCGCCGATCTCTGTTACACCTTTGGGTTCATTATGAACAATAGTCTCAGAGACTCCATTCAGCCCACATATTCCTTGCGGGTAGCCGTAAAGGTTTAGTTTTGGACATACTCCAAGTACTCTCGGGTATTTCTGAAGTCCCCCCCTCACCTAATTTTAATCAACTCATATTTCACATTAAATTAAAATGTACCAAGAGGAAATTGCAAAACATTCACTCCAAGAACATGCAAGTACATTGATTGTTTTATGACTCCATTTTAAGGCACTGGTTATTTTCTCTCTCTCTCTCTCTCTCTCTCTCTCTCTCTCTCTCTATATATATATATATATATATATATTGTGTCTCAGCATTGTGCTTTCGTGTGCTCATTTTTTATCTTGTCATCTATGGTTGTTTATGGTTAAATTTCAAACTCCTAAGTAACTCATTCAGTTTAGCATCACCATACTAAATAATTTTTCCTTAGTAACTTAATAGGGTCTACCCCCCTTGGCTTCGTTAGGAGTTGAGCCTAAACGGAGGAGTCAAGAACAAGGTGACAACCTTGACTTGAGACTTGCCCCCAAGGACACACCGAGTGGCTTGAATATTTCTGCCACATTCCCCCCAGGTGTGTGAAAGGCGGCAACACTTTTTGGCGCCGTTGTCGGGGATAAATCTTTTTATTCCCGAGTATGACTTAGCTTAACTTTTTTCTAAACAATTAAAAAGATAAAAAAAAAATTGATTGATCTTGTCTTTAAAAAACATAAAAATTAAAACTCGATCCATCTGGCGACTCCACTGTCTAACATCCCTCCAAGAATTTCTACCCGAAGAAACCACCATCAATTATTCAATCCTCTCCCTAATCCCGAAAGGTTTATTAGGGAAATATTGAATAGGGAGACTTCTCATAGAAACCTTGAAGATTTAGGAGACCAATCCCTCTCATATATCCATCACTTATTTGTAGAGAGTCATGTTCACCAATCTCAAGAAATGATGAAATTATTCAAACCCCTTGACTTTTCTCAGATAGCAGGTGCCCCCCATGCCATTCCAAAAGATGCTATCAAGAAGCTCCCCATATTTTAGGGCAATAATTCCATCACTGCCAAGTCTCACCTTCGAAAGTTTGAAAATCGCTTGGTTAGTTATTGCAATGATGCTGCCCATGACCATGACGATGTCAAAATGAAGCTCTTTGCTTTATCCTTAGAAGATGATGCTGAAGAGTGGTACCTCGACCTAGATGATGATTCATATAAAACTCTTAGTGAATTCCAGGATGGTTTTAGGAAGAAATGGGGAGAAAATAAGAAACCAAGACATCTGCTGGATGCCCTTTATAGCATAAAGAAGATGGAGAATGAAACCATGGATGAATTTAACACTAAATTCAGGCGTGTGGTTGTGGAACTTCCTAGAGACATCAAAAAAATGCCTCTATCCTCATATCCTACATTGAAGCCTTCACTGACGACTTAAGGTACCAGTTGAGAGATAAAGAACCGACCGATCTGAAAACTGCCCAGGAATTGGCCGAGAAAATAGAAAAGAATATGCAATCTTCAGGAAAGTCCAACATTCCAGGTTACACTAGGGGAAACACTTCCTACAACAAAAAGAAGGGTAAATCCGTTGAATCAGGATAAAAGGGAACTTCTAAAGATCCCATGGAAAAGGTGACGTACATGATAAAAACTTGGTTACTAGTCAAAACCAACTAATGGCCAATCATTTTGCACAATTGAATCATATGGAAAATAGAATAATCACAATGGAAAGGAATAATGGACCTAGGAACTTTCAGCCTAAGAAGAATCAGATGTATCAAAAGAAAGTTCCTCAGCAAGAGCCTAGGATTCCAAACCAGTTAGACTCACCTAACATGGTAGAAGAAGTAATTCCATGGTGTAGACCCTGTGAACAATTCCACCAAGAAAGCACTTGTTATGTTGCAAATCAAGTCATGGAACATTGAATTCCCAAGGTCAGTAGTCAAGAACCAACTCCAAGCGAGCCTGATCATGTATACATGGTAGGCCAGGCCTACCCTTTGTCACTAGCTAAACAATACAAACCTAAGGATGAAACCATTGCAGAATCTTATAGTGAAACTTATGATGAAAACTGTAATGTAGATGATGGGACTCCTACATGTTCTCCATATAATGATGACAGTTTAGAAGGTTTACTACCTTGTGACCTTTTTTCTGAAGAAGATGAGTATGAAAATGAGGACAAGCATAACTTGGAGCATGATACAAGTGACGAAGACTCCCTTATCTCCGACAAAGATGTTGATGAGGAGTCTTGTACATTCATGGAAAATCCAGTCTATGACATGAATAAAGAGGAAAATAATGAACCAGAAACTTTTGATGGTTTTGTTGATTCTCCTGTCTATGGCATATCTAAAGGAGAGAGCATGGACCTTGTGGCCTTGGGAAACTTTGATATGGAAAAGGAGCATGCAGTTTATCCATATGATCAGTCTGAGCCATATATCAGTATCAGTAATGAATACAAAGAGAACTTGATATCGAAACTTGATATCAGCAATGGGGAATCCATCACAGCTGACATAGATGGTGGTGATGACTATTGGGATTTTTGTGAATATATTATTAAGAGTCCTATCTATGCTATATCCAGCAAGGGGAGTGTATATTTAGAAATTTGTGGAAGTCCAATCTACTATACTTCCATAGAGGGAAGCATTGATCTGGAGACCTAGGAAAATCCTAGTATAGAAGAGCAGCATTCAAAACTCTTATATGGTCATTCAGAGTCATATCATGCAGAGCCGCACAAAGGTATCAATAATGAAGACATTGAGAAGTAGTGTTGTGAAAAGACAGATATGATGCAGTTAGTAGAATATCAGTCTCAACTATCATCTTCACATATAGAGTTTCCTTATGATTTGGAGCCGCTTGGGGCTTATAAAATGAGTTATCATCCGGTAATCCTTGATGATCAGTATGATGTGTAGTCAATCTGCCTCATCATTCCAATTTGTACATCAACCCTATCTAGTCATGGATAGAAGCAACCTGTGCAAGCACCTACCAGTTTGTGAAGAAGTTTGACGACATTATTCATGCCTATGGTTTTCCATCCATCCTGCCCATTCCGGATCATCACGCAGGTTTGCATTTTCTGAATAAAGTATCCTTAATTTGGCTAGTAACCAAAGACAAGGAAATTTTTTTATGTTAATAAAATGCTTAGCTGGTTGCATTGGATTTCTGATTACACTTAACCCTTTTTATATCATGCTTAGAGTAGGAAAATAAGCTCCTTAAGAGAGAGAATTTACTTTCCACATTTATGTTTTGTACTTAGCTATAATAAAACTTTTATTTCATTAGTTAGTTACCTTTTTTTTTAAATAAGTCAGCTTAATGGTTCATTTGGATTTTATATAAAGGTTGTGCTACTGAGGTTTTCTAGCAGTAATAAATGATTGGGTGAATGAGACAAGAAAGGTAGTTGACAGTTTGAGGGGTTCTCCCTTTGACATTTGGCTTTTCCCCATTGGCCCAAAGGTTTTACTATCCCCCCCCCCCCTTATCCTCAGGAAATCATGCCCCCATCTCAATATTTGTTGCATTGACATAGCTGGTTGTGGGTTTTTAATTAAATTGCATATTTACATGATGTCCAAAGTTATAATGTGTTGGCTAGCACAAAATACCATCAGCAATGATTTTTAATAGCTGAAACACAAATCACGAAATTGATGGTGGGTATTTTGCCTATAGCTCCACACCATGATTAATTACAATATATTCATCATATACATTTAATGCAAATGAGGTCAAAACTGGGGTGTTACATTCCCCTCCTCCTTCAATAGCATTTTCCTTAGTGCTTTACAAAATTGAACAAAATGTTGCACTAGTATCACCTCAGTGTTCTGCAGAATTGAAAAAAAATGGATGTGCCAAACGCATGGAATCCTCCAGCTCCCACGTAGCCTCTTAAGGATCGTAGTGATCCCATTGTACCTTTACCTACCCTATGGCTTGGTTCCAGAGAATTGTGACCTTCCTGTCGAGGATGCGGATTGGCTTGAATTGGAACTCTCCCTTGGGTTCCACCTGAATCACATCCCAATTTATCACATGGTTAGGATTATGTACATATTTCTTGAGCAAAGAAACATGAAAAACATTATGATCTCTAGTGCTAGCAGGAAACGCAAGTCTATATGCAACTAGCCCTATTCTTTCAAGCACTTCAAATGGACCACAATATCTAGGTGATAGCTTGGCACAACTTCCAAGCTTCAAGGAGCTCTTCTTTGCCCTCACTTTGAGGTAAACATTATCCCCAATACCAAACTCTCTATTCACCCTATGCTTATCTGCATAGCTTTTATGTTTGTCCTGAGCTGCTTTCAGATTTGGCTTAATCTTTACAACCTCTTGCTCCATCTCCTTGAGCAATTCTAGACCAAGCACAACCCTGTTCACTGGATTATCCCAATTCACTGGTGTCCTACACCTTCTGCCATACAAAGCTTCATATGGACTCATCCCCAAGGATGCTTGATGTTCATTGTTATAAGCAAACTCTACCAAGTGTAGGTAATCTTCCCACTTGGTTGGATTTTCCATCACATACATGTGAAGCATGTCTTCAAGCACTTGATTCACTCTCTTTGTCTGCCCATTAGTCTAAGGATGGTAGGTAGTGTTGAAGTTCAACTTCATACCCAAATATGCAAACAAACCCTTCCAAAACTTGGAAGTGAACTTGACATCTCTGTCAGAGAATATTGCCTTAGGTAATCCATGCAATTTGAAAATCTCCTTCATGAAGATATTTGCAATGTCATCAGTCTTATGCATAGACTTAACTGGTATGAAATGTGCTGCCTTTGTCAACTAGTCCACCAAAACCATGATGGAATCATGTTGTCTCCAAGTCATTGGCAATCTTGTAATAAAATCCATGGAAATAACTTCCCATTTCCATTTTGGAACTGACAAAGGCTGCAACAAACCTGCTGGGTGTTGAGGCTCAACCTTCACCTACTAACATTTCATGCACCTTGAAATATATTCATCCATGTCCCTTTTCATTCCTGGCCAAAAATACTGCTTTATGGCTGTAGCAATCGTCTTTTGATATTCGAGTTGACCAGAATATGGAGCTTGATGGATCTCATCCATCACAACTCTCCATAAATCTATTATATTTGGAATATAGATTCTGTTCTTATAAGTGTTAGGATTATTAATCCTCCCTTGTCCATTTTGGTCATATGTCTAAATCGGGAGTCATGTCTAAATTGGGATTCCATCTAGTCTATTTTTAGTCATTAGCACCATTGGGCCCACTTGGTCTAATTGGGTCACATGTTTCGGTTACTAAAGTGTGGGGAACACTAATTGAGGCTTACTGCCACTAATTGCACTTAATTGCATCAATTTAGGAGCCTCCTAGACCAATCCCTACAATTTAGGAGCCACTGGGAGTGCCAAAACCAACCAAGGTCAGCTTAGTTCAGTTAATGACTAGTCAAGCTAAGTTAGGAGTCAGTTACATTCAGTTCTAGTCCTCTACATTCAGTTAGCGCTAGGTTTACATGACTGCACTCAAGAGGGGCACATTTCTCACCTACCACAGCCAGTTAGCCTTAGTCAACACTGAATGTAACACTTGAGTTGTGTTTTAGAGCTCCAATGAACTCCGGTTATGGTTTAGACAAGGTCAGTTAACTATTGAGTCCTCCGATAGGGATTTAGATAAGGTCTTAGTTACCTACAGTCAAGTAGAGTCTATCAATTCGAATTTCCTCATGTGGATTCAAATTTCATGTGGCTATTAAAGCCATTGTACTTCATTGTAATTATTATCTAATTACTCTTTGATTAATGAAAATCATTCACAGCTGTAAGCCATTTTCGCACTGTTTCATTCTTCAATAACTGAGTAAATTGTCTGATCTATCTTGTGAATTGTGTGTTTGTCCATAGATCTATGTGCTCAATTTAATATGGTATCAAAGCCTTGGCAGACTAGGCACTTCTCCTCCTCATATCTCCTACTAGATCATTTTTTGAGCAAAATTGCTCCTTCCAACTCTGCACCAGAAGCATAAGGTTTACCACTTAATACCCCAAGCAAAGGAATTGTTGATCAATATTGATCAACTATGCTGGGTGTGATGAAAACCTGAAATGTGTAGGTTGTCGACCTTATGGTGCCCCTTTTGTTTTTTTTGCAGGTACAAATTTGAATGAATTCATCAGTTCCTCTTCTCTCTCTCTGTTCACAAACTATTCAGAATGGAAGAAGAAGATGATTTCATCTCTGATGAGACAAGGTCTATGTCGGGTGTCTATTGGACTCGGTAAAGAGTGTTTTAGTGAGATTGACTGGCTGAATAAAAGTGATGGATATTTTGGAACAATAGCAATGGGTCTTTCTCCTAGCTTGCGCTACCTCATTAGATCTATTGAAGACCCGAAGGAATTCTGGACAAGATTGGAGAGAAACTTTGGAGTGATTGATGAGGATCATAATAGCATTTTGGAGAGAATATCCAGCACCATAAGCACTCTTGATCCAAAATTAACAGCCACTACTCTCTCTGATGAAGTTGTTCAAGATGAAGAAGAAGCAGAAGCTTCTACACAGTCAATTCGAATTGAAGACAGTCTCTGTGTAGTGACTCCTTCTCTTGATGCTCTGGAAGTTCATGAGATCTATGATATCTCATCTCATCATATTTCTGAAACAGAAGAAGACATTTGAATCTCTGATATTGAAGAAAAACACTGCTGCACTTCCATGCAAACATTCACCGGTGATTTTCCTTTGAATTCTATGCAAAATTTACCAGTAATTGCTTCTGAAAGTGAAGAGAAATTTGATTTCCCCCCCTCTAATGTTGCTGCTGGTGTGCAAATATGTGATACCTTGGATATTTTGGAATAAATATTAGATTACCAGAGTGATCCATTCGATCCCCATAATCTATACTTTCCAGCAAATTCCTGCAGGATTGCATGCACCAAAATTCAGAATTTTGAAGAAGAAGAAAGTTGTGCATCCGCCGTCTCGGTTAACCATTTATTTGAATCTGATATTAACCTTATTGGATCTGATATGATCTTATTTAGATCTGATCTGATATTTTTTGGTTTAATATATCAAATTCATAGTCTTTCAGTACTGCTTGTAGCTGTTCTCATCAACGGTGTGAAGAAACAAGTACCGCAAGTCTCCTACAAAACTCTTGTTGGGGATTTGATTCCATTTCACAGTTTTGGATCTGTTTTGAACCTATTTAGATCTGATTTATTTTCTGATCTGATATTATTTGTTTCATATTTTAAAATCCAAGAGCTTTCATTCATGCTTGTAGCTGCTCTCACCAATTCTGGTGTGAAAAATCAAGTAGCGCACTTTCTCTTCAAAATTGCTGATGGGAATTTGGTGTTAGTTTCCTCATATGAGGTTGCTGATATTTTATTATGTGATTCATTAGATATTTTAAAAGCTATATCATACTATGGAGCTCAAGCATTCGCTCTCAATAGTCCCAGTGCTTCTCTACCATTGATCACATGCTCATCTCCTCATAGAATTGGTAAAGAGGAAGATTTTCTGCATCCGCCTGGACACCTGCTCCTAACACTTGGGGATTTTCTTACCACTCATGGTTTGTTGTTCATGGATGAAACATATCAGTTTCTTGAGTGTTCCTCACATCCTCAAGAACCTTTTCTCACTTATCAGTTGACTTCAGTTGCTCTACATGGGTCCAGTCTTCACCCGACAACTGTCTATATTTCTGATTTAGTTGAGCATATCATTCTTCTTCCAAAGAGGAATATTCCTCCAAACATAATGATGGAGAGGTTCACATGACAGCCCCCAGGATACCTGTGCACAGAAGAACCATATTGATCCTGATTCTACCTGCTTAATTAGAGGGGGGGGATTTTTTTCCCATGTGGTTTTTTCCCTAGCACCTTGTTTTTGAGCAGTTACTTTACTTTACTTGATGTAATGGGTGACCTATGGTCTTAGTTACTAGGGCCCATATATTGTCCAAGTTAGCATTCAAAGGGGGTGTTAGGATTATTAATCCTCCCTTGTCCATTTTGGTCATATGTCTAAATCAGGAGTCATGTCTAAATCGGGAGTCCATCTAGTCTATTTTTAGTCATTAGCACCATTGGGTCCACTTGGCCTAATTGGGGCACATGTTTCAGTTACTAAAGTGTGGGGAACACTAATTGAGGCTTACTGCCATTGATTGCACTTAATTGCATCAGTTTATGAGCCTCCTAGACCAATCCCTACAATTTAGGAGCCACTAGGAGTGCCGAAACCAACCAAGGCCACCTCAGTTCAATTAATGACTTGTCAAGCTAAGTTATGAGTTAGTTACATTTAGTTCTAGTCCTCTACATTCAGTTAGCGCTAGGTTTACATGACTGCACTTAGGAGGGGCGAATTTCTCACCTACCACAGTCAGTTAGCCTTAGTCAACACTGAATGTAACACTTGAGTTGTGTTTTAGAGCTCCGATGAACTCCGGTTATGGTTTAGACAAGGTCAGTTAAATATTGAGTCCTCCAATAGTGATTTAGACAAGGTCTTAGTTACCTACAGTCAAGTAGAGTCTATCAATTCAAATTTCCTCATGTGGATTTGAATTTCATGTGGCTATTAAAGCCATTGTACTTCATTGTAATTATTATCTAATTACTCTTTGATTAATGAAAATCATTCACAGCTGCAAGCCATTTTTGGACTGTTTCATTCTTCAATAACTGAGTAAATTGTGTGATCTATCTTGTGAGTTGTGTGTTTGTCCACAGATCTATGTGCTCAATTTAATAATAAGTAAGAAGTCCATATTCTTCCAATTTATATTCCTCATACCTTTTCTCAAGACTTTGCTGCTGCAACTTGTCTTTTACCTGCTCATACAATTCATCTCTAGCAGTATGATTAACAATCTGTTGTCTCAAATCTGACTGGAAAATACTAAGAGATGCCACATGCATTTCCTGCACCTTTCTGCTGAGTGCATCAACTACCTTATTCTCCTTTCCTTTTATGTGCTTGATTTCAAAATCAAACTCACATAAAAACTCAAGCCATCTAGCTTGCCTAGCATTTAATGTTGGCTAATCAAACACGTACTTCATACCACAATGGTCTGTCCTTATCTCAAATATTCTGCCCATTAAGTAATGCCTCCACATCTTGAGAGCGTGTATTATGGTTGCAAGATCTAGATCATGAGTGGCATAGTTATTCTCATGCTCCTTCAGCTTTCTTGACTCATAACATATCACGTGGTTGTCCTGCATAAGGACTCCTCCAAGCCCTTGTCAGCACGCGTCAGTACACACCACAAAATATTTTTTTGGATCTACAACTTTCAAGACTGGTTCACTTGTGAGAATATTCTTCAACCGTTGGAAGCTTTCTTCACACTTCGATGTCCATTCAAACCTTATACCCTTCCTTTGCAAGGAAGTGATGGCATGTGCAACCTTGGAGAATCCTTTAATGAATCTCCTGTAATATCCTGCAAGTCCCATAAAAGATCTTACATCTGTCACATTCCTCGGAGTAGGCCAATTCATAATGGCTTCAATCTTCTCAGGGTCTACTGATATACCCTCTTCTGAGATAATGTGACCCAAATATTGAATTCTATTTCTATAGAAGTCACACTTGCTCAACTTTGCATACAACTTATGCTCCCTGAGCAATTGTAATGTTAACCTCAAATGTTCTTCATGCTCTTCCTCATTCTTAGAATAAACAAGAATGTCATCAAGAAAAACAAGAAAAAACTTGTCCAAATACATGCTGAAGACACTATTCATAAGGCACATAAATGTAGCTGGTGCATTTGTGAGACCAAATGGTACCACTACAAACTCATAACGTCCATACCTTGTCCTAAAGGTTTCCTTATGAATGTCTTCATCCTTGATTCTTACTTGATGGTAACCAAACCTCAAGTCAATCTTATATAGAATACCTTTTCTCCTCTCATTTGATCAAAGAGGTCATCGATCCTAGGAAAAGGGTATTTATTCTTCACCATGACTTTTTTCAACTATCTGTAATCAATACACAACTTGAGTGTACCATCTTTATTCTTCACAAATAGAACTGGTGCTCCCCAAGGAGACACATTCGGCCTGATATACTTCTTCTCCAACTCTTGCAGTTGCATCTTTAGCTCTAGCATTTCTAGTGTACTCATTCTGTAGGGTGTCTTGGACATTGGTGCTGCTCCTAGCATAAGTTCAATTGTGAAATCAATGTCCTCTTTGGAGGAAGTCTTGGAATCTTATCAGGAAACACATCCCTGAATTCCTACAACACATGAAAGTCCTCCAACCTAGGATTCTCATCCTCTGTTTCCTCCAAAATATGGGCTATATATAATTGGCAACCTTTCCTACATAATTTCTTCAACTGCATAGCTGAAATCTGCCTCACAGAAATCACCTTTGGAATGCCTCTTACAACTCTCAGGTTTCCTTCTTCATCCATGCATTCAAAATTCTTATTATAACAATCAAGCTTTACCTTGTGAGCTTCTAACCAATCCATTCCAATGAGGACATCATAGGAACCAAGCGGTAGAACATTCAGATCTACACAAGTGACCAATCCATTCATAACCAATGGGCATTTCTCTACCACTTCACTAACCTTTCTCTTAGTTCTGGTGGCTAGTTGAACTAACCAAGATTTTCTATGCTTTACTTTCTTGAAAGCACAAATCTCCACTACTCTAGGAGTGATGTAACTGTGAGTAGAAACAAGGTCAATCAAAATAGAAATAGATTGCTCAACAATATTACCTGTAACTTCAACCACAGTTGACTGGTGATCTTCCTGGAGGTCCTCCAGTGGTGCATAGATCCTAGGTACAACCCTTGCTACTTGACCCATTGTTTCTACCTCTTGAACATTGTAAGTTGGCCATGCATTCTCATTCTCAAATTGACAATTTTGGCGCATGTGGGGTCCTCCACATTTCCAACATTGGAGTGGTCCTCTATTTTGTTGTGGCTCTTTAGGATTTTCTCCCATCACTTTGGTTGGCTGCTTCTCAACTTGTGATGGTTATTTTTGTTGATTCCTGAAGTTATAAGGTTTGAAACCTTTCTTCCTTTGGTCAGACTTCTCATTCCTTTTGTCCTTCCAAGTCTTCTGGTAATCAGGTTTTCGTTTGCTTTGCTCATAGCAATACTTAGCCTTCCTTATTGCTTCTTGTGAAGTTCTAGGTTCATAAAACTCATTTTTATCTTTGTAAAACTGAGGCAATCCACTTAGGAAACATTGGAACTTCACCTTTTCATCTTTGATGTACCTGACATACCTTAACAATTCCAAGAATTTATTTGCATACTCTTCCATGGTCTGCTGTCCCAATCTCAGCTCATGGAACTCCTTAATTTTGTCATCAAAATACCTGTCAGAGAGGTATTTCTGCTTGAAATACTTCTTGAACTGCTTCCACTTAAGCCTTCTTTCCCTGATCCTCTTTACTTGCTTGAATTTCTCTCACCAAATGGATGCCCTTCCATTCAGATTGAATATGGCAACCCTTGCATTTGTGTTTCCTGAATAATCTTGAACTTGGAAATACTTCTTTATCCCAACAATCCAAGCTTCATCCTCTTGTCCAATATTTACCTCACCATCAAACGTAGGAGGTTTAGCCTTCTTGAATTCATCTCGAGAGTGATCCCTGTGGCGCCTCTTTCTCTTGCGCTTGTGAGAAGAAGAGCTTGAATCCCCATTGGATTCTTCTGAGTTGGATGATCTACTAGAAGTCCTTTTTCTTCTTATGGTACTGCTCTTACTACCTTTTGGTTTTACTGTGCCCTGTCTAAAGTCTATCTTTCTTTGCAAGTCTGTCAAACTCTGCAACATAGCAGCATTCAACTGATGCTACTCTTCCTGGGATTTAATTAAGATTCTCATGGTGGCTGCAATATCTGACGATGTCTCTTGGGATCTCCTTCCATTAGACTCTATGTCATCATTTCCAAATCGGACATTTTCCCCCATGGCATTTCGTGCACGCTTGTAGGAATCCCATGCATCATATCCATCATGGGTTCTCATGGTTGAACCACAACTCATCTTACCAAACTGCACTATATGGAATACTTCCTCTTTGAGGATGACTAGATTTCTGCAAAATGTGTTAATAACACAACTGTTAGCTGTCAATCATTCATATCAATCATAAATCACTTACCTTGACTGGGAAACCTCATATTAACAATTTCAAACAGGCTTTTCTTTTCACAAGAACGACTATCTGAAGGGGACGACGGGGGTTAAGGGGGCTTCCCCCCTTGTGGCTTCCACTATTTTTTTTTGTAAATTATTCGATTTCACGCAATCTGGCACATAACCCCGTTGCCATTTTCCATTTTTCAGACCCCTGAAAATCCCACTAAAACTTGCTAAAAGTCCCTATCAAAACTTTGATTTTGGCTCCAAACTTTGGTTTTCATCCACTATAGCGAAAAATTCTTTGACTTTGGCCTGCCGTAGCAGCTCCACTCTTCACTCTCCAACCAGCGCATTGCGGCTCCAAATTTACCTTTTCTTTCTACTGCCGTAGTGGATTATTCTTTGTTTCTTGGCCGTAGCTGCGGCTCCACTCTTCTCTTTCCTTAGTTGTGGCTGCTTTTTTGTTTCCCAGCCGCAACGTGCTGATTCCTTCTTCTGATTGCGCCTGCCATAGTTGCGGCTCGAACTTCCTTTTCTAGCCACAACGTACCGGCTTGATGTTTAAGTTCCATCTGCAATGGCGGTAGAACTTCAAGCTTTTCTTCCGCCCCGAGACGTCACCAACACTTAGAAAAATTTTGATTTTTTTCCTTCTTTCTTTCTTTCGTGGTCGCTGCACCGGAATAATTCTTATCTTCTAGCTGCCATTGTAGCTACATTCTTGGGATCCAGCCAGTGCTGCAGATCCCATGTCAATTATCCGTTGCCGTGGCCATTTGTCTCCTGTCCGCCATTGTTGCGGCTCAATTTTTAGCTTCCACCCACCATTGCAGAAGATTCTTCATCTTCCAGCCGCCGCAATGTCTCGTCGGCTCTATATTCGTTATTCTCTCGCCGTAGCAGAAATGTTTTTCACTTCCACCCGTTTCCGCTATATCCTAATACTTTCCAATTTCTACCCGCAACTGCTGCCCATTCCTTGTCTTTCACCTGCCGCTGTGGCTCTTCAGCTCGTCAGCTCCTTTCGAGCGATGCAGCCGCTATAGTGGCTCGGACTTAAACTTTCACCCGTTGATTCCATACTTGGGAAATTTCTGGACTTTCCTCCACGTCGGCGACAACTTTAACTTGGACTCGCCTCTACGGCTCTGCTTCAGTTAACTCAGATGCTACTGTGGCTCCGCTTCATGTTTCTCAGCCGCCACACAGAGAAGATTTTTCACACTTAGTGATTTTCCAAAATTCTCTCTACTGGTCTGTGCTCAATAGAAGTTACCCACCCTCTATTAGTTGAGTTTTCTTGGCCCATAGAGGCCCAATACTGCAACTTAAAGCTCTGATACCTATCTGTCACGTCCCCAACCCTCCGACCAATGAAGAGGACGTGACTAAAACATGCTAACTACACATCGAGAAATCTATCCCCGTGAACAAGATTATAAAAATGCAGTGAAATTCATCAAACATACAACAGAAAAAAATTGCATTCATTCACACAATTAGCATTCATCCTGTTCATTTATAAAACAATACAGTTGCAAGGATTTAAACACAAGAATACTTATCTTTAGAAGAAGCTTGTCCCACAACCAGCTACGTCGTTGCAACGTTCCACCCAACCATAGGCCAGTGTGCTCATCAATATCTAAGCAACACTGCCACCCCCAAGCTGGGCATGATTCCACAAGGAGAAAGGGGAAACTAGCAGGCTCACACATAGCCAAGGATACACAACTCAGCCAAGCCAACAAAGTTGGGTTTATTAGGCTATCATGAGCTATAAACACTGGCTACTAATCTAGTGGGCTCACTAAAGAGATATACACACATGCACCAGAGATAGCCCGGCTTCTAAGATATCCACACACACCCAACACAAGGAATCATCCCCTTCTCTGTTGCATAGTCCTTCAGGCCATGAATTCCCTTCTAGTGTTATTCAGGGGGTGTAGAGAATAAAGCCATCCCTCTAGCTCTGTCTATGAGGCTCCTACACACACTAGGTTTATCAGGCAGACTCAGACTCCATTCCCACTCCCAAATAGTCCAAATACCAACAACCACAGAATACACAACAATTCACACCTCTAGAATGTAAAGGGAAACACACCACAAAGGCCAAATTGGGTATGGAAATTGGTTAAAATTACTCAGACTTAGCAATTTGAATTCCAGAGTCGTTTATGGCCCTATCGTGGCCAAAACAACCTCAACAACACCCAAAATTCATGGCTCTATTCTCCCACTCGTTGGGAAACACTAAACAATGAGATTCCCCACTGTGGGCATGTGGAAATAGCACGACAACGCCCAACATAGGTCCCAGCTACTAGAAGTTAACAAAAACACTTCCGAGCCATGGTAAAAACACATGAAACTGCAAAAACGTGAATGGAAAATGCACCAACAGCTCCAAGAATGTGAGGAAAACCAACCCAATCCCTGGAATTACAAAAACGACCTCCCATCCATGGGAAAAATGAAGCCAATAGCCAAAAACATGGAATGAAAACACACATAGGAAGTTCTAGATGCCTGAGAGAGCTCATGTGGAGGAAAAATGGTGAGGAAAACATGCCAATGTGAAAGCATGGTAGAATGGCCTACGTTTTTGGGTTTTTACTTGCTCAAGGAGTCAAAATGCGTTTTCCAAAAACTGATGGCTTGTCCAATTCGAATTTTGGGCTATCATACCTTGCCCATCCCATGCAATAACCAACCCAACCAATTTTTGGCAGTAATAAATGATTGGGTGAATGAGACAAGAAAGGTAGTTGACAGTTTAAGGGGTTGTCCCTTTGACATTTGGATTTTCCCCATTGTACCAAAGGTTTGAATACCCCCCCCCCTATCCTTAGGAAATCATGCCCCCATCTCATTATTTGTTGCATTTCCATAGTTGGTTGTGGGTTTTTAATTAAATTGCATATTTACATGATGTCCAAAGTTATAATATGCCAGCTAGCACAAAATACCATCGACAACGATTTTTAATCGCCAAAACACAAAATGCTAAATCGATGGTGGGGCTTTTGCCTATAGCTCCACACCATGATTAATTACAATATATTCATCATATACATTTAATGCAAATGGGGTCAAAATCGGGGTGTTACATTATATCTTCAGGCAATGAGTGCAATCAGATTCTTAATTATTATGCACTGAAAAGGAATGAATAATACACATTGAACAAAACAAATCTAACCTGAAACATAAAAGTATTTCTCAGTATAATTACATTATAAACTTCATTACATCCCAACAGTATACAATGGTATTACATAAAGGAGAATTCGAATCTACCAACTCAATCGAATTGCATGGCTAACTAGAAGTGTCTAAATCACTATCAGAGTTCAACTGGATAACTCCATATGTCTAATCCAGTCTCTTAATCAGTTACAATCAATCAAACCAGTATAATTGCAGTGGTAGGTGAGAAGTAGGTGAGAACTGGTGCCTTCCCACATGCATCCATGCATAACTGGCGCTAACTGAACTAGAGGATATCTAATTGAATGTAACTGAAGCAGAACTAAGCTTAACTAGTTACCAACTGGCAACAACTGAAGGAGGTTGGTGTCGGCACTGTCGATGTCTCCTAAATTGTAGGGATTGGCCTAGGAGGCGCCTAAACTGATGCATGCAAGTGCAGTTAGTTCCAGTTAGCCTCCATCGATGTTCCCTGCACTCTAGTGACTGGTACATGTGGTTGCATTAGGCCAAGTGGACCCAATGGTACTAGTGGACCTAATAATAACTAAATGACTCCTGGGATAGGAAAATATAATCTAATAGATAGTTTGGAAAAGGGAGAATTATAAATCCTAACACTTTCATCTTCTCTTCCACAATTTAGACAATTTGCTGGACCTCGACAATAGATCCTCAAATGATACTAGTGCTAGATAGATCAGTTTCCATGAATGCAATTCACTGGGTTCTAAGTTCGGCTTCGAGTTACTGTAACAGATCTAGCGTTCTCTGCAATTCTCATTTTATCAACATAATGAGTTTCGACAAGCATCCGGGATTCATTTTTGAAATGATTTTGATACACGGATAGCCTATCTAATCGCATGTTCAATGGATACGACCATATCCTCACAATGATTACAAGGATGGTAGTTGATCTGTTCACACACTTCATTCCTTTTTAACATTTATGGTAGGATCCCACTAACACCACCACTACTTCCTCCTTCAAAGCAATCATTTAATGTGCATTAATTACAAATTTGACGAGATGCCAATAACGACAGACCCAACTGCGACATAGTGCCAAACTCAACAAGATATTCACTTCACCAACTCTATGAATTTTCTTGACACTACGACTTAAGATACCATTGTAATATACTTGTAAAAAACAATACCTTGACCAAGCAAAAGCTTAGCGATAAGCATACAAGACTCCGACACATGTGAAAAACTTCGACATATGTACAAAACTTTGACACATGAAAAAAGTGGGGTTTCCAATTTTTTTTTCATGCCTATATATAGATTTTCAATGGAGGAATGCACGACTATCCTTATAAGGTTTTATCCGGCTCCTATTAACCATTTCTTCCAAGGGTTCCCCATTCCGCAACTAAACCTGTGTGTCTCCCTTAGTGATATAACTAATAGTATACGAGCCTAACCAGTGTGTTTGGAGCTTACTAGGATGTTTCAGAAACTTGTTCCCATAGAGGAGAATTATGTCCCCTCACTAGAACCACTTCTTCTTGATATGTGTATCATGCCATGTTTTTTCTCACTCTTTATGGACTTGTTGTTGGAATCCAACAATGAAGTTATCCTCTTCTAACTGGACTAATTGTGACAATATTTATTCGACAACATCGGTACCAGACATGCCGATGAAAGAAGTTATCATTAGAATCGACAGAATGTATTCCATAGGCATAACAACATCTTTCCCATAGACTAACCGAAATGGTGTTTGACTTGTCAATTTCTTGCGAGTCGTTTGATAGGCCCACAATACCACAACATTTTTTAAGTTCCAGTCGTTGCAGTTCACATTACAAACCTTAGTTAGAGAATTCTCAAGAGGAACCTATATTGGTTTAATTTATTAGGATCTATGTTGTTTATTTTATAATAATGATCCATTTTTTAATTTTGATTTTTATTAGGGTTACATTTTTTGAGTTTATTTATAATTAACCTTATAAATGAGAGAAACAACAAAGAAAATTGATATTTAAAAATTATTATTTTATTATTATTATTATTCTTATATTACTTTAATTTTAATTTTATAAAAAATTATATTGTTAAATCATAAGAGAATGAATGTTTCAATTTGTTTAATACTGTTATTTTATTATTATTATTCTTATATTACTTTAATTTTAATTTTATAAAAAATTATATTGTTAAATCATAAGAGAATGAATGTTTCAATTTGTTTAATACTATTTAAAATTGAAATATAATAGTTAATAAGCTTTTATTTCATAATTTTATAAGTGTTTTTAATTAATAAGTAAGCATTTATTAAGAGTTTGGAACTCATGACCTTATCGGAAGAGTGCTTTATAGGTGTTTTTAATTAATAGTTAATAAGCTTTTATTTCATAATTTTATAGGTGTTTTTAATTAATAAGTAAGCATTTATTAAGAGTTTGGAACGGGTGACCTTTTTTTCTTTTCTTTTTTTTTTTCAGAAGAAAAAACCCTGTCCTGTTATTCAAATTGAATCAAAGGGCATCTAACGTGCCATCCCAGTATATGGGTTACATACAAGATAATGAGTGCTATGTGAAAGCCAATCGGTTACATCCTGAATGGATAGCATTCCAAGTGAGTGAGTAGGGGGATTAGAGCAGAAACTGCATATATTTCCATCAGCAATAGTGTTGTCTTTTATGACCATATAAACTGTGAACCAAGAAGATAGCTTTGCCATCTAAAGGAGTCCGTTCCTGTACATATCACAAGGTGCCATAAAAGAGAGGATCCTGTATCGGGCTCAAAAGAGCATAAACCTGTCATGTGTGGTCAACTGACCATCATAAAATTCAGAATAGAATCCTGATCTCGGAGCAAAAGATAGGGCTTTTTTAAGAGTTTGAAACGGGTGACCTTATCGGAAGAGTGCTTTAACAATAAACTTATTCACCAACAATTCTATCCCATGGGCTCTTAATTTTATATATATTAATATTTTTTTATTAATTTTACTTTAAAATGTTTATAGAAAAGATGAAAAATCTCAAACTCTGATCACCAGGATAGCGTATTGCATTTCGATTTATAAAAGTAGTTAGCAAAGGTGAACCAATAAGTCAAAATACATTTACATTCTGGAAGTAACAAAAGCTCCAAGATTTTTGCGCCGAGAGGCGCTCTACAGCCCAGTATGGGGGAGATCTTGTAACGTTATGTAACGTTGTAATGTTACGTAACGTTGTAATGTTACTTAACGTTACATAGATGTCAACCACAAAAACAAAACTTTTAATTATCTTCCAAAATAAATGTCGGCCACAAAAACAATCTAATATGGGTGAGATGTTGTAATGTTCCTACCTAACAAAATAATAAAAAATAAATAAAAAATTTAATTATCTACCATAAAAAAATGTCTGTGAGAAAAACAACACAATATAGGGGAGATGTTGTAATGTTTCTACTTAACAAAATAATAAAAAATAATAAAAATAAAAAATTGAATTATCCGCAAAAAAAATGTTGGTCATGCACATGGTTTTAAAACCATGTGCAAGGCCTCTTAAAAACCCATGGTTTTGTTGTACATGGTTTAGGAGGGCCTTACAAATGGTTTTAAAGCCATTTGCAAGGCCTCCTAAACAACCCATGGTTTTGTTGTACATGGTTTAGGAGGTAGTTGCAAATGGTTTTAATACCATGTGCATGGCCTCCTAAACAACCCATGATTTTAGGAAGGCCTTGCACATGGTTTTAAAACTATGTATGGGGGAGATGTTTTAATGTTTTTTCCTAACAAAATAAAAAATATTATATGCAACCATAAATAGTATTAAATATTAATAATAAAAATATTATTTGTGGACCTTAAATAAAAAAATGTGTCTTTTGGTCTGAATCACATTAAAGCTGATAGTTGAGTGCAATACTTAAGAAGAGGTCTACACCTCCAAAGATTTGATCCCTCTCGACGCTTGATAGAGCCTGGGATTTGGATCTATGCTAATGTATAACAATACATAACATTTCATAAAGTCCATCTCCAGTAAATAATGTGCCATGTATCACACGAAAGAACGAAAAAAAAAGACATTAACGAAGTTTGTAAAAAACACGAAAATCGAGTTGTCCAAATAAAGAAAAATCTCGTTCCTAGCATAATGACGATTTCATGGATTGGAGCCAAATCGCCCCCGACCTGACGGAATCCGGCGGAAGCCGGCTGAGAAAAATCTTGAAGTTTAATTTGGATGATTTAGTTCGTTTTAAAATTGGTCTTTTAGTTTTGAGAAGGTAAATTCCAATCAAATTTACATAATTATTGAAATAACAATTTAAAAATCTGCCGAAGAGATTTTGACGGATTTTATTAAAGAATCTACCGAAAACGTGGGACGATTTGGTTGTCTTTTATCTTACGCGCGATTTCATTAGTGACGATGGAGTCAACTCTTCAATCTTAATTGAGGACATGTAAAACCTTAATTGAAAATATTAATGGCAGAGCGTGGTTAGTTGAAGAAACAGGAACTTTGCATTCAAGTTGGTAATGACTAGGAACGCAGAGTGCTTGTTCAATAATAGAGCTTGTGGACAGAGCACCACTGAAAGTTTCTTTTGAAATCAAATCTGCAATGAACACCTTCTAGAAAAGTAAGACAATTAGAAGAAAAAGACAAAAATCTCACTTCAACTCATTGCACCTACACCTAAAAGCAAGTGACAGGTGTCACGTCAATTGTATAGCCTTCCTTCCCTAAAAGTCTACAGAAGCTCAATTTTGTATCACATATTTGAGCTCACTAATAGATAATAGAAAACCACAGGGCAGGAATTGGACGGGCAAATGGCCCGTCATGACGTGATTTGCCCATTATGTATACTAAAAAAACTCTTTAAAATAGTCAAAACCGGTCATAGAGTTGTCACTTGTCATACAAGTTAAATTGGACAACTTGTTTTGGTTTCAAATTCCTATAGTGCGGTGACATTATTAAAAAGAGATATTGGAAAACCACACACACTTGTATAGGACCAGAGGATATTACAAAGAAGTTCAATTTTGTCTCACATATTTGATATGTGAGCTCAAAAGAGATATTGGAAAAACATATAACACTTGAATTAGGAGAGGATATTAAAAAAAATTGAAAAACCATACACACTTTATTGGGATGAGAGGATATTAAAAACAAGAGAGATTGGAAAACCATACATACGTCGTGTATATTAGTTAGACGATGTAATTAGCAATTCACTTGTATTAGTTAATGGATGTAATTAGTAATTGATTTCAGGAAAAGGAAAACAAAATGGGAAATAAAGTAGGATAAAGTGAAAACCTTAAGTGTTAAATAGATGTTAGAGGAGCTTTTTTTTATTGGAAGATCTTTTATATATATGCTAAAACATCATGAAAAACATAAAAGAAAATTAAAATCGAAATGAATTTAGAAATTTCTTTATGTGATATATCTTATTTCTAAAGTATTTGAACATGAAAATCATTAGGAACCAATTAATTTGCTTCTTGTATAAGGAATTTTGTCACCGTACATATATGCTTCATGGACATATCTTTATGAACCATATATAAACTAAGATATAAAAAGGCCATATATATGTATGTATTCAATGTTGACATTTAAATTGACATATTGTGAAACCATGATTAACTTAATAAATATTTGTATTTGTTTTAGTTTGAGCTTATATGTATAAAGTATTGTAATATTGATGACTTGATTATGACAGAAGTTTTAAAATTTCATTTCCAAAAAAGAATAAAGTATAACTCATAGTGAAGTGTCTCTTAAAATAAATTCAAATAATATATTATATTAGGGAATTGTTGTATTATAATTTAGCTTTAATATTTTCATTTTTTTTTATCGAAAAGACCAAGCATACTCCTTTGTTCTTGATTTTTTCCAAAATTAATTGGAGATTAACGATGAACCAAAAAACTCATATTTATATTCCAAAAACTGAAATTTAAATACATTCTTTACTATTCTCAAAGTAGATCGGTTCTATGTAGATTGCAAGAAGTTCAAGAAAACTTAATCAAAATACAATCTACCTATCTTTCCTGTATATAAGCTACAAAAATACAAGTAATGTCAAACATTTGCAGTCATAAATTCAATTGATAAAAAAGATAAATCTCTACACATTGTAAGTGTTCAAAAGATCATAAACTCTAGAATTTTCAAATTATATCTTTGTTAAAAATTTCCCAATAATCTATGTATGGATAGATCCCAAGAAGAAGGAAAAGCATATTTATAAATAGACATAAATGTTTCTATTATATAGTTATAGATGATACTTCCATTGTAGTTGAATATCACCAGAAGATCCTAGATCAAAGTCGCTATAGATTCCAACACTACTACATAGAGTGGTATTTTAACACAATTATTTGAGACGAATACTCTTATTGTCTTAACTTCGGCCCTCAAATCTCCTTTTATATAATATTTTAATATTTTTCTCAATATTCTTTATTTTATTAATATTTGTATTATGTTGAAGGCTCTATTTACAACAAGGTATATACGGTGAGGTATATATGGTGAGGTCTAGGAGCTCAGTTTTCTTCCTCCTTTGTCTCTTGTTTGTGGGTTTCTTCATTTGTTCCTAGGTCAAGTTTTTAAGATTGTCCTTCAAGTTTACAGAGGCTCCAAACCCGATCTATTCGTCCCCACTGAAATAACGCCAAACATATGTGATGGAAACCTCACCCTCCTCTATTTGCACCCATTGTTTTCGTCATAGTTATTGCTATTGAGTTTATTTCTGAGCTAAAGCTTGTTACGCATGATGGAGGAGAAACTGTTGCTACATGATGAAGATGGAGGATGGATGGTGTACAAGTACAGTGTGTCTCCATGAGTTATTTCATTTGGAAAATAAGGGTTTTTAGGGTTTTATAATGGTGGCCTCCACACATTTTCTCTTCCTTATTTGTGACTTCCTAGATTTACTGAACTCATCCAACTGATTAAGTATCATGTTTCAGTGAATGGGTCACAACCCTGAGATGCAAATTATGGGAAACAAAGGAATAATCCAACGATATTAGTCAGATTCCCTCGTTCTTTTATTCATAGAACCTCGCTCGAATTTAAATGCTTTCATGAACTAGGATGCAAACTAGTGGTGATCTCTAATTGATGATAGTTGCAATATGTGGTGTTTTTTCAAGGTCTACTCTACATATTTTCTTTTCTTAGTTAAGAGTTTATTATTATTAAGTAGGCCATTGTGTTTATTCAAAATCTTCACATACCTTACTTTTCAAAATTCATTATATTTAGTTGAAAAGTGACATTTTGTGATCCACAGATACTTTCAGAGGAGTGACTAAGGGCTTGCCACATCAATGCTCAACAAATTAATAAGATAGAACAACTTTGGAAAACAAGACCCCATGTGACCCTTGAAGATCTTGAGAAACCTGGTGTAGATGATGAGACTCAACCAACTGCTTTAAAGTATGAAGATGCATATATCAAGTATAATGGTGATTGATAGTGGTTCTATGCACTCATCGAGGAATTATTTCCAGCATTTCAACTATTATGCTTGTAGCCCTTCAATGCCTATTTTTTAAATAAACCCATTATTTTGATCCCATTCTGTTATGTATCTAATATTACGACCAATTATTTTAATATTAATGTAGTATTAATTAAAACATAGGATCACACCCTTTCAGTGAAATGGTGTATTTTTTACCTATAAAAGGTTTTCTCATCATTGTAATTAAATCATCATTCAATATTCAATTTTACTGTGGTTAATTTCCGGAATTCATGTGGATTTTAGAGTTTTAGTCCGCTTCAAGTGGTATCAGAGTGAGGTTACTATTCAAGCTTCTAGGGATTCCCTAAAAAATAGGACATTGTCCTTAAAAAATAAAAGGTAAAAGTAACCCCCCCCAAAAAAGTAAAACAAAAAAAGGGGTAAAAGTGAAACCACACATGGTTTCTTAATAAGTGGGTTTGGGTTTGAATATAAAAGTGCAAAATAATTACTTGTAAAGAGAAAGTGAGATTTGAACTTAGGTGGGGAATGTAACACTCGTCCCTCCCAACCACCCAATCTACTCACATTTTACAAAAACTTAAGGGAAAATAAAGATTTTATTACATAATAATTAATATAATAATTAATTATTATTCCTTAAATCTCACCATTCTTAATAAAACAAAATTCCTCCCTGCACAAGAAAAATGGCAGAAATGAATGAAATTAAAGAAAGAATGGGGAAATTAGAGCTTAACCAAGCCCAAGGTTCTAAAAATATTGAGGGTTTACACTCAAGACTCAACCAAATTGAAGGAGAACTACACAAAAGAAAAATTGAATTATCAGAGACTGTCAAAAAAGAAGTCAACGAATCAGTATCTTGGGAGATGGAAGGTGTAAAAGGAAACATCACAGTATTGTTCGAATCCTGGTTAAGCAAACTCGAGCATCATTTGGAAAACACAATTACTACATTAGTGTGCAATATGTCAAAGGAAGACCAACCATTCTCAAATTCAAGGCACCATAAGACAATTCCTCCCAAAAGAGGAAGTCCACAAGAAGATTTCGATCACGATCTCTCTCCAAATCATGAGCAGTCACTTTCTCCTCCAAAAAGGAATGGATATCAAATGAAACCCAAGTTAGAATTGTCAAAATTCAATGGAGACACAAAACGGAGCGTGGCATGGATCAACAAGGCAGAAGAATTTTTTTCCATACACGATATCACAGCTGATGAGGAAATGATAAAATATGCCTCTATGCAACTAGAAGAGCGGGCTTACAATTGGTACATGTGGTGGAAGGTTACAACACAGGAAACTAAGCGCAAGTGGAGAACATTCAAAAACGATTTCTTTAAGAGGTTTGAAGACTTTAAAGAAAAATACTTCTTCGCAAAACTTACCAGACTGCAGCAAAAAGGTGATGTTGATGAATACATTGACGAATGGGAAGCCCTGGCGACACGTGTGCTAGAACTCACAGACAGTCAACGCCTCCAGACTTATGTGTACGAACTAAAACCCTATATAAGAGATGAACTAGAGATACTAAATGTATCAACCTTGGACAAGGCGAGACGCAAGGCAAAAAGCATTGAAGAAAAATTAAAAAAAGCGTGGAACAAAAACCATGACAAAGATAGAAGGTCTATTCCAAATAAGAAAACCGACACCAAATACCAGCCACCACATCTGAGGAATGACAACAAAACCACCTTAGAAGCTCAACGCATGAAAGAAGGAAAGTGTAAGTATTGCGGAGAGAAGTGGGAGCCAAGACATAGATGTTTAAAAAAAGAGACCACCAAGAACTTATATCAATGTGAAGCAGAAGAAGAAGACAAGTCAGATAGCGATGAATCCGACATAGAAGAAACTCGTGACATCGAAAATCCCTTGTCAGATTCAGAAGATGAAGAAACTCCCAAAATATCAATTGCATCTGTAACAGGAATACACCAACCACAAACATTAAAATTAAAAGGGCATATAAAAAATAACAATGTTGTAGTCCTATTCGACACAGGAAGCACCCATAATTTCATCAACGTAAGTGTTGCAAAGAGGCTTAACCTTTTCATATATCCAGTACCCAACATGAAAGTAATGGTAGAAGATGGAAAGAAGATTGAAAAAGTAGGGAAATGCCACAAAGTTAAGCTGCAAATACAAGACTATAACCTTGAGTTAGAATTTTATGCAGTACCCTTACGAGGAGTTGATGCAGTATTAGGAATTCAGTGGTTGCAACCACTAGGTACCTACACAAAAAACCACCAATAACACTTTATAAAGTTTAAATGGCAAGGAGAAAGATACAAATTATATGGGTTCCAACCCCCTCGCACGCAAATTGTGTTATCCCACAAAATGGAGAAGCTAATTCGAAAAGGAGCACCAACATATGTCGTACAATGCCAGGAGATGGAATTATTAACTTCAGAAGTAGTTAAACAAGATCATCCAGAGATCCAAGGATTAATCCAAAAATACAAAAAAGTATTCGAAGACCTCCCCATGGAGTTACCACCAAAAAGGAAGATCAAGCATGCCATCGAAATCAAGTCAGGATCTAGCCCTGTCAATGTTAAACCCTATAGGTATCCACACCACCATAAGATGGAGATTGAAAGATTAATCCGTGATTTATTGAAATGTGGAGTGATTACAGAAATTCAAAGTCCTTATGCCGCACCACTAGTACTGGTACGAAAGAAGGATGGATCATTTAGGCTATGCATCGATTACAGAGGATTAAACAAAATAACTATTAAAGACAAATTCCCCATTCCATTTATCCATGAAATGTTGGACGAACTGCATGGCGCAAGGTACTTTTCAAAATTAGACTTAAGGTCAGGATATTACCAAATCAGAGTAAGGCTAGAAGATGTGGCAAAGACAGCTTTTCAAACCCATGAGGGACATTATGAATTTAAGGTAATGCCTTTTGGGCTAACTTACGCCCCAACGACATTTCAAGAAACCATGAATAACCTATTCCAGTTATTCCTAAGGAAGTCTATATTAGTGTTTTTCGATGACATCCTTATATATAGTAAGACATGGAAGGATCATCTCACACACCTAGAATAGGTGCTCTCTATTTTAAAATAAAATCAGTTCTATGCCAAGATGTCCAAATGCACATTCGGTAAAGAAGAAGTGAGCTATCTTGGACACGTAATATCTAAAGAAGGAGTCAAGGTTGATCCAGAAAAAATCAAATCCATCACAGAATGGACCAACCCTACTAACATCTCCAAGTTAAGAGGATTCCTTGGGCTAACGGGATACTGCAGAAGATTCATTAGGAATTATGCACACAAAACCGCACCCTTATCCAACCTTCTAAAAAAGAATGCATTCCATTGGAATGAAGAAGCGGAAAAATGTTTTGAAGCCTTAAAAGGAATTATGTCCTCCACACCTGTATTAGCTACCCCAGACTTCTCCAAACCATTCGTGATAGAATGTGATGCTTCAGGTTATGGGCTGGGAGTAGTACTAATGCAAGATGAACACCCGATAGCTTTTGAGAGCAAGAAATTAAACAAGTGAGAACAATTGAAGTCTACATATGATAAAGAAATGCTGGCAATTATGCAGGCATTGGTAAAGTGGTGACAATACCTCTTAGGGAGAAAATTCATGATCCGAACATACCATAATAGTCTTCAATACCTACTTCAACAGAAAACGTTTTCCACAGAACAACAGAAGTGGATAGAAAAAATTGTTGCTTTCGACATGGAAATAATACACAAAAAAGGGAAGGAAAATGTAGTCGCAGATGCACTCTCCAGAAAAGATGAGGATATTACCTATTACTCCATCTCAGTTGCAATTCCAGAATGGTTGAATGAAATACGAAGTGAATACGCCAAGGACCCAGAAACAAGCACTATAATTAACAACTCCAACCGTGACCCCAAGTTTGAATGGAAAAATGATATTCTTTGGTATAAGGGGAGGATTTATTTGAACTCAAACTCTAAATTCAAGGTTAAAGCAATAAAAGAATCCCATGATTCACCAGCCACCAGACATGTAGGATTCTTCAAATCTTATTATAATGCAAGAAGGTCATTTTTCTGGAAGGGAATGCAGAAAGATATCCAGCAATATGTGGCGGAATGCGACAATTGCCAGAGAAACAAAAGTGAAAATGTTTTAACCCCAGGGTTACTCCAACCCCTACACATTCCAAACCAGAAATGGGAAGAGATATCAATGGATTTCATTGATGGGTTACCTCCGTCAGAAGGAAAGGAAAAGATCCTTGTAGTGGTCGATTGATTAACCAAATTTTCTCACTTCATGGCAATAAAAAAACAGACACGACAAAACAAATTGCAGAAGTATTTTGCAAAAATGTCTACAAATTGCATGGCTTCCCAAAAGTCATCGTCAGTGATAGAGATGCAAAATTTAATGGAAAATTTTGGAGGGAATTCTTTAAACAAATGGGTACATCACTCAATATGAGCTCAGCTTACCACCCCGAAACAGATGGTCAGACTAAAGTCGTAAATAAATTCTTAGAAGCATATCTACATTGTTTTGTAATAGATAAACAAAACCATTGGTCTCAATGGTTACACTTAGCAGAATGGTGGTACAATTCAACATACCACACCTTTGCAAAAATGACCCCTTTCCAAGCGTTATATGGGTATGAACCTCCAAATTGGAAGGAGTTAGTTCTGAACGACAGTAATGTTCCAGAAGTAAGGAACCAACTAGAGAAATCCCAAAAAACAATTGAATTACTAAAGGATAACTTAATCATGGCACATAATCGCATGAGGCAACAAGCAGATCAACGCAGAACCGAAAGATAATTTGAAGTAGGATATTAGGTATTTGTAAGACTCCAACCCTATAAACAGGTATCCCTTAAAAGTGGAGGGAAACACAAGTTGGCCCCAAAGTTCTATGGACCGTACTAGATTATCCAGAAGATTAGTCAAGTGGCATATAAATTACAGTTACCTGATAAAAGTCGTATTCACAACGTCTTCCTTGTATCATGTCTCAAAAAAATGTTGGGTAAACATCAAATAGTACAAACAATACTTCCTATGTTAGATGAAGAAGGAAGGGTCATTTGGGAACTTGAGGCAATCATTGCAATCCGAGAAAGAAAACTCCGTTCTAGAACACTGAAGGAATATCTCGTTAAGTGGAAGAATTTTCCAGATGAAGATGCATCATGGGAGACAGAACAGTTTCGTCAACAATACCCGTCCTTACCCTTGCTTTGAGGACAAAGCATTCTAAAAGATGAAGGCAATGTTATGTATCTAATTCTACGAGCAATTATTTTAATATTAATGTAGTATTAATTAAAACATAGGATCACATCCTTTCAGTGAAACGGTGTATTTTTTACCTATAAAAGGTTTTCTCATCATTCAATATTCAATTTTACTATGGTTAATTTCTAGAATTCATGTGGGTTTTAGAGTTTTAATCCTCTTCACATTCTCTATCTCATCCCTCACAAAATCTATTTCTGTTATGCTATGCTTTTTGTGATCTTTTCCTTTCAGTGAGTACCCATAGAATTTTATTTTCCACATGGGATAGCCAGTGCTTGTGTTTTCCTTCATTTAGATGGTCTTTCTTCTAAAACCTAAAATCTTTCCAAATGACCCTTTAACCATGCATGAGTCCCAGAGATTCAATGTTTCAAAAGAGTCTATAGTCAGGTCATGAATTGTTGGATATGAATGTAAATATATCAACACAAGAATCAAAGGTAACATAAGACTAGATCAAAGAGAGGCTCTAAATCACTATCTCAATTATTGGCCTTAGCTTCGATTTGACATTTATTGATACCGAATCAATAGAAAGTGTCTTCTATAAATAAATTCATAAAAAAAACTTAAAAAGATTTTGCAAATTGTGATACTAAATCAAAAAACAACAAGGAAAATGAATTTCAATGGCATTAGAGCCATGCTTGTGATGTGTATGTAAAGTGGGATATTTCCAAGGAAGTTAGAGGGAAACTAATCTGAATGGTAAGAATCATAAGGTATGCACTTCTTAAGTATTTGTGAAATATGATTGATCCTATTACCATGCAATATTTCATATATATTCTATTTAGGGTAATACTTTCCTACAAACCTAGTGTAGTTCATCTAAAGCACTAGTCCTATATGGTGAAATAATTAAATGTTTTTATTCAATAAAAGATGTGCTATTATGCCTATTGGATTCAATTTTATATCTTACTTGATCCATATTTGATCACACTATGTTTTATCTAGAACCCAAGTGGAGCTCCAATTATAAGGGAGAATGAATCAAGCTTCCAAGTGACATGCCTTCCTAGTTTCCATAGTCGATGGGGTATTTATATTGTATTCCTGCAACTTCGTACTCAACAAGTGACAACCATATATCCTTGCTACATAGGAGATACCTTGTGTTCACCAAAAGACCAATTGGAAATACACATCCCAGTGTAAATTTCTTCTGCTCACAAAAAGTGTCAAGCACAAGCAATCAATCAACAATTGCACTTGAGTAGTCAGGGAAGAAGGTTGTCTTTTCTTTTGACATCATGAGAATCCAATACATTGAGTAAATACTTTCTTTTTCTAGTCAAATAAAATTGCACAGGTATTGCATGGTGGTAAGTAATTAGGACTAGGTATTCACCAGTGAAGCTATAATTCTAGATACATAGGTATGGTGTAGGAGCAAGTTGTCAAAGGTAAAGTTTTTTTTTTCTCTAGATGGTAGATGGTGTGTCCTACCATGCCAGTGAATGTAAGTGTTGAGCCTTTCCTTGGATAGTAGATGGTGTGTCCTACTATGATAGAGGATGTAAGTGTTGATCCTTTCTGATTGGGTTAGATATAAGTGTTGATACTTTCTGACTGGGTCAGATATAAGTGCTTAGCATTTCTCTGGATAGTAAACGGTGTGTCCTTCTATGCCAGTAGATGTAAGAGTTGGTCCTTTCCTTGGATGATAGATGGTGTGTCCTTTCATGCCAATGGATGTAAGTGTTGGGCCTTTCCTCAGATGGTAGATGGTGTGTCCTACCATGTTGACGGATGTGAGTGCTGGGCATGCCTTTCTGACATAGTGGTGGATGTGCTCCTCCCATGGTCATATGTAAGTGTTGTGCAGGCCTTTCTTATTGGGTCAGATATAAGTGCTAAAGAATATCAAGAAATACATGGAGGCTAGGCCTACAACCAGCATGAAAATTGGCTGGCTCTGTAGAACTTCCTATGACAAGAAGAATTGAGATATAGTACAAGTTGATCGAGATAGCAGAAGCAGTGATGATGATGATCCAATGATGATCTAGCTTTGATGATGATATAGTGATGATCAGTTTTGATGATGATCTAGTGATGATCCAATGTTGATGATGATCCAGACTTGATCTAGAGAAGAATACTTGTGTTGATGAATTGTATCAAGAGAATAGCTTCCTAGTTAAGAGGGAGTGTTGATGTATTTGTAACTTCGAAATGTATTCACTTGTGTATTTCATATATTGTATTTGATTAGTCCTCGATGTTCCTATCAGGAGAATCAATAATGTAAACAAGTCATGTAAAGTCATAGAGGTTAACCCTCCTTGTTGATCAGGGGTTAAATTCCCCACAGTTGTGGGGAACTAGGGTTATTAGACTCTCCTAGAGAAGTCGTCTTTGGTAAGTTATTGTTAAGTCGAAAACTTGCATAAATAGAGAGTGATCCTCTCTATTTATCATACAGTCACTCATACTTAGTTGTAGCGGATGAGTGAGAGAGAAGGATCTGGGATAAGAGAGAGATCAATTGTTGGAGATCATCTTACTATCTTTGGGTTTTACTGCTACCATTGGTGCTTATTCTATCCTAGAGGAAGGTGCGAGGTTTTCTCCTTTATGGTTTCCTCGAGGAAAATCTTTGTGTCTATTGTCTCTTGTGATTTATTGTTGTGCATGTTATTCTCTTAGATAAGATCCTAAGATAATACTGTCTGAATTGATAAAAATCTAACAATAAAATTTAAGATTGAGCATAATTTGAACTTAGATTTTTATATAAAGAGTTTAACAAAATTTTGTTAAGAAATCATTTCTTCAAACATCTTTGCATGCAAGTATGTCGTCAAACACTTGGATTGCACTCTCTAATTTATGGACATAAACAACTCGAGAATTTACCCATTTTGAACACAACATTCAGAAGTAGGTCTTAGAGGATCGATTTCCCTTAACAAATGCCAACTTCTCTCATCACTACAAGGGTTGTCTCTCAAAAGAGAATTAGCACTCCTACCAATAATCAAAATATCATATTCACTATAAAGGCACTTGACAACAAAGATAAGATCCTCAAAACAACCATCTCTCTCATCTATGGTTAAGCGCCAATACAAAGTACCCATTATTTATGCTCTAACATACTACTAATTAGAAGCATATAAAGCATGATCCATTTAATTAGCCATCTTTACTAGGTCAATTCATTTTGGAGTCTTAATCTTACAAGTCTAATTGAGATGTTTGGAAAAATATATCATGAAATTGATGAAAAAAACATCTTTAACTACATGCCCCACTACCATGATTCAAACCTAAAGAACCTTAACATGAAGCCACTTCAATACTCATATCTTTTTTCAATCCTTCCAATAGATTGAGAAACTTTTCTTTTTAAATAGTATTCCTTAAGAATATATATCTCTAAACAAAACCTATTCCTAAAGGTTTTATTCTCATACTCACACCATTCAATCTTTAAAACTTATATATAAAATAATAATATTAAAAAGAAAGAAATAACATTAATCTAAATTCGATGTATAAAATAATGATATAAAAAATTAAATAACACTATTCTAAATTCATTTCATTTTATTTTTATATGGTTCAAGAACACATTTGTGTAAATACAATTTTTACACCTTTTCAAAAGGGAAAGGGTTTATGGTTTTAGAGATATACATCATCTTAGTGTTAAGGGGATCTAAATTCATCTTAATTAAATGATTTCACTTTTTAAAGATTTGATCCCACTTTGTTGATCTGAATTTGTTGAGTCTAAAGAACCCTAACGCAGAGCACAGAAGTTACACAGACACAACCCTAGACAACATAGGAAAAACAAAGACACCCACAATTGTGCAGGAGGTGGAATAATGAAATGCGACAACAAGCTGAAAGAGTCCGTGACAAATCAAAGGAGTCATGAATAATTAATGAGCAGAAGAATAGAATCTCTCACGAACACCCAAGCTCCCAGGTAGCGAGGATGTCTGGTCATCTTTCATTCAGATACAAGTACACCATTTTTTTCTTGTCTCCTAATTGAATTATTATCAAGAAACGATAGGTAGAGCCCTATATTTAACAAACGGAGACAAGTTTTGGGAATAATTTACTCTCTAAAATCAATTTTAATTTTTTTGTAGAAAAGGGAAGATTATTTTTAATATATTTGGAAACTTTATAATTTTCATCAGCTTCATAAATCCTTAACGTAGACAGAGAAAAACGTTTATCTGTGAACAATCCTCTTTAGGAACTCGGGGCAAATATACACAGATGTTTTTGTTTCAGAAGTTATTTTACTTCCAATGATAAAATTTTGTGTCATCTCAGGTCTAGACTAGAAAGTGTCTTGGAAAGAAGAGGCAAAGATGGCGATCTATGGCACTCTAAATTTTAGGACTTCTTAGGGGCATTGACTGAGTGACGGTATGATCGATTTCAAAACTGGATTTGCAGCAGCACTGCAGAATTTTCTAGCAGCAATGATGTACAAAAGTTGCGACTAGAGGCAGTTTTATCCCTAGCAGAATTGAAGCAGGGACTTTCAATATGTGGTTGTAAGTGTTCTATATGTTTTTGGCAATGTTTTTTAGAGAATGGCCATTGCTTTGATAACTCTTGTATGAGTAACCATGTTTGTGTTGTGAAGTGCACATATTGTTCTCTTGAATTAGATCAAGAAAATGAAGTGGAGGAATGTCAAAATTTGGCAGGTCACGATGGGAATCACGATTGCAAAAAGAAAAATCATACATGTATGGAGATATGTTATTTCTTTGATAGATCATCCAATTGCAGAAAATATTGTTGCTTGAAGGTTGGACATGAAGGTCTTCATAAGTGCAATTCACCACAGCACATGTGCAAGATAAAGTGTTCTCTTCCAAGCTGCAAAAATCCTTGTGTGATACAAATTGAGCTCGGGGATCGTGAAAAACATGCTTGTCATGAAAGGTATTGTCCCAAAAAATGCATAATGGAGGGGTGTCCCAAAAGCTGTGGTTACAAAGATCACTTCCATGAATGGACAAGTGATGAACATCTCTGTGGTAATGAGCATGCTTGTCATAAGAAATGTGAAGCAGATGGCATTTGTGAAATATTCATTGAACTTTTGCGATAGACACATTCATTTCAGAGGAGAAGAGGTTCCTTTGAGTATGACCATGCCTCTGAAAAAAATGGCCTGCAAAAGGATTGTTTCATTGCTATTCCACCATTTAAAACATCCCATGATGGTGTGCATATTCACACACTAAATCCAGACGTTGTGCATTATTGTCAGGTTAGATGTCAAGCTTGTGGGTATTTTTGTCAACAACCCATCAATCATTCTGGTTCCCATAATATGATTCATGGGAACATGAGGACTGTCAATTTCACATCAGATCAGGAAGAATTTGATATCCAAGTTAGGAAATATATTTGGGGGGAATCTGTTGTGGCATATATGTGTAACATGCATTGTAAAGCACAAGGTCGGGGACACATTCATTTGATTTACTATCCTATGAATGATAATTGTACAAGTCGTATCTATGATGGCTCTTGACATGAGACAAGAAAATATGGCCCCAATGAGTACATGCCTAAAGATGAGCTTACCCATGAGACTTATTGGAAGAAAATGTGGTTTCAAGATCCCTGTAATGAAGAAGATCAGAAGGAGTTTTCTCTGTGTAACCATCTTTGCAGGTCACAAGATCATAATAAATTTGGTGCTAGTTCGTTAAGGTCTTACTGCACAGAGAATTTATGCCATGCTCCAGTGAAAAGTACTGCCTCAATGGCATCCTCTATAGGTCACATAATTGTAGATGGACATGTTTTTGTCTATGGCCATTCCAAGAACATACCGCATCATGTGGTTTTTTTTATTGACAAGTCTGGTTCAATGCCCACTCCTGATATCAAACCAACCATGGCCAAATTTATATCTCGACACAATTGTAGGTTGGGCTATGTGTATGAGGCTATTGTTCAATTCATTACTACTTGGCGAAGAACTACTAGTGATGATTCTTTATTTGTGGATATTTTTGACAATACACCAATACTTTCTCTAGAAATGCAAGAGATGAAGGAAGATATAGTGGACAAGCTTCTTCAATATGTTGCAGCAGGTGGAACAAATTACTCTTATGGTCTGAAACTAGAAGAAGAGATAATTTATCGAGAATCTAGTCATCCTGATGTGGTCAAGAAGAAGACAACGGTTATCTTTTTTAGTGATGGTGGAAATAATGATGGGGGAGATCCTCTTCAATTTGTGAATAGACTGAAGAAAATAGAACCAGGGATGATATTCCATACAATCATGTTTGGAACAGATCCTATAGTGGATATTTTGGAGAAAATGGTAGGACTTGGTAATGGCTCTTTTCAACATAGTCTTGATGAAGTGCAGCTAGCACGAAGCTTTGAGAATATAGCGACTAGTATGAAGCCTAATGTTGCATCTTTAATATGATGATGGTTCCTCTCAATTTTGAGGTCAGAGTTATAACCTTAATTATAAATTTTTTCCATTATAGAATCTAGTTTCTTTTAGTAATCTATAGAGGCCTTTGTGAATTCAATTTTATCCTTTGATATGTTGTGGTTTGGTAAAGCAACTAATATTTCCATTCCAGCTATCATTGTCTCCACACTCTTGTCAAATTAGTGAAACGAACTCTACACTTTGCTTAGATGAAGTAGGCATAGTTTTGGTTATTATCCCTCTTGCGTAGAAGATAGACACAATGAAATCTATTTTGAATGAGAACAGATGGTAATTTTGTTTTGTAGATTTTTCTTAGATTCATATGATACATGTCCTGAGGTATGCACAAGTGATAAGAATATGCTATGATATTCTTGAAAGAGATTCTCATTGGATTTTGTTTAGGGAGTTATGTGATACTATCTTTTGAGGCTGTGAGTTTTGTGACAGCCTTAAGATGTGCTATCATGCTTTTTCTCCCTTTTTATCAAATATCTGTTGTGCAGTGGAATGGAGTTATCTCTTTCTGTGATCCAGATCCTGGGTTTTGAAAAATATGGCGAATTACAGACCAGGATGATGCATCTCACCCTCCTTTTACTTCTTTATGTGTCTTCTTCCAACTACAGTAATAGATCCTAGATTAGAGGTCTGATAAGATCAGGTAAGAAAATATATGATATAGCATTTTAAAGTGTAACATTGCACCACTCTTTCCAAAAATTACAGTATATTAACTCTCTCTCTACCACCCAAGTGAAAAATTCATGTAAAGCTTGTTCTGTAATTTAATAGGATACTTTCCCATGTCAGAGAGGTGGTATAGAAAAGACAGGAAATATTTCTTGAATCTAGGTCCATGACACCATTTCCTTGGTGCACCAACCAAATTATATGTTTCATTGTGTCCACTTCTCCTCACCATGGATATTTCCCATCTTATTCCATACAGTAAGTCTTGGATTGACTGCATGCCCTTGAGTAAGGGTATCTTGCCAAAATAAAGGATCTCTAGTTTAGACACTGCAGTTATAAGATGGTGTGATGTTTTTTTTTTTTCAACAGAAACTGAGAAATTTTTTGATTGATTAAAAAAGGTTGTAGCCCAGCCAAGCGTACAAAGAGGAGTTATGAAGAAGAAGGCTGATGACCTCTATTAGAACATTCAACCTTCTTAAAAGTGCTTTGAGAAGTGAATCCCAAATTTTTCTGATGCTATTTCGAGAAAAGGACTGCTTGCAAGAGTAGACTCTCACAAATTGTGAGCAGAGAAGAATACAAAAACAAAACATTAAGCAAGCGGAGAGGAGTGCCCCTTAATGAAAGGATCCAATTTCTTCTGGGAGCCCACGCTGATGTTTGAGGCTGCTTCCTTTTCTCTACATTCTTTATTTATCTTTCGCCCTCTGGTGAGGGGAGGAGAAGGAGCTGAGAATTCTTCTGAGTCGGAGGTTCCCTCTAACGACGGGATCAAGGATGTCAGTCCTTCCTGGGCTGAAGTCTCGCGAATCAAAGCGCTGGGATATTTCTTTGAACCTGGAGAAACAGGTTTTGGAGAAGCTTGTTCAGTTACCTCCAATGAGCCAATGGGGCCAGAGTTGCCCTGATCCTGGACAACTGCAGTTTCAGGTTCTTGTCCTTCTTCTTCTTGGAGTACTGCAAAACTATTTTTGTTTTTCGGCCGCGGAGTATCTGCAAGAGGAGAATGATCTTGGGAAACCTTTTGCTGGGACACTTGAGGCTCCTTTCTTCAGGGAGGACGATGTTTGTTAGAGACCGTCTGGAACTCTGTGTCGGTGGTAGCTGGAGGATTTGCTGGTTTCTATGGATCTGCAAGCTTGGGGCAGCTTTTAGCGAAGTGGCCATATACATGATAGAAGTTGGATTTTAAAGGGATATGCTCATAATCCAGTTCTTGAATGTGGCTCCATTCTCCTAAAGTGAGCTTTAGGGCCTTCGAAAGCCCTTTCTCTAGATTCACCTCTACGCAGATACGGGCACATCTGTACTGCCCCCCTTTTGGTTCTGCAGTATCTAGATAGCGGCCTAGCTTATTACCAATGTCAATCAAAGTACTTTTCCCCCAAAGATGAAGAGGGAGATTAGGGAGTCTTACCCAGTCCGGAGCGGCAGTGATCTCTGCTTCTGGGTTAAACCCCAGAGACCAGGGGGCTAAGAACAGACCTCTCGAGCCCATGAAGAAAGGGCCCGAATGAAAGACAAGGTCTCTTTCTTCTTTATTTGAGAACAGGAATACAAAAAACCCTCGACCAGCAGCAAAGAGAGAGACCTGTCCTTGCAGAAGAGGGTTCCAATGTTCTGCAATCCAGATCTCCACCGCCTTAGGGCTGGGCCACAACCCTGTGAACTTTCCAATGAGGGCTTGCTCAGAGAGGATGAGAGATTTCTGGCATGGATCCGAAGGAGAGAGCTCTAGAGAAGGGATCTCGTCCATCTTTTTCACGAACTTGGAAGAAGAATGAGAAGCTGCCTGAGGAGCAGTAGCTTGAGCAAGGGCCTTGAAGGCGGCGAGCTAGGCATGAGAGCCCATTTCCTGAGAGAACTCCATGCTGAAATAAGCTGCAACAAAACCCCACACTGAAAACAAACTGGCAGCAAAAACCCAGCTCTGAGGAGGAGCCCACACTGAGGAGAAGCCCACGCTGAAGGACTGCTCCAGCTAAGCTCGGTTCTGCGCAGGGTGGAAACTAGGAAACCCTAGCCGCGGAAGGAGCCACTTCGCCGTTCCATTCTCATTCTATAATATGGTGTGATGTTAATTTGGATAATAATTCATTTTAAAACCCTGGAGTGCAAGTCACACCCCAATTGAAAAGTTATCCATACCAGGCCCAAGGGCCAATCCCTTGTGTATCTGTGGCCGGGTAACTTTGGTAGCTACTGGGTGTTTACCAAATCCTCCATATATCAAGGCCCATCCATAGTCTTGATGTGAACCCAAAATATGCTTTAGTATTTTAGTCTTTTATGTAGCTTTAAGGATAATACTTTCCATTTCTTATATGGCCTAAGCTGAAAATTATTTGTTACATAGAATGATAGAATATCATAGTATGCCATATTTTTTCATGGTATTTCTTCTCTTAATTATTTGTAGGATCTGTCAAAGATTTTGTGCTACATTTTTTGAATCTGACTCATGGTTTCTCTTTTGTGCCCATAGTAAGTTGCTCAATGTTGTTACAATTGTTACTTGTACCTCTTATTTTTGGCTCTGTTCTATTTGTTAATATAGTATTATGAAAAAATTATTCAGGTGTTTGATATAAATCTGTTTCTTTGGGAAAGTTACACAACTAATAGAATAGAAATGAAATTTTATCAAACCATCCACGAGGTCAACTTGCCTATGCAGAAAAGATGTTTACTTAGAAACTAAGTTTCCAGGAAACATGGGTCTGGGGATTGTAATGGGAACAAGGACTGAGATGGGGATGGGGACACCAATTTTTGAAACAGGGCACTTGGGTATGTCAAGGGTACTGTAGACATACATTTATATTTAAATTTTTAAAATTATAAATTATAATACAAATTAAATTCAAATCATTTTCATAGCAAGTAACACACTATAAAGTATAAAGTCTAACATACTAAGTTAAAATTACTAAAGTAAATAGTAAAACATGCACATTGCATCAAAGTTCATTGATATAAAGTGGAAATTACATATGAATCATAAGTCTGAATATGATAAACGAAGTGGAATTTTTTATTATTATTTATTTTTGGGACCCAAATGTTTGTGGAATAGTCTGCAAACATCCCTGACAATGTTATTACAACCACACTAGTCATTGAACCGATCAAGCCCAAAAAACTGAACTTGACCGAAACTAGAAAAAAACTGGACCAAAAAACCGATTGACCAAAAAATACATAAAATATTCAAATTTGAAAACTAAAAAATATATTGATGTGCATATGAATCCAAACCATTAGACACAAATATGCAAAGTTTCCCATCTATATAACAAGGATGCATATAACTAAAATAACATTGAGTGCAATCCATATCTGACCCAACATACATAAAAAAAGAGGCTCTAAATGGCCTCTAGATTCCAAAACACTTCATGCTACAACAAATAACATTATATCATCAAAATCATTGCATATATTGGGATCCTATTCTTGAATAACACCAAGTGCCCTTATCCTCTAGGCTCTTGCCCTTACATCTACCTGGAATCTCAAAGTTGATATTCCAAGGATATTAGTCAACACCCTATAGTTTTTATTAATAAATTTTCTAATCCAAGCGTTAAAATAATATAAAAAGCTTCCCATGCTGAATAAGTGATTTTGTTGGAGTGAAGGGCACACTTTTGTTAAGGTCGTGATAGAGGAATTAAACAATCAGCACCAGGAACATCAAGGTACATAGAGAGATTGATTTTCTTGATTAAATGCTAAAATCCCATACCATCATACATGATAAAATCCAGTGGAATCGTTGCAATCATGAATGGGATTGAAAATTACGCTTTTTGCATATGATGTTTGACGAGGTTGAAACCACTCTCAAACATCCCAAAGGATGAAACAATTAATGGTAATGTTAAAAATTTCAGTAAAATGATAGAAAATGAAAGATAACGATAATGCCACTTTTACTTATAAGAATTTAGAAGTAAAAGTGACATTCTCAAAATAGGGTTACCCCGTCTCCTCTGTGATCAACATCCCCTGGTTTCATGACAGACGTCTTGGATTCGTGGGTGGAGTACCTAGGGGATGGTTTTGCAAGGTCCATTTGGGGATGTGGGGATGCGAAACCGAGACAGGGATGCAAACCATACCCCGGGTTTGGTTACCCATGCTACTTAGCTTATAAACTTTATTATTTGTAAGGAGTTCCCTCCTACCAAAGATTGTATTAAAGATTACATAAAAAGTTTATTAAAATAGGAGAGTAGGACTTTGAATCCTAGAATTTGTCTCCTTTTCCCTGCTCTGGGTGCTGATCATATTTCCCTTGCGGATCTCTGGATCTTGCCTTTAGCTCACAACATTCTTATAACCATATTTCCCAAAAAGTTGTCTCCCAGTTGCTGCTTTGGATTCTTGACCAAACTAATATATGTGTAACCTTCACAATTAATAAAGAAATGGTGCTTTGTTTGCACCTCTTCTTTCGCACAAACATGGAATTTTTTATTACCCCATAATTCCTTTGGTTGTGCCCACCTCCATGTTGATGTAATTCTAACTTCAGAATGTATTCACTTGTATTTCTTATGTATTGTACCCCGATTTTTATTTCAGGAAATGTTTGTAATGTAATTGAGTCATGTCATGCTCCAATGTTCCAATCAAGAGTTTCTATAATGTAAACAAGTCATGTCAAGTCAATGTGGGTAACCCTCCTATTGTTCAAGGGTTAAAGTCCTCGCAGTTCCGGGGCCCTAGGGTTGTTAGACTCACCTAGTGAAGTCGTCCCTAGTGAGTCATTATCAAGTCGGGAATTCGTATAAATAGAGAGTGAGTCTCTCTATTTAACACACTCACTCACACTCAGTTATAGTGCATAGCTGAGGGAGAAGAAGTTGTTGGGGATAGAAAGAAAGAGGCTACTGCTATCGGGAGATCATCTTACTGTTTTGGGGTTTTACTTTTGGTGATGATTCTATCTTTGAGGAAGTTGCGGGGTTTTCTCCATTTATGGTTTCCCCAAGGAAAAACACTGTGTTCATTGTCTCTTGTGTTTGATTGTTGTGCTTGTTATTCTCTCAATTAAAGATCCTAATATAATTCTAGCTTAAATGTTAAAATATAACATGGTATCAAAGCTAACTTGAGAAGAAGAAACTATGAAGCTGTGGGAACTAGGGCTTCCTACTTTTTGGATCTCTCTCCACAAATTTTCAGAAAAAGAAGTTTGGGATGACTCTCCTCCCTAGGGTGCATCTTTCTATCGAAACTGAATCTGATTCTGAGCTTTTTTAGTTTTGGACTCGACACTGCTGCCAGAAATTAGGGATTTCCACAGAAGTGGAATTTTTGAGTGAGCCCAGGCATCGATTGATCTCCTCCTCAAAATCGAAGTTTAGAGATCAAGATCAAAGCATTTGGTTGGATAGAACTCCAGGAAAGTCAAACCCTAATCTTCTCCTGAACTAGCACTGCAGAAATTCAGCTCCAAATCCAGATCTGACATATTGACCTGGTAATATCTAAATCTTTTGTATTTCCATTTGAGGTTCTTAGTTAAGATGTCTCATCATACCAAGCTTGATGAAAATCTTGAGGGAGCTGATAAATTCCGAGCATGGAAGTATAGGATCTTCCTGGTCCTAGAAGAAAATGAGCTGGACTCCTACATCAATAGGAAGGTTCCAATTCCAGAGGAAGATGAGGCTAAGTCCTTACATAAGAAGAAGTTGTTTATGGAAAAGAGGATTATTGCTGATTCAATCAAGGATCACCTCATACCACAGGTGTCTTCCCTCAAGACACCTAATTGTTTGATGCCCTAACCAAACTGTTTAAAGGGAAGAACATAAACCGGAAGATGACTCTAAGGAACTAGTTGAAGAATGTAAAGATCCAGAATGAGGAGACCATCCAGTCATACTTCACAAGGGTCTCCCAGAGCAAATAACAACTTGGAGCAGTAGATGAAGAAGTGGAGAATGCAGAAATTGTGATGACAACCTTGAATGGCCTCCCTAGGTCATAAGATTATTTCATCCAAGGAATCTGTGCTAGGAAGAAGCTAATCAAGTTCAGTAGACTGTGGGAAGAATGTTCACAAGAAAAAGCTCAAATAGAAACTCAAGAAGAAAAGATGGGAAGTGAAGATCAAGCTCTCACAGTACACTCCAAGAAAGGCAGAAGGGAAAATCATCATCACCAAGGTAAGCATTCTTATCAGAAAGATAATTTTGTAAAAAAGGATCCATCTAAACTCAGATGTTATACATGTGATGAAAGAGGACACTTTGCTATAAATTTTCCCATGAATAAGAGTGGATCCAAGAAGAATAAGAAATCCAAAAGAAGAAATCATGCTCACACTGCTAAGGATGATGATCCTCCGAGGAAGAAATTAAAACAAGAAAATGAAGACTCTTCAAGTGATGAAGAATATGTTCTGATCTCCGCTCTCACAGGAATTGTCACACATGGAAGCAAAGATTGTCTTATTGATAGTGGGGCTTCCAAACACATGAGAGGATTCAAGGAATCCTTTGAGAAACTATCCGAACATAATTCACCCCATAAGGTGAAACTTGGGGATGACTACCAATATCCCATAAAAGGTAGTGGTGAATCCTCCTACAAGCTAGACTCTGGAAAGTCTATGAAAATGAAGGATGTCTTGTTTGTACTAGGACTAAAGAAGAATATTCTCTCCATATCGACATTGGATGCAAAAGGCATGAGGTTTGCATCTGTTAAGCATGTATGGGATAGGGTAATATTGTGATTGGTGACCTCCTTTGAAGTCCTAGTGTCGTACTCTCCACTCTTTTTTGCATGCCTTTGAGATGAGAGAAATGCGGGGCTAGGATGATCATGATTGACTAATACACTAGGTTGATCCTTTTGGTTGTTGTGGCTATTTCTTGGGTAGGAAATTGCTACTAGCTTTAGTGACCAATACACTGGTTTGATCTTCTTGGTTGTTATGGCACTTTCTTGGGTAGGAAATCACTTCTAGCTCTAGATGTGGGATTCTTCCACACAGTTTTGAAGAATTAAGATTTGTGTTTCCATGCTTGTTTTACTTTAGTTAAGTATTTATATAATTTTAGCTATTATTTAATATTCTTATTGTCTTCAGCTTCTTATGTAGACCTAAATACTTGTATGGATGTTTGTTAATGAACACGATGAGTTCTCTACACAACTTGTTTGGCTTCATTGATGGTTGGGGACCTATTTTGTACAAGATATTATCTAGTAGATTGTTTGTGATGAAGTTTAAATGTTTTTTTTTTGAATAATTGTGGTGGATGTGAGATGTTTTTTGCTATTATTTATTTGTCTTGGTTGATGCTTATCAGTTCTTCTATATTTCTAACATTGTTTTCTATGGACAGCATAAGATATTGTACATATACTGAAAATGATTAGGAGCAATATAAATAGTAAATAGCATGATTTCCAAATATTAAATGCCTAAAATATTAATATATAATCCAGTCTAACCATTTTCTTCAATGTAGTTGTTACCATTTTACTAGTCTAGCTTCAATGATTTAGCTTTTTTTTCAAATTCATCTAGATTTTGCAGTGATATCAGGGTTGTTGATCTTGTAATATGAGGAACTTTACCTCTTCATAGGGATAGAGATGATAGTAATTGTTACCAATTTTTTCGGTGGACAACATAAGATATATTAAATAAACTGAAAATGAATAGTGGCAATATAAGTAGCCAATAGCATAAAGTCTAAATATTAAATGCCTAAAATATATAATCCAGTGCAATCATTTTCTTTAATGTAATTTCTACCATTTTACTACTCTGGCTGCAATGATTTATCTTTTTTCTTTCAAAGTCATCTAGGTATAATTTTACAGTGATATCAGGGTTGTTGAACTTATAATCTCATGAACTTTCTCTGATAGGGATCCTTAATCAATACACCATGATAGGGTTTTCAGTAAGGTATCCATTATGTAGTTATTTATTCCTATGTATAGAATTGGTGAGATCCAGAGACCATTTGAGGATTGATCTTAACCAAAACATTAGATCCTGAGTATATTTATGATTGTTCAACTGCATGATTCATTATTACATGTATTGCAATTAATGAATTCTCTTCAACATGCACACTTGAGTACACACAATGAGTAATAACATGGAATCTATGATACCGAACCTTGGGCCATTTGAATTTACAAGAAAAAATGATGTGAATGGATTCACCATGATAATGAATATACATAAGTCGGCTTTATGTGAATGCTAGATATTTCTTGTAAATTGTTGTGGATGGATTTCTCATTATAACAATCATCTTAGCTATTATTAATGAATGTTGCAGTCTTCTGTTTGTTTTAGAAGTTGTTGTGATTCATTTCTTTATATCATGTGCAGGTTAGTGTTGTAAATAGCATTTTGAAAAAGCCTATGAGTTTAATTCAAGGCCCTCTCGGGATAGGAAAGACTGTCACCTCAGCAACTATTGTATACAATTTATCCAAGCAGGGTCAAGGCCAGGTAACAAGTGAGATCTTTGATGGATTGTTAACTAATGATAACTGAATTATCATTATGTTTTCATATTCAAGGGTTGTACTTCATTACGGAGGCCTTACCCAATTTGGTCTAATTCTGCTTCCATTAGTAACTATACTAGGTGCCTCCTCTTTTATGGAAGATATAAACTCAGCCATTCTAGATTGCTATTATTACTTTCCTTGAGCTTTGACCTCTGACCTATTTTTGTCATCAGTTGACATTAATACAATTTCACTTCATTTATGTGATTCAGGTCTTGGTATGTGCTCCAAGTAATGTTGTTGTTGATAAAATTGCAGAGAAAATTAGTGCCATGAGTTTGAAGGTGTCCTTGCTATCCTGTATCTAATTATATAAGTTCCTTCTTAAAAATGTTTTAAAATACATGTTTTGAATCTCTCGTGCAAGGATTTCTACTTTTTGAAGTCTGATCATAGGACACATGCATAAGAGATTTTTTTGGATATATTCTAAATGCCAGATTAATATAACAGGGAAGTTTCACTGCTTTGACAATACAGGTTGTCAGACTATGTGCAAAATCAAGGGGGGCGGTGAGTTCTCCAGTTGAACATTTAACACTACATTATCAGGTTTTTTTTCATAGTCTTACCATCATATTTTCTGGATATGTTTCCGTGTTCTAGTTTTTACCTAATCCCAAGGCATTTACATGCTGTGTTTCTTTGTAAAACAATTACAAGTTAGGCACCTTGACACTTCAGGAAAAAAAAAAAAAAAGAAAAAAAAAAAAAAAGAAAAAAAAAAAAAAAGTGAATTGTACAAACTTTAGTAGTTGAAAGATGAACAGTATGGAAATTCCAATCCATTCATAAGTTATGTATTATTTGTATATTAGGAATATAATATTTACCCTCTAAAGATTTGCTAGCCAATTGTTGATATTATTTAAGCAAGTGGATGTGTATATGATGCTTTTGTCAAATTGGAACCAATTTCTTGTTTGATGTCGAAAGCACTCCTAGGGTTGGTTGTTGTAATATCTTCAGGTGGATGTATTTTCTTGTTATGTATGTCATTTCTTTTAAAGTATGCTAACGAAGAGGTAGGTAACAGAGGAACCTTTTGTAATATCTGATTTAGCCAAGAAAATTACTCTGCTTGAGCAAGTTTGAGCTAAATGAAATGTTCTATGTATTGTTTTGGTAATGAATTCTATTAATTACTACAAATGATACATTTTTTAACATCGCATATAGGTGAGCTTTCAAGTGCGAATGAAAAGAAATACAAAGCACTTAAGAGGGCAACAGAAAGAGAAATAACTTAGAGTGTTGATGTCATATGTTGTACTTGTGTTCGTGCGGGTGATCCCAGGCTATCTAATTTTAGGTTTTGTTAGGTAGTACTAAAGTTTAGAGTTGCAAGTGGGATTACTACATATTATTATGATTTTTTTTAACTGTTTGATGATCGAAATGTTGGGTTATTGTTCAGGTCCTTATTGACGAATCAACTCAGAATACCGAACCAAAGTGCCTGATTTCTTTAGTTCTTGGAGCAAAGCAGGTAATAACCTAATCTAACCTTGTAGAGTTACTGTCAAAGATATTATGTAATGAGAAAATGATTTCCATTGTATCTTCTTTTGCAAAACTTATTATTGTACAATAGCAAATATAATATAGGATTGACATGCAAGTTGGTATTTTTCTTGTTAAATTTAGGTGGTGCTAGTTGGGGATCATTGCCAATTGGGTCTTGTGATTATGTACAAGAAAGCAGCTTGTGTTGGTCTTGCACAATCTTTGTTTGAGCGACTTGTACTGTTGAGTGTCAAGCCTTTTAGGTTATAGGTGAGATTGTTATTTGTATTTTTGTTTGTTTGAAATAATCACACATTCTTTCCTTTTATGCAAATTTAGGAAGCAGTCAAGTGTACTTGAAATTTGCTAGATTGTGTTTGTTAATAAGAATTTTAAAGAAAATAGTTGTCTAACCTTAAAGAGACGTGGTAAAGTTACTGACGTGATGTCTGTTCTCAAAGCTTACCTTCGTCGTGGTGATTTTTTTCTTGTCTTTATTACTTTGCGTGTGGTGCACTTCTGGAGTGCCCTTAGTTCTGAAAATTATTTCTATCAGTCTAGTTGTGGCTATATCTTAGGTAGGTTGTCTAGAGATAAACTTACAAACATGATTGAATGTTTCACAGTGATTTTTATGTAAAATGTGTCAACTATAATGTTGGGTATGGTTTTATTATTTCATTCAACTCTTTTTGAAATATGTGTTGAATTTCTTTTGCTTGCTTATTTTGGTAGCCTTCAGACTTTTATAAAAATATGTTTCATTTTCTAGAATTGGATGATATGGTAGCTTATGCTTTGCAACACTCAGTATGAAATATTTCGCTTTCATGTATTCTTATATTGTCAATGATATATTGTTTTATGAATGTCAAAGTTTGCTTACCTTATTTGACTTTTACTTTGCTTGATTTCATATTTTTCTTATATATTCAGGCATGCTAAGAGATATTCTGTAAATTGGTTGACTTAATTGGTATCACATCCATCACAGATGTATTGCGTTCTCTCTGGCAATATGAATGGATATGCCAGATAGAGAAAATTGTACATAGCTCTCAGGAATTAGTTTATCATAAATACTAGTTAGTAGTAAGTTGTAATAGTAATAATTATGTAGTTTGTAGATTGCTATCTATCATAAATTTGTTTGAATATCATAATTATCAAGAAATAACAACTTCTTAAAGGGTGCTATCTCAATGGTAGAGCGCCTGCCTAATTATAGGCAGGAGGTTGGTGGTTCGATTCCTCCGTGCCCTATCATAAATTTGTGACTACAAAATGACTAAATCCACATATATACAACTATTAGCAGCTAATTTCTCGTATCTTAGTCGTATTTAGCTTAGTCAGTAATATGTTATCATCTAGTAGTTTATTTAGTCATATATTTGGTCATTAATTGCTGCAATCAGTGACTAAATCAATGACTAAATCCGTGACTAAATCAATGACTAAATCATTGACTATCAATGACTAAATCATCGACTATCAATGACTAAATCATTGATTATCAATGACTAAATCAATGACTGGTACATTCCTGATTACAACAGGTAGGTGATGGACAGTGGGTTTTCCAAAGGACAGTGATGAGGTACGACGATCTGAAAGCGAGAAGGATTTGACACGGGTTTCAAGTTGAAGGGTACAAGAAGTAGGGACAGAGGCTTCAGCTTGGTCCTAAGACCAGTAGCTCTGATCCTAGGATGTGCAAGCCCGTGAACGGTGGACTCTGTCCCCTGTTCAGAGCTCAGCCATGGAAACTGATTTAGATAAGGGGAAATGGCCAATCTCTAATTCCCAATTGGGGAAGGCAGGGGAATGTACTAGTGGAATTTCTAAAGAAGTCATGACAAAGGAAGGGAATTGAAGAATGGGGCAATGTCTACCCAAATCAAAGATGATTCCCAAGTTATAAATCAAATTGGCCAAAATCAAGGAAGATATCAGCCATATGAAGGAGTGTGCTCTCATAGGGAATTTTGTAGGGATCTAGCCTTCAGAGAAGGCCCTACCGTGGTAGATTAACACCACCTAGAAACCTCAAGGCCACTATGACCTGCAACTAGGAGCAAAAGGATTCTTCACTATCATCTTCTTTAATGAGGAAGATAGAACTCGAATCTTTGAAATTAGACCATATTTATTTAACTCCGTGGGTCTATTCTTGAGACCATGCAAAGAAAGATTCAATCCAGACAAAGAGAATCTCACAAATTCCCTGGTTTGGATCAGAATGTATTCCCTTCTAAGGGAATACTAGTCAAAAGACATCCTAATGGAGATTGGGAACCTGTTAGGGAATTTTGTAAAAGTATCTGAGCAAACTCAATAAAGAAGATACATCTCCTATGCCCGGATCTGCATATATCTTGATATACCAAAATATCTCCTAGATGGTATTGATCTAACATGGGAGGATGACGACTGGTTCCAAGCAATAGATTATGAACAAATTTCGTTCAGATGCAAGAGATTCCACGAACATGGGCATTTATTTAGAGGCTATCCACAGAATAAGAAACCAGGGGGAACTAAGGAACAAGAAAATCAAGAAGCTGGTGGGTTTACCTGGGTTCAAAACAAGAAGAGAGTAGCCAAGAAATCCATCGGCCCTGAAATTTTCAACAAAGTTCAAACCGTATTAGAGGAAATTTCAACTCAAAATGGGCCTTTTAACTCTAATTCAAATTCCATGTCATCATGTGTTATCCAATGAAATTTATTAAAATTTGAAATACCATATAGGTATTAAACACTCTTTTAATATAAATTTGGGGATACGTATCATAAAAAAACTACTTTTTTTGTTTGTATTTTCGACATATCTCCTTGTGTTTTTACTCAAATTTCAATTGGGACAGCTCATTGGATGCGGAATTAAATTCCAAATCCAACTAGTACCCACTTGGCATACTTTGGATAGACCTCACTACCCGAAAAATAAGAAATACCTAAAAATACGTGACGATGATGTCATCATCACGTTTTTTCAGATGTTTCTTGTTTTTGGGGTAGTAGGGTCTGTCAAAAGTATGCCGAGTGGGTACTCATTGGATGCATCCAAAGANCACGGGGAGATATGTCGAAAATACAAACAAAAAAGTAGTTTTTTTCTTTTCTTCCTCCAAAATTAATAAATATTATTTTATTATTTTAACTATTATTTTTTAGGAGGCCCATTTTAAGTTGAAATTCCCTCTAATTGGTGCAAAATAGGTTTGAATTCATCCAAGAACCTCAAGAAACTAACAATCTAGTCATTATTTCCAGCATAAATACCCAACCCCAGAAGACCAATGATGTGGCTGTAACAAAGGAAAGTGCAACACATGACCCTCCCCAGCAATCCCAAGAAAAGGATCCAATCCCAAGGATCTAGATCCAGAAAAAACACTAGGAATCGAAGGAAGAAACCATCAAGACTCAGTAGATGGAAGAGGAAGAAATGGAGATAGGCGAATTAGACTTGGTTGGGCTGGAGACAACCTTCTCAGCGTTGGCCCCAGAGAGGATTATCACACAACAAGTTACTCTGTTGGAAAAGGCGATAATCAAAGCCAAAGCAATGAATTTTCTAGGGGTCATGGCGGGAGGAATCACTTAAAGATCTGGAGGGAAAAAAGAAAGCAAAGAAAGAAAGACGAGGTAGATATCGTAATGTGCAAAGAATCCAAAAGGTTGGAGCTCAATTGGTGGCTTTAGGGTAGTATCCTACCATAGATGCAACCCTATCTGCCACAAATAAATAAGTTTCCAATGTTGATCACATCCTGGAACATTAGAGGTTGTAGTAGCACCTCGAAGATTTGTCTTCTAAGGAGAAAGATGAAACTGGAAAATCTAGGAGTGGTATTCCTACAAGAAACAAAATGTTCGGGGACATATATGAAAAGTATAGGAGGAAAAGCATGGAACGGATGTGAAACAGTAGTAGTGGATGCTAATAAGGTGGCTAGATGTATTGGCATTATATGGAATCCAAAAGAGGTCTTCCTCTATAACTTCTCTGCAACCCAACATTCTCTTTCTACTGCATTTCACATCTTAGGGATTGGCATACGGGGATTCATTACTAATGTGTACGGTCCTCCTAGGGAAGAGCATAAAATGCAATTTTTGGACTCCCTAAGGATGATAAATGATTTGACATAAGGAAAACCTTGGATTATTGGAGGAGACTTCAACCTGATCAGGAGTCTTGAGGAAAAGAAAGGAGGGATTGGATAGCTAAACCCCATAAATGATACCTTTAATGAATTTATTGAAAACCTTGAACTGATTGATGTAAGAACCAATAACGACACTTTTACTTGGAACAACAAAAGGATGGGGGACAGAGGCATAGAATGCCGTCTAGATCACTTTTTGGTGTCGGAGTCCATAATGATGAATGGGGGAGAGATGAAAGTGTCGGTCCTTCCTTAAGCCAGCTCTCACCAATGGCCCATCAAGTTGGAATGGGAAAATGTGGGTGTTAACCTACGCAAACCCTTTCACTTCGAAAAATTCTGGTTACTTCAACCTGGCTTTCAAGAAAAATTAAAAGAATGGTGGGATGAAATCAAAACCATTAGGGGAACTAGGATGTACCAGTTCTAGAAAACGATAAAAATACTCAAAGCAAATATTAAAAAATGGAACAAAGAATCTTTCGGTAACATTTTCCAAGCAAAAATGGAGCTGGATTGTAAAATCAAAGAAGTTCAAACCATAGGCATGCAGTCAGGTTTTTTGGCGGAGATCAGGGAGCAGGAAAGCTCTCTACTCCAAGAATTCATCCAAAGAGAACACCACGAGGAAATATATTGGAACTAAAAAGCTAGAGTGAAATGGCTCCAGGAAGGAGAATGAAATACTAGCTTCTTTCACAAATCGACCATCCACCATCTAACCCTAAACTCCTTTTTTTCTAATATTTTGGAGGAACTAGGTGGAGATAGAGAAGCCTCCTAGAGGGAGGTCTTGAGGCACATCCCCCAGGTCATAATGGAAGAACACAACCTTCTTCTGTTGAAACCTATAGATATGGAGGAAGTCAAAGAAGCGGTCAAGAAGATAATGAAGGATAAAACACCGGGACCTGATGGATTCACTACCAACTTATTCCATGCTTGCTAGGACTGGCTGAAAGAGGAAGTTTGGGATCTGGTGGAGGACTCTAGGAAGTCAGGTAATATTCTAAAATCTCTAAATGCAACTTTCCTGACACTTATCCCCAAAGAGTCAGGAACTGAAGACCCTGGGAAGCTTAGACCGATTGCTCTTCGCAATGTCATTTACAAAACTATATCCAAAACCATTTCCAATAGACTATGCCATCCGCTATCCCTTATCATCTCTCCATAGAAAGTGGGGTTTTTTTAAGACAAACAAATTTTGGATGGCATCATCCTAATCCATGAAACAATTCACTCGATCAAAATCGGGAAAATTCCAAGTATGCTCCTTAAGCTAGATTTATCCAAAGCTTATGATAAACTAAACTGGAAATTCTTAGCACGTATGCTCAAGGTGTTCGGATTCTCTAATCAATGGACTAGGTGGGTAATGAATTTGGTATCTTCAGCCTTCTTCTCTATTTTGGTTAACGGCTCTCCTGCCTCGCCCTTCCAAAGCTCTTGAGGTATCAAACAGGGGGACCCATTATCCCCTTTTTTGTTCATCACAGCAGTGGAAGGATTGGGAAAAATGCTCAATAACCTACGAATGGAGAATAAGATCAAATGTCTAACCATCTCTGAGGATCTGGAACCCCAAACCCATCAACAGTTCATTCATGACACTATGCTGATGGGGCCGTCCACGGTTCAAGAGGTTCGTGGTATCAAAGAGGGGCTGGACACCTTTTTGGAGGCCAGTGGACTGGAAATCAATAAGAACAAATCTCAAGTGTACTTCTTTAATACCCCGAAATAACGAAAATGAATATTTTAAGAATTTTGGGCTTCTCGGAGGGCGGGATCCCTTCCAAATACTTAGCAGCTCTATTGGTAGAATCGACCATCAGGAAAGTCTCATGGAAGGACCTTTTGGATAAGCTCAACCCAAAACTCAGCCTCTGGACATTTAGAGCCCTTAATTTTCCAAGCAGACTTATTTTGGTGAATTCTGTCCTCCAGGAAATTCCCCTGTACTTGTTCTCGATTCTAGATACTTATAAATCGGTGATTAAGCAAATAAGGAACATCCAGAGGAACTTTATGTGGGGAAGAGATGATTACCACAGGAAATGGTCATTGGTAGACTGGAAAACGGTCTGCAAACACAAAAAATGTGGGAGGTATGGATCTCCGTGATTCGCTAGATACCAACAAAGCTATGGGAGCAAAGATATGGTGGAAGTGAATAACATATGAGGAAGAACCTTGGGAGAAGCTCTGGCATGCCAAGTATGCTCATCATTGGCCAAAAAAAATGCTGATAAGATTTGGAGAGGACCTCCCGGGTTCCAGTATCTGGAAATCAACCCAGGAAAACCGTAACATCATCCAAAGGCACATTTTTTGGGAGGTGAGAGACGACAACTCTGCCTGGTTCTTTAGTGAGGCCTACAACCAAGAGCAATGCATAGAAAACTGGGAGGATATACCAACTCTAAAATTCCACCCCCAGCTCAGCCATATTAAGACAGTGAAGGATTTACGGGACCTCAGGTCCTATGACAAGGTGTTCAGGATATGGAAAAGGAAAGAGTGGTGGAAAAATCTGGCACCATCAGAGGACATTGAAAACTTCTACTCCGACCTCTACTCCAGGAGGATCCCCCGGCACGAGGGACCGAAAAAAATTTGGTGGGGTTACTCAAAACTTGGAAGGTTCAACATTAAAGAAACTATAGTAGTGCTGAATGAAACCCACAGACATGAAAAAGAAGCGAAGTGGAGGAAAATATGGGGAAGGAATTGGTGGCCCAAAATCGAAGCTTTCTGTTGGCTCATTCTCAAACGCAGAATCCTCACCTAGGATAACATTCAAGTTCGTGGGATATCAGGTCCATCAATATGTAGTCTGTGTGAAAATAGTAACGAAACCATTAATCATTTGCTGGATGAATGTCCAATATCTTTTGGGATATGGGACAAAGGAAACAGATTGTTCAAAATTAATACCAGACACTCTGACATACCTAATTTAACCATTTTTGAGTGGCACAAGAACAAATTCAAAAATAAAATTATGAATAGAATATGGGATTTGTACCCGGGCTTCGTGGTATGGGAAATTTGGAAGACCCATAATCTAAAAATATTTGAGAAAAAAAACCATTGGACAGAAGAAATATGGGCAACCCTAGTTGCACATATCAAAGAAACTTTAACTCTCACAGCATGGTCACAAGAATATTTAGAAGCTAATGTAATAGAAAAACAAGTCCTTCAAGATTGGGGAATAAGACAATTACCTCTGAACAACTCCCGCCTCAGCAAGTCGGTTTCACAATCTAACAGCACCAAATTCTGGCAGAAACCTCCGGTTGGTACCTTCAAGTTGAATTTCGATGGGGCCGCAAAAGGAAATCTTGGCCCTGCGGGTTTTGGAGGAGTGATAAGGGACTCTCATGGAAGAATCCTTAGTCTCTACTAGGGAATCCTTGGATTAGGTACCAATAATATCGAAGATCTTGATGGTCTCCTAAATGGAGTGGCTTGGGTGATTCAGAACCAGAGAACCCCTCTGATAGTGGAGGGGGACTTGACGGTGATCATCAACCTTGCCAAAAGGATTATGCATGGTGCAACCATTAACCAGGTTTCCTGGAACTGGAGGTGGGAAGGAAGGCTTTCGATTCTAAGAGAATGGTTAAGGAACACCCCCGCGCTAGTATTTTCCCACATAAAATGATCAGGGAACAGGGTGGTAGATATTCTTGCTAATGAAGGGGTTGGTAAGGAAAGATCTTTCCATGTAGAGGAACACGTCAACAAAAGGAACAAGAGGCTTTGGGAAAAATGTGAAGATATGGCTGCTACTGATGATGATGGGAATGACGTTGACCAACCCCTGAGACAGTACAGATGTGATCTCATGACACCTCCTGCCTCATCGCATACAACTTCCCCCCTCACACGCGGCTCCCTCACTTGCTCAAGAATGCCGTCGGATGGCCACGTGATTAGGCATGCAGAACCCTGCATTCACACCTCCTCGACAGGTGTGAGGGAAGATGAGGTGACGCCTCCTCGATTTGGTATTTACTACTAGCTCCTATGAGAAGAGGCAAGGATAGATGGGAAGCATAGGAGAGATTAGGAAGAGGAAGGTGGCACGCTAGCTCGAGAAGAGGTGGCAAATCTGGGGCCTGCCCCTATCTTTAAATCAGATCTTGTACATGCACATGAGGTACGAAAAAACCTCAAAGTACAGTACTCGCAACCTCACCGGTCAGGAGCTTTCAAGTATTGGTACTCAAAATGACCTATAGAGCAGGATAAGCACCAAAAGGCCATTAATGGAGGAAACGATGGCCAATCTCTCACACGAAGAGGGGGATTGGATCATGTACAGGAAAATTTTGTGTTGTAAGGAGGTTGTTTCCCAAGGAATGATTTGGAAACAATTGATGAATTAGAGAACTAAGGGCTTCATCACCCAGAGCAAAAGATCGGCTATTTATGTGTTTAAGGAAAGAGAGAGGATCATCAGAGTTGAGCACATTCCGGTCTGTGTATTTTATTTTTAGAAGGCCAATTGTGATATCCATCCCTGGGACAGCATGTCTCATCCATGGAGGAGGAAGCGTAACCAGGAGATTAGAGGAAGCCAGGCCAAAGGCAATTCCCTCCAGACCGGATCATCGAGCACCAACTCCCCAGTGGAGAGTGGCCCTTCCCGGATGGTGTTTAATTGGGGACCTCAGTACATGGAAGAAACACTAGCAAGGTTGGAAGCCATTATCGCCATCAAGGAAGTGGAACTGGTTCATGAATACGAAACACACCAGGGGCAGTCGCTCATCTCCAGTCTTTTTTGGACAGGGTGCATCCTGCTTGCCAGGGACATTTAAGCCAATCTCTAGATGGCTATGGGTATATGTTAAGCTCTGAATTTAATCATACAAGGCTAGAAAGAGTCTACGGTTGGCTTCAAATTAATGGAGACCATGGAAAGTGAGCTTCTCGAAACCTTGGGCGAACATCCCACAGCGCTGCCTCCTTCCCCGGTGGATCCACCGCAGCAGTAAGGCTCACGGCCTTTACTCTGAATGTTAGTCTTCTTGTTTTTCCATCAAAAGTTTTGGGACATATAGTTGCTCTCCGGTTATGGAACCAGTGACTATTATGGGATCAATTGTTGTTATGAAACCGGTTTGTGTTTTTGGAACCAGTTATTGTTTTGATAATATCATTTCATGTCTGGTTTACTGTGGACTGGTCGAGGTAGTCACTAGTGATGCTTTCTACAAATTAAGGTTTTTTATGTTCTTGGCTTATGACCTCTTGGAGATGTAATTGTCAATGTAATTGTCAGGTTATTTCGGTATCTTGTCTAGAAAAAGGGACGAGGTTATAGAACCATGGAAATAATATCTTAGTAAAAGCTTCGCCTAGACTAGAATTCTCTCTTAGCTGGTCGAGCCTGAATGTAATCTATTTGTGTACTATATAGTAATATAATTTTTCTATGCTTACCAAAAAAAAGGGACTAAATCAATGACTAATAAGTCAAGATATTAATGACTAAGTGAAATACGACTAGCCATAAGATAGTGGAAATTAGCTACTATTAGTCACCGACTCAAAAATAGTCGTTTATAGCATGATTTTAGTCATTTTTTTAGTCATTAATTTCTCATTTTGTACTAGTGAATTGTACTCCAGTAGTCACCGTCCTGAATCCTTCAACTGCAAAGAACAAGTCATTGCGAGCCAACCATCCTTGTGTAGTTTGTGGATTTTATGGTCATTACTCTCACTATTTCCTAGGCTTTCCAGAGTATCAGTCAACCCTTCGTGAACTTCAGAAACACTCCCATGAATCTGACATTACTGTCCTCGAGGAGATCCACCCTCTAGTTTCTTCCTCGGACACAACCAACACCATTTACATGATCTCTAGTCCTTCATCCTCGTCGATCGTGGACCATCCACCTGATCTATTTCGGCACCACGCCTGTGACGATGGAGAGATCTATAAAACCACTACCAGTTTTACCCCCATTCCACTTAGTCCATGGTGTGGAATTGGTTCTTCCCATTGAAGGCTAGATTCCGTCACCCCGCCTTGCCAATGAACTTCTACCTGATACATCATCATTAGAAGAACCCCTACTTATGCTCAAACAAACCAATTTGGACCGTCGTGCTTCTCTCCAGATGATCAAAGAATCCAAGACTCAGTCGAAGTCCCATTTTGACTCCCATGTCCACCCTCACACCTTTAGTGACGGAGACCTTGTCCTCATCTATGGTCAAGCCAACGATAAGTTAGGGAAAGGAAATTTTGATTCCATGTAGTACGACCCATACATCATCCATCGATGTCTTGATAAGGGGGCATACATCCTTGCTGACTCCAACAAACACATCTTGAATAATCCATGCAATGGGCTCTACCTCAAGAGGTTATATGCCTGAGGTCATCGACCATGAGTACACCCGTGTCATAGTTTTTATTTTTATTTTTACATCGTTTTTACCATGAGTCGATGACCCCCTCCAGTATTTCCTCCACGTCTAGTTGTAGTGAGTCCATTGTAGAGCTCCATCGCATCATTTGCATGTGAGCAGGTGGATATAACACATTCACCCTACCCCTGCACCGATGGTACCCTACTGGAGGGTGCAGTCCCATGTCTACACATGCACACAGTATGTTGCATGTATGATCTAGCTACCACTATGCAGCATACCATTAGGTCCCCAAACCTGTACTTGAGTTTGAGGCATCTCCAAGATCTCCCTAGTGTTGAGGCCTAAAAATTTGCAGGCAGCAACAGCAAGGGATTCTCCCTAGGCAACGTTCCCAACTAGTCTGTGACTGTTTGGAATGGGGAATCTGTCCAGTTTGTGGTCCGGCTACCGTAGGTCAAGTAACAAAAACAAAGGGTTTTACCAGTCGCGTCCTGGTCCACCGTGTATATTTTGCATTTTTAACTTTAGGTATGATATGCAAGTGCCTATCTAACATGCAAATTGATAAATAATACGAGTGGTCACAATGTGATGCGCAGGTTCTTACCTCTCATCCTAGACTCTCTCACTTCTAAATCACACACAAATGAAGACAAGATTAACTAAGTTTTCCCTAGGGAGCAAGATTATCAATTAATGAGTAACGTATTACTGCTCATATGTTAAGATAAATCACAAATAGTTGTTCTTAGAATCAAAACACAAAAACATGAATAGAGATATACACAACAAGATAGCTCGTCGTTTGTTAGAACATTCATTACTCATAGTGGAACTTATCACAAAATAAACCAGAGAACATTCAAACAAGAACATAGGTTTAGAAAGTTAGAACGATCTCACAGTTAATGAAACACAACTAAAAACGGAATAGTTCCTCTTCAACATTTGTTCATTTTACCACATTTGAACATTCCACACAGCACTTTCTCCAACAAGCAAATCGTAATTTTTATTATTGCAAAACGAAATAGTTCCTCTTACAACAAGTATTTCACAAGCCTCACTAGAAAAAACCCCCTCTTCTATCTAATTCTCCTATATTTATACAAAAGTAAAAAATGTTGGGCTGCCCACAAATGACCCTTGGGCTTCCCCAATGCTTCATCTCCCACAATTTTTTCACATTTAGTGCTTATATAATTTACAATATATTTCACTTAAACAAACTAATAAATAACTTAAGTGGAGGGCCCCGCTTGATTGTTCAGGAACTTCTTCCATGCTAAAGCTTCAGAGGCAATGTTTTCAAACTCAGATGGTACGAGAAAATGAATATTGATTTCAAATTTAGTAGCCTGATTTCTTATCACTTCAATCCTGGCTGAGCTCAAGCGTAGTTGATCTTTCGGCAACTGTACACCGACCGCTGAATGAGCTGCCTCATTTCTCAAGATCTGCTCGTCCAGAGCCTTGATCTGCTGAATTCTATGTTCATCTTCCTGATATCTATTCTGCAACATCTCTATAAACAGGTCGTGGTATGGAAATGTGACCATTCTCTCCTTAGCAGCAACCTGGTAAAGGTTGTAAGTGATCAAAAGTCTCCTACAGAACTCTGTACAAGCTCCCTTTGTCTTCTTTACAACCTTCTTAAATTCTTCGGCTGTGTTTATGGAAAACTCTAATAAGTCATAGTCTTGTTTCAGGCCTTGTTGATCTTTTGCTGGTAGGTCTGCAGGGATCTCCTCATTGGCCTCTAATCCTGTTATTCTTCCCGTCAGGACTTCCAAAATATCCTGCGACCTGTCCATGAAATATGAAGAAGTTTCCAAAATTTCTTCTGCTCTATTATCTACCTGCAAAACCTTGCACCTCTCTTCTTCTATGGATACTTGCAGCTTGTGCATTTTTCTTCTTTGTGCTAAAACATGTTCATTGAAAGGATGAATGTTGGCTTGTTGTTCCCTGGCTTCTTCTAAAGCTGTTGCTAATGAAGTAACTTGTTCTTTAAGCTCTGCTACTTGCACCTGAGATTGTCTCTCTCACTCCTCCAAGGTAGCCTTCTGTAACTTCGGCTCCCCTGCCTTACTTAGCAGCTGATCCTTTTCTGTATGAAGACTTTCACATACTATTTTCAACCCATCCTTTTCTATTATTAGCCCCTAACATTCCTGCTGCAATTTTGCTAGACTTTCCTGGGCAACCTCCAAAAACCTCTTCTCTACTTGGAGGAACTGGATTTATGCTTTTGAAGACTTTATTTCATGTTGCATGTATTCAAACTTCCTTTTCAATTTATTACTTTCCTCTCTCTCCCTTCGTAGGATATCTTTTAGTTGGGCAGCAGATTTCCTTGACTGTTCAAGGTTAGTCATTATTCGATCCACATTGTCCTCAGAAGCATGGATCAATGCTGCTCCAGCTCGGATAGTGAATCTTGGATCCTTGTCGGTTCCATGCACCATGGTTGTATCATTTATCATTTTCCCTAACTACCCCCCAGTCTCGACTTTAATCTCGGTCCTCTTCACAATCCTTTTCATTTTCTTGTCGTAAAAAATAGTATTGAAGTCTGGAACTTCTTCACCTTTATTTTGTTCGAAAGGGATCATTCTTAGGCTAGAAACAACAACCTGTCCTAAGGTGCTGCTAGAAGTTGCCTCAGGGTCTTGAGAATCAGGATTACCCAGATCCTGAACCTGAATGTCTACAGGATCGGAATCTTGTTGCTCCGTCATGGACCCTATTAGTTTTAGTCTTTCTGCTTCTTGCTTCCTGAGTTCCTCATCCCTTTTCCTTTTCCTTTCTTCTTCTTCACTTATGGCAGCTTCTTCTACAATTCTAGTTGCTTCTTGTTTAGCTTTCCTCTTTTTCTTCCTTCTCACTTCTAAGCCAACTTTCGGCCTCCTGTGCTAGTCTCCTAGCATCTTCATCTCTTTTCCTAGCCTCCTCTTCCTCTGCTTTCTTCTGCTCACCTTGTCCTTTCCCGCCTTTAGTAGTGATCTTCTTCTTGAATCTTCTTTTTAATGCGGTCATGTTTTCTGCATTTCAGAAAATTGATTCATCTTTATCCCAATGGCTTGTATACTCAAAATGTACATTTGCTTCCTTGCAGTGTTTTGCCTCTTTATTCCGGGAATCATTCCTATGAAATTTTATTTCTCCAAAATGAAATTTCTCTAATTCTTCTACAAACTCATCCGCTTTCTTAACTCTTGAGAACTTATAACTTCCCAATCTGAACGGTATGGGGGAATAAGTAGCCTTCTTATGCTCAAATAAAAAAATCCCTATGCCATCCAAGAAGACCTCCCTGACTGCCTCCTTGTGTACCACATAATCAGTGGCGTATTTTGGAAGTAGTGAAGGTGCTTTGGAGCAGCCATACATTCTAATATACAGTCCGTCCTCGGTTAAGTAATAATCAGCATACTCTTCAATGACCTACAACGCCTCTTCAGACATGCAATTGCATTCTTTTAAGAAAATCATTGTATATAACGACATAATGAAGTTTTCACACACTTCTCTGTAGTGACTGTAGTGCTTATGCGCCCACAGTGGCTTGTAGGCTGAGTATACCGGTGTTCTATCTCGGTCCCAAATACACCTCAGGTTTGGGAATGGCTGGTTGCATAGTATGCAATAAATCAGTATGGATCTCATGTAAAACTCCAATTTTTTCTAGGACACCCCTCCCAAGGCTGAAGCAATGCAAGCCAAGAGACTGTTTGATGCAATGTTCACCCTATTGAACACAGTGCCTTGGGTGGCAACACAGAAAATGATAGGAACCCACCCCAACTTAAAACTTTTACCATGGGCTCTCCCGAAGATCCTGTTCAGCATTAAGGCCATGAACCTATAAGGGGTCCTTAAGGTAGCTGTGTCGTATTCCTCTGATGGTATAGTTCTGAAACTCTTTCCAAGTACTATCTTTCTTTTCAATGTCTCAATTAGGTCGAGATTAATCTCCTTTAGCTAATCCTCAGTCAAGTAAACCTGGGCTTCTGGTATGTGGTAGGCTAATGATACATAACTAGGGATATAAGCAACATAACCCTGTTTGTCAGTGTTGGCCAAAATCATGGTAGTTACATCTTCCCTAGGTAGAATCCATCCAATTACCTCTGAGCATGGAAAAATCTCAGGTTTGGTAGCAATCTTCATTAAAGCCGATCTCTCAATATTTGCATATATGGTTTCTTCCTCAAAACCAGTGTCAGGTACTTCATGGTGTGATATTAGCCTGTAAATCCCCCCCCACTTGTATTCAGGCTCCACTCTTGTGGTGCATCTAGTATCTTCGTAAGTATACTTAACCCTCGTGACAACTTCTACCTCAGGTTCCTCTTCCACCATAGGGGATTTCTTTTTCTGCCTTTTAGACATCTTGTACTCGGAAAAATTTCCCTGTCATACACAAAAATCTTTTAGGTCCTGTTGAGCCATTCACCGAATATTCAAAGAATGAAGACAAACTACATGAGCATTTACCTCGGTCATGCTAGTCATGATGGAATCTAGGTAAAATACATAAACAGATTTAACTACCAAGTATTCCTGCACAAAAATAAATCTGCAAAAACTAAATCCTGCCTACGACTTAAAATTGGAGTGATCAACCTAATACATCGTGGCTTTGTTAACAATGAAGAATTTTCCCCCGGTCAAGGAGAATAGTCTCAAAACTACACCCTCGGTGCTATGATTCCAAAATAAATCGCCATATTCCCAATCTCATTCAGAACGAGGTGCACTTCAAAACCATGACCCTAGTCCCAAAAAAATGCAACTGACCCAAAAGACTGGAAAACCAAAACTTTCGGCACTTCGAATCAAATAGGAAAATGCCCTCTTTTGCAAACAAACAGTGAACCACCCCCCCCAGACACCCATACACAAACTAGAGGGAACTGGTGCAGACAACGTAACGCTCGTCTGCACCATTTTCCCAAACAGTCGAGTAAGGTTCACAAACTCATAACGGCTCCGAAATTAATCACTAAGAAAACAAAAACCCCCCACCGAACAGCCATACTATCAAGATGAACTAGATATATGCTAAAAAAAAGTCGTAAACCTAGGTGTTCATTAACCACGGAGGTGGAAACTAACCAAGGACGAAAACCCTAGTTCAACAATTCGAAAGAAAGGGTAGAAACGAAAAGAATGGCCTACCTGGCAAGGAGTTGTGCAGCTGACAAGAATAATCTGCAAACTTCCATGGCGTGTCACCTATGAATGAGCTACCTACAACAAGTACAATGTCCTATTCGAAACGACAACGACAGTGCAGGCACGGGTTCATAGGTGAAATAATAGAAAATATGCCCCAAACCCCCAATATATACATCCCGATAAAAACAAACACTCGACAGGAAAACATGATTATCAGGCAGTAGAGTGACTAAGGGATCGACGATCAACTCAACTGCATCTTCGCAACGGTGGAAAGTGAAACAACTGCGAGTTCTGCAGTGCCAAGTGAAGCATTGACAAGAAAAATAGAAAATAACTCCACGTTGGAGCTCAACTAGACTAAAACCTCGGACCAATAGTTGGTTGGAACGCTGCAACGACGGAAACCGTAAAAACAACGAGTTTTGTAAACCAATCAAAATCAGAGAGAAAACAAACATGACTTAAGCGAAAGAAATCGACAAAACAGAAAACATAAACCAAACTAAATCAAAAGAATAGTCCCTTCTAGAGCCGCAACGGTGGAAGTTAAAAATACTAAGGTCTTGCGAATCAAAACTGATGGGAATCAAAAAAGATCAGAACAACCATCAGGGTGCTTCGCAATATGTCATCCGCAATGGCGGAGGCTATAGAGACAAAGAGTTCCGACGGTATTCCAATAAGGCTGCTGATAATAAAATAAAATATAGTGCATCGGAGGCAAGTACACCTTGGATCAGATCGTCATTCCACTGCATCTCCGCAACGGCAGGCATGTAGTTAACTATTGTTCCAATCCACAGCCTCAACAACTTCCGACAGTGGGGTAAGAAATCAATGCAAGTCATAAAATAGCATTAGCATGAAGATATTCCTTGACCAATCATCAGTAAAATCAAGCAAACCCAAACAAGCTGAGAAAAACAAAATTAAAATGAGGGTACCAAATTTTTTTAGAATTTAGGGAAATTGTTGCAGCTGCAACAATTGGCGACTACCTGGTGAACCCTATATTTCTGAATCAACTCTTTTCTCAGTAAAAGACTGTTTAGTCATTAAACTCATAGGTTGAATTCTTCTAGATGGTTGTATTCCTATAATGTCAAACACATGCATTTAAATCATTGATGACAATCCATTTTGGAAATGAGAACACCAAAATATCAAAGTCCGGATAACTCTTTTAAGGCTTAGTAGATGAATTTTATTTTACCTCTATCTTTGGGTAGTTTCCAGCTTGGACACCACAGGATCGTAACATATAGTAAACAGAAATATTCATTTGTTCCTCATTCCCATGCCATTTTGCACCTTTTGTGCCTTTTGAACTTTTTGTTCTTATGAGTCCTCCATGTGTCTTTCTTTTTGAATTTTTTATTCAGGCTCTTCTATCCATAGTGTCCTTTTGTGTGAGAGATGTATTTACTTTCAACTCACGAACGGAGAAGAACTTCTGGCAAATTTGTATTCATGTGTTTCGATACTTTGCTTTGATATGTATTGCTTTTTTTAGGAGTTTTGACTCTTATCAGCCTTTATGCTTTTAAATCTCGGCATGGGATCATTTATATATAATAAATTGTTTACCTTGCTTCCTTTCCGCGGGTCTTTTGCTGTCACCCCCTAAGACCTTTTAGATGTGAAATGGATGGAGCCTCGAAATAGTATTCCAGACCTTTTGATTCTGAGTTATTTTCAGGGTTAAGAAGGACTTCAATGAGTTCATTGCCATTTAGGAAAACTACTTACTAGAAGAGATTATATCAGTTCAAACAAGAATACATAGTCTTATCTAGATATTTCAGTTAATCGAGAACCCTGATGCTTTCCATGCGACCAACAGTTTGCCTCTTTTATTCAAAACCAAAACAAAACTAACTAGAAACAAAAACAACAGATCAAAGTGAAAACTGCGTCAAATTATTTATGTACAAAGCCATAAAATCCAAAAGACAAAAAGACAAAAATTTGAGAACTAAGCCACTACCTAATCAGTTCTCTGCCCACCCCTATAGATCTATGAACTTGTATGTCAAGGGGCTAGGCTAGGTTGCAGATGTGAAATACCTAACCATTATCTAATTCTGCTATTTTTGAAACTAAAACTACATCTACCAATTTACAATCAATCTCATCAGCCCATGAACATTGAAGGAGATCGGGCTGAGTGTCTGTTATATTGTTGTCTTCTTCTGATGTGGGATGTCTTAGTTCAAGCTCAATTAGATAATTCCCCAAACAAAATTTGATGATTCATCTTCTTCTCCCAACTTAGTGATAGTGTGTTTCATGTAGGGTTCCCTTAAAATTTTGATCTGATTTAGGACTCCTTTATGAGGCAACCATAGATGTGATCAATCTGAAGCAAAATACCCCTTTAACCTAGCAGACCAGTCTCGGTTCAAAATAATTCCATAACCATCAGGTATGTTTGCCACCACAATATCAATATATTGACATATATTTTCACTTGCGGATAAATGAATGAGAACATTCTCCATTTCCCCCACTACTTTCACATTAGTTCTGTCTAATTGAGTAACTTCCCAAGCAGTAGGTTTTGGCTGTCCATTAATTTTTTTGAAAACTACGAGTGGCATAACATTCACTGACGATCCAGAGTCTACCAAACAATTATGCACCTTATGATTCAAAATTTCCAAATTCAAAAGGAAAGGTGGGGTTTTAAACCTAGTTTTCCCTTCTCCAATTGCTTTGACATCTTCCTCCACAGGTTGGTTTTCTATGGGTAATTCTTCCTCTGGTTCTTCAGGATTTTTAATATTTTCCTTGTCATTACCTACTTGGTCCTCCATAGGCTTAATAGGCATGTCGATTTGCTTCAGATTTTGGCTGATAATGGTAATTTTAGGTACTTCCCCATCAACATTGTTCTTTGGTTGTTTCCTAACATTCTCTTGCAACTTCTTAATCTTCGAGAGCATTGAATTGTCTTTATTCACCAAATCCAGGCCTTTTGTTGTCATTTTAATTTATGGTATACCCTCAGGTTTCAGAGTGCTTCTTTCTATATCAAAAAGCGAGACACAATCCCATAAAAACATGGCATCATTCTCTTCTCTTCCTGAGGTCTTACCACCCTTTTCCTCTTCATCGCTGTCCTCAGTTAATTTAGAGTCCAACAACTGATTCATCACCAATGTCATCAAATTTATCCATTGAGGACAATTCTTTTCAGAATGGGGTTGTTGATGGAAAGTGCAAAAGTTATCCATCCCCACTTCTGTTAAATTCATCGATGTCGGATTGTATGGAGGAGTTTTGGATTGGTTTTTATCCTCTCTTTTCTCGAAATACGGCTTATATGTTTTCTGAGCTTCCTTTTCTTTATCCAAATCTATTATTCTATTGGAAAGATTTTGCATCATTTTTAACATCCCCTCAAAATCATGTGATTGCTCCTCTTTAGGTTTAGACAGCAATAAGGCTTTCTTCCTAGAAGGTTTTTCTCCAAACTGCTCAGGATAATCTTCTATACTTTCCTTTTCATCCTCTACTCTTTTAGCTTCTTCATAAGTCTCTGATAACGTAGGCTTAACCTGAGCTTTTGCGAACATAGCCAAGTCAGGACCTAAAGATGAGGTATAATCCTCAATCAGAAGCTTGTCAGAGGGCTTATCAGTTGCAGAGAAGTTCTTAAGGTAAGCATAAAATCTTTGAGTAAAATTATGTACCTTTTCCTTTCTTTCTTTTTTTTAGAGCGCCTAAACCTTTCATTAGTGATGCATGTGTCTTCTGGGTTGCATATTTACTTCTGAAAATCCTTTCAAAGGTATCTTAGTCTGGGATAGAGTTTGTAGGAAAACCAAAATACCATGATGTTGCTGCTGCTTTAAGGGTATGGGGAAAAAGTCTACAAACTACATCCTCGTGTTCCCCAGCCCTTAATCCTTCTATTGCCAAATAGAAACTTTGCAAATGGTCATCTACTAAAATCTTCTCATTTGGATCAAACCTGGGCAACATCTTCTCAAAAGCTTGAGGTAAGTCATGTAACGGCGGCATTAAGTTCACGGGTGATCTGGCTTTCCAAGCAGGTGGTGGATTTGGTGGGTTAAGTGGCTAATTTGCATTTAAACCTACGATTAATCTGGGTGGAGAGTGAGGAGGTGAGAGAACAGGAGTATGCATAGGAGAAAATTAAGGTGTGTTTGGGCCTACTTGATTCAAAGGCTAAACAAATTCCTGTAATGCTACTTCTACTAATTCTTCCAAATCCCCAACCAACACTGAATCTTCCAAGATGGGACGATCTTTCTTCTTGTACTCTCTCTGGGGTAAATCAGGGATAGTGCATAATCCTCCAATACTCTTTACATATGCTCTAGTGTGTCTCCCGAGATTATTAACAACTTCATTGTCTACAAAATACAAATGTTCTCTATTCTCTTCGGTATTTGGATCAGGAAATAAACTGCTTTCAAAACTATCACTAGTGGAGTTATTTCAAGGAAATGGATTTCCCCAGCCAACCATGCACTGGTGGCCCTTCTTCTAGCGCCAGAAACTATCGAGGCCTAGAAATTCGCAGGCAGCAACAACAAGGGATTCTTCCCAGTCAACGTTCCCAACTAGCCCGTGACTGTTTGGAATGGGGAATCTGTCCAGTTTGCGGTCCAACTACCGTAGGTCAAGTAACAAAAAAAAGGGTTTTACCAGTTGCGCCCGGTCCACCGTGTATATTTTGTATTTTTGACTTTAAGTATGATATCCAAGTGCCTGTATAACATGCAGATTGATAAAGAATACGAGGAGTGGTCACAATGTGATGTGCAGGTTCTTACCTCTCATCTTAGACTCTCTCACTTCTAAATCACACACAAATGAAGAAAAGGTTAACTAAGCTGTCTTTAGGGAGCAATATTTTCAATTAATGAGTAATGTATTACTGCTCATATGTTAAGATAAATCACAGATAGTTGTTCTTAGAATCAAAACACATAAACATGAATAGAGATATACACAACAAGATAGCTCGTTGTTTGTTAGAACATTCATTACTCATAGTGGAACTTATCACAAAATAAATCAGAGAACATTCAAACAAGAACATAGGTTCAAAAAGTTAGAACAATCTCACAGTTAATGAAACACAGCTGAAAACGAAATAGTTCCCCTTCAACATTGTTCATTTCATCACATTTGAACATTCCACACATCACTTTCTTCTGTAGAAATAATAGATCAATGCTATGAGCAATGATGCTAAGAAGAAGCACAGGAAATAGATCTTGCTACTAAGAATTCTCACAAGCATACAAAGGAAAAATAGAGAGAAGAAAAGAGACTGAATCACATGAATGAAGAGATGAATATTGGTTTGTATCCTTCCATTGAATAATTATGAATAATAGTTTACATAAATAGTACATCCCTCATAGGAAAATCAAATTGTATGGAAACAACTCATAAAGTTCAAAAAGGCTGACTTACCAAAATATAGCAAACCCCCATAGGTGGCTAAAGCACTTCCTAAATATATCAAGGACCTCACGAGTTGGAAAATCATGAGTGAGTTGTCAAGGAGATGGAAAAAACATGCTAATCCTAGAAAATGGAGAAAAACTAATGGAGGATGGGTTGGAAACAAAAGCTCCCAGTTTCCTAGTTGACTAGCTTTTATCTTATCCATAGAAAAGGAGGAAAAGCAAGAAAAGCAGAAAAAGAAGAATAAAGCAGAATCTACTATAAAGTCCTGTATACTAATCCTGGATGGTAAAAAGGTGGTCAAGATCAACCCAGAATTGGAAATAAATCATTCCTAGGATATAGATGGCATGTATTGACTTTAAGGTGCAAGCGGATGCCAACTAATTAAGCTAGTGAGTGAATAATTAATCAAATAATGATTAATTATTTTATCCTAAGTTGTGAGTGGGTTTAATATATTCCAACACCCCCCTATAAGTCTGACTTTATGATGGTATGACAAAAAGTATGGATGCATATAGGGCCCAGCAACAAGGCTATGGTCACCCTTTAACAATTATTATGTCCAGAAAAGTGAGGAAAGAGGAAAAACCACATGGGGAAAATCCTCCCTCAAGAAAGGACAAGGCACAAAATTTTGAAATAATATGTCTTCAACATATCCTTATCTTCACTTGAATCATCTGAGTGAACTGATTCTGGATGGAAGACTTGTTGAAGAAATCATGAACTCCATGATCATGCGCTGGAGTGTAGAACCTGCAAGAAGGAAGAGGAGAGACTCCTTGTATCTCATCAACTAATGAATTAGGAGAATTATCTGAATGCTTATTTATTCTGTCAAACTCTGATATGCAAACATAATCTGAAATGGAAAAGAGATCTGTGCATACTCCTTTCCAAAGAGTACAAAAAATAAGGCAATTTATTTCACACCCAATTCCCTGAATAGCTGCAAAATTGTGATGTGAATCACATGTCAATCTTCCAATATGATGTAGCACCTGTATAGATCTGATATGAGGCTGATAAAACTCTGATATATCAGAAATAGTAGCATATGGAACAGCAAGGACAAAGGCTTCAGTGGCTCCATGAGGATATAGGGCTAAACTAGGAAAATTATGAGCAACTAGGGAAAACTGATAGGTGTAAAAATCTGAATGATGGATGGGCATAAGATCTGAACCATAAGTGTTTAGAACAGATCCAAAAATGTTTAATATCAGTCCATATATGACTAAGGACATGGATAACCAGCCACTGAAAGTTAGGAAAGACTTCAAACCATGTAAGATAAATATCACTGCATAAGAGACCAATGAGGAATCAACTAGTGAGCTTGGGATTTGTATAGTCTTTGGATTATTTAGAGCTATGGTAGATGGTATGGATGGTGGTATTATATGTGTATCAACCTGTAAATATTCTTCTAAATCAGAATCCAAAGGATCACATATAAGCATATCAGTAGACTCACGAGAATACACTAGTAATGAATCCTCTATATGAAAGGAGGAAATAATGGGATGTTCACAATCTTCAAGGAGGTTCTGAGTATTGATGCCAAGAAAAAAGGAGGATATGATAAAGCACATGATATCAAGTAAGGTAAGTGGTATGACACAAATAAGGCTTGATGTGGCTAAGCAAACATCCTGGAAGTCACTGGGTTGCGCACCATCAATGAGAGAGGTATGCAAGAGGTGTGAAGAATCTGGCACATGGATCTCAGAATATAAGATAGGAGATTTAGAGAACAATGAATGGGTTATAGGATCATAATCAATATCAGCAGCAGCTCCATATGTTACTTCTTTTTCATCAATAGTATCACAAGAAGAAAAATCACCTTCAAGAGACACAGAAAAAGATGGCTCTTCAATATTTGCTTCTTCATTGAAGGAGGAAGCATTCGAATGAAAGAGCACAGCAGCAACATGAAATGTATGATAAAATTCTTCATCGGAGAATTTAGAGGCCAAGAAATCTTGAGAAAGAGAACAAGAGGAGATGCTAGGTTCGCTCCATGCTTCATCTTCAATTTCCTACAAACCAAAAGCTTTGTCCAAAATTTTCCAAAGCTCAAATGGAAACTCAACAGAATCTATGAGATGATATATATTTGGAGATATTCCCAAACACATAATTCCATAAACTCTATCACAATTATTTAGCCAATCAATATTTTCTTCATAAGACTCGGGTTCACTCAATGCACCAATGGAGACATCAAAGAGACATTGCCTCTTCAAGTATGCACTCATCTTTGGCTTCCAATCAGCATAGTTGAAAGGATATAGTAGAGGAACTTTTGAATCCATATTGAAGTTGTTTATATGCTCTAAGAGATGCTCTCTACAACTTGCAAAACAAACTAGGAGAAAATCTTGTAATCTAGACAAGCTCTTCTTCAAAGAGGGATAGGAGACTGGAAGCACTCCTCAACTCTGTAGAACTTGATAAAACTTGTAGCTCTGATACCATGTAGAAATAATAGATCAATGCTATGAGCAATGATGCTAAGAAGAAGCACAGGAAATCGATCTTGCTACTAAGAATTCTCACAAGCATACAAAGGAAAAATAGAGAGAAGAAAAGAGACTGAATCACATGAATGAAGAGATGAATATTGGTGTGTATCCTTCCATTGAATAATTATGAATAATAGTGTACATAAATAGTACATCCCTCATAGGAAAATTGAATTGTATGGAAACAACTCATAAAGCTCAAAAAGGCTGACTTACCAAAATATAGCAAACCCCCAAAGGTGGCTAAAGCACTTCCCAAATCTATCAAGGACCTCACGAGTTGGCAAAATCATGAGTGAGTTGTCAAGGAGATGGAAAAAACATGCTAATCCTAGAAAATGGAGAAAAACTAATGGAGGATGGGTTGGAAACAAAAGCTCCCAGTTTCCTAGTTGACTAGCTTTTATCTTATCCATAGAAAAGCAGGAAAAGCAGAATAAAGTAGAATCTGCTGTAAAGTTCTGTATACTAATCCTGGATGGTCAAAAGGTGGTCAAGATCAACCCAGAATTGGAAATAAATCATTCCTAGGATATAGATGGCATGTATTGACTTTAAGGTGCAAGTGGATGCTAACTAACTAAGCTAGTGGGTGAATAATTAATCAAATAATGATTAATTATTTTATCCTAAGTTGTGAGTGAGTTTAATATATTCCAACATCTCCAACAGGAAAAATTGTAATTTTATTATTGGAAAATGAAATAGTTCCTCTTACAACAAGTAGTTCACAAGTCTCACTGGGAAAAAGCCCCTCCTTCTATCTAATTCTCCTATATTTATACAAAAGCAAAACTATTGGGCTGCCCACAAATGACTCTTGGGCTTCCCCAATGCTTCACCTCCCACAATTTTCTCACATTAAGTGCTTATATAATTTACAATATATTACAATAAAACAAACTAATAAAGCACTTAGGTGGAGGGCTTCGCTTGATTGTTCAAGAACTTCTTCCATGCTAAAGATTTTGAGGCAATGTTTTTGAACTCAGAAGGTTCAAGAAAACGAATATTGATTTCAAATTTAGCAGCCTGATTTCTTATTAATTCGATCCTGGCTGAGCTCAAGCATAGTTGATCCTCTAGCAACTATACACTGACCACTGAATGAGCTACCTCATTTCTCAAGACCTGCTCATTTAGGGCCTTGATCTGCTGAATTCTTTGTTCATCCTCCTGATACCTATTCTGCAACATCTCTATAAACAGGCCGTGGTCTAGAAGTGTGTCCATTCTCTACTCAGCAGCAACGTGGCAATGGTTGTAAGTGATCAAAAGTCTCCTATAGAATTATGTACAAGCTCCCTTTGTCTTCTTTACATCCTTCTTAAATTATTCAGCTGTGTTTATGGCAAACTCTAATAAGTCATAGTCTTGTTTCAAGCCTTGTTGATCTTTTGGTGGAAGGTCTGCAGGGATCTCATCATTGGCCTCTAATATTACTATTCTTCCTGTCAGGACTTCCAAAATGTCCCACGACCTATCCACGAAATATGAAGAAGTTTCCAAAATTTCTTCTAGTCTATTATCTACCTGCAAAACCTTGCACCTCTCTTATTCTATGGATACTTACAGCTTGTGCATTTTGCTTCTTTGTGCTAAAACATGTTCTTTGAAAGGATGAATGTTGGCTTGCTGTTCCCTGGCTTCTTCTAAAGCTGCTGCTAATGACGCAACTTGTTCTTTAAGTTCTACTGCTTGCACCTAAGATTGTCTCTCTGACTCCTCCAAGGTAGCCTTCTATAAATCTAGCTCCCCTAACTTACTTAGCAGCTAATCCTTTTCTGTATGAAGACTTTCACATACCATTTTCAACCCATCCTTTTCTGTCATTAGCCCCTAACATTCCTGTTGCAGTTTTTATATACTTTCCTAGGAAACCTCCAAAAACCTCTTCTCTACTTGGAGGAACTGGAGTTCTGCTTTTGAAGACTTTATTTCATGTTGCATGTCTTCAAAATTCCTTTTCAATTTATTACTTTCCTCTCTGTCCCTTCATAGCATATCTTTTAGTTGGGCAACATATTCCTTGACTGTTCAAGGTTAGTCATTATCTGATCCACATTGTCCTCAGAAGCATGGATCAATGCTGCTCCAGCTCGGATAGTGAATCTTGGGTCCTTGTCGGTTCCATGCACCATGGTTGTATCATTTATCATTTTCCCTGACTGCCCCCCAGTATCGACTTTCCTCTCAGTCCTCTTCACAATCCTTTTCATTTCCTTGTCGTAAAAAATAGTATTGAAGTCTGGAACTTCTTCCCCTTTCTTTTGTTCGAAAGGGACCAGTCTTAGGCTAGAAACAACAACCTGTCCTAAGATGTTGCTAGCAGTTGCCTCAGGGTCTTAAGAATCAAGATTACCCAGATCCTGAACCTGAATGTCTACAGGATCGAAAGCTTGTTGCTTTGTCATGGACCCTGTTAGTTTTAGTCTTTCTGTTTCCTGCTTCCTGAGTTCCTCATCCCTTTTCCTTTTCCTTTCTTCTTCTTCACTTCTGGCAGCTTCTTCTGCAATTCTAGCTAGTTCTTGTTCAGGTTTCCTCTTTTCTTCCTCCTCACTTCTACGCCAACTTTCAGCCTCCTGTGCTAGTCTCTTAGCATCTTCATCTCTTTTCCTAGCCTCCTCTTCCTCTGCTTTCTTCTGCTCACCTTGTCCTTTCCTGCCTTTAGTAGTGATCTTCTTCTTGAATCTTCTTTTTAATGCAGTCATGTTTTCTGCATTTCAGAAAATTGATTCATCTTTATCCCAATGGCTTGTATACTCAAAATGTACATTTGCTTCTGTGCAATGTTCTGCCACTTTATTCCGGGAATCATTCCTATGAAAGTTTATTTATCCAAAATGAAATTTCTCTAATTCTTCTACAAATTCATCCACTTTCTTAACTCTTGAGAACTTATAACTTCCCAATCTGAACGATATGGGAGGATAAGTAGCCTTCTTATGCTCAAATAAAAAACTCCCTATGCCATCCAAGAAGACGTTCCTGATTTCCTCCTTATGTACCACATAATCAGTGGCGTATTTTGGAAGTAGTGAAGGTGCTCTGGAGCAGCCATACATTCTAATATATAGTCCGTCCTTGGTTAAGTAATAATCAACATACTCTTCAATGACCTGCAACACCTGTTCAGAGATGCAATTGCATTCTTTTAAGAAAATCATTGTATATAATGGCATAATGAAGTGTTCACACACTTCTCTACAGTACTTATGCACCCACAGTGTCTTCTAGGCTGAGTATACCGGTGTTCTATCTCGGTCCCAAATACACCTCAGGTTTGGGAATGGCTAGTTGCACAATATGCAATCAATCAATATGGAGCTCATGTAAAACTCTGATTTTTTCTGGGACACCCCTCCCAAGGCTAAAGCAATGCAAGCCGAGAGACTATTTGGTACAATGTTCTCCCAATTGAACACAGTCCCTTGGGTGGCAACACAGAAAATGATAGGAACCCACCCCAACTTAAAAATTTTACCGTGGGCTCTCCCGAAGATCCTGTTCAGCATTAAGGCAATGAACCTATAAGGGGTCCTTAAGGTGGTTGTGTCGTATTCCCTTGATGTTCTAGTTCTGAAACTCTTTCCAGGTACTAGCATTCTTTTCAATGTCTCAATTAGGTCAAGATTAATCTCCTTTAGCCAATCCTCAGCCAAGTAAACCTGGGCTTCTGGTAAGTGATAGGCTAATGATACATAACCAGGGCTATAAGTAGCATAACCATGTTTGTCAGTGTTGGGAAAAATCATGGTAGTTACGTCTGCCCTAGGCAGAATCCATCCAATTACCTCTGAGCATGGAAAAAGCTCAGGTCTGGTAGCAATCTTCATTAAAGTCGATCTCTCAATATTTGCATATATGGTTTCTTCCTCAAAACCAGTGTCAGGTACTTCATGGTGTGATATCAGCTTGTAAATTCCCCCCCATTTGTATTCAGGCTCCACTCCTGTGGTGCATCTAGTATCTTCATAAGTATACTCAACCCTCGTGACAACTTCTACCTAGGGTTCCTCTTCCACCATAGGGGCTTTCTTTTTTTGCCTTTTAGACATCTCATACTAAAACAAATTGCCCTGTCATACACAAAAATATTTTAGGTCATGTTGAGCCATTCACCCAATATTCAAAGAATGAAGACAAAATACATGAGAATTTACCTCAGTCATGCTAGTCATGATGGAATCTAGGTAAAATACATAAATAGATTTAACTACCAAGTATTCCTACACAAAAACAAATATGCAAAAACTAAATCCTGCCTACGACTAAAAATTGGAGTGATCAACCAAATACATCGTGGCTTTGTTAACAATGAAGAATTTTCCCCTGGTCAAGGAGAACAGTCTCAAAACTACACCCTCGGTGCTATGATTCCAAAATAAATCGTCCTATTCCAATCTCATTCGAAACGAGGTGCACTTCAAAACCGTGACCCTAGTCCCAAAAAAACATGAGCGACCCAAAAGAATGGAAAACCAAAACTTTCGGCACTTTGAATCAAGCAGGAAAACACCCTCTTATGCAAACGAACAGGAAACCCCCCCCGGGACGGCCATACACAAACTGGAGGGAATTGGTGCAGACAGCGTAATGCTCGTCTGCACCATTTTCCCAAACAGTCGGGTAAGGTTCGCAAACTCATAATGATTCTGAAATTAATCATTAAGAAAACAAAAACCCCCCATCGGACGACCATACTGTCAAGATGAACTAGATATATGCTAAAAAAAACCGTAAACCTAGGTGTTCATTAACCACGAAGGTGGAAAATAACCAAGGATGACAACCCTAGTTCGACAATTCGAAAGAAAGGGTATAAACGAGAAGAATTGCCTACCTGGCAAGGAGCTGTGCAGTTGACAAGAATAATCCGCAAACTTCCATGGTAGCACCACCTACGAATGAGCTACCGACAGCAAGTACAATGTCCCATTCGAAATGACAATGACAGTGCAGAAATGAGTTTGCAGGTAAAATAATAGAAAATATGCCTCAAACCCCCAATATATACATCCCGGTAAAAACAAACACTCGACGGGAAAACATGACTATCGGGCGACGGAGTGACTAAGGGATCGACAATCAAGTCAGCTGCATTTCCGCAACGGCGGAAAGTGAAACAACTAAGTGAAGCATCGGCGAAAAAAATAGAAAATAACTCCGAATCGGAGCTCAACTAGACTAAAACCTCGGACCAATAGTTGGTTGGAATGCCACAATGGTGGAAACCGTAAAAACAACGAGTTTTGTAGACCATTCAAAATCAGAGAGAAAACAAACATGAATTAAGTGAAAGAAATCAACAAAGCGGCAAACATAAACCAAACTAAATTGGAAGAATAGTCCCTTCTAGAGCCACAACGGCGGAAGCTAAAAAGACTAAGGTATTGCGAATTGAAACTGATGGGAATCGGAAAAGATCAAAACAACCATCACGGTGCTTTGCAATATGTCATCAGCAACGGCGGAGGCTATAGAGACAAAGAGTTCCGACGGTTTTCCAATAATGCTTCCGATAATAAAATAAAATACAGCGCATCAGAGCCAAGTACACCTTGGATCGGATTGTCATTCCACTGCATCTCTACAATGACAGGCGCGTAGTTAACTGCTGTTCCGATCCATAGCCTTAACAACTTCCGACGGCAGGGTAAGAAATCAATGTAAGTCGTAAAACAACATTGGCATAAAGATATTCCTTGACCAATCATCAGTAAAATCAAGCAAACCCAAACAAGCTGAGCAAAACAAAATTAAAAGGAGGGTCCCGAAATTTTTTAGAATTTAGGGAAATTGTTGCAGTTGCAACACCTGGTAGTCCATTCTCATGTATGGATCATCCTCTATGAGGATAGGATGCTGCCACCACTATGCAAAAAGAGCTCAGGTGAAGATATGACCTGTACTATATTAACTCCCTCCCTACTTTCTTTGAGCCATTTCTCGGAGTCACTTTGATTTGTGTTACACCACCGAATCACGCCTTGTATGTTGAGCTAGCTCCGTACCCATAAGCCTCCATTTGGTCTATTTTTTCTTCCGTGCACCATAGAGTCATCTGAAGTCTATTTGAGATGTCGTTTGCATCACCAAGTTTGGTTTTCCATACTTTGTATTTTTATGAGACCCTCGTCTCATGCTCTCACTATGATTTTCTAGGCCATTTCCCAGAAGTCACCTCGATTTGTGTACCATCACGTGAATCTTCCATTGTATGTATTGGCATGTTCATGAGCCCTCCACTCCATCCATACTGCATAGTTGGCCATATTTTACCTCCATCCATCGTCCCGTAAGGGGGCCCCATTAGTGTTCTGCATTTATTCCTCTCAGCCATGTTCACAACATAACCTCTTTCCATATATCGAACACTTCCCCCTTCCTTGAGTGACCATTATGGAGTTTCTGTTAAGCTCTTTTCTGACTCCTAAAAGAATAAAAAGATTGTGCTTGCTTCCTTTCACACTCATAAAAGTATTTGAAAGGCAAACTATGCAACCTCATTTATCTTCGTTTTCATACTATGTAGACTATCATAAGAAAAGGACCACCTTAGCACCTTCCAGCTAGGAATGTTTCCCTTTGTATCCTTTTATGCTTTCTCAGACATTGGGACCGAACTTTATGAAAAAACTCATTATAGGTTCTCTTTAAGCTCTTTTCCAGCCATCTCATTAAGAAAATATTTTCGAACAAACTTGGTTTCGTTCATGCTCGTAAAAGTAATTGAATGATCTTCCAGTCAGTATAGGTTTAACCTTTTCTGTCCTGGTTGGACTACCAACGGTAAAAAAATATTCCTTCCCCAAAGGTTGGAAGAGTTCTCCTTTGTATAATTTTATCCTTTTTCGGGCTTAGGATACTATCAACAAAAAAGAGACCACACTGGAGTCTTCTTCATGTTTTCAGACTCTCTAAACATGAAAACACCATCGAGCATTTACCTTCTCGGGCTCATAAAAAATCCACGAGATTGTGTCATAACGGTGTCTTTAGGCTCAACCATATATGATATTACAGTATGGAAGCTTCCCCGCATTGGGTCACCTTTGTTCAGAGTATTCTGCGATGAGTCTTCCTTGGATCCCCTGGATACCACTAGTCAAGTTACCTCCTTCATTATTTCCCATTTGCAGTTAGCTTCTTGGTATTACTGCTATGATCCCTCTCCCAAGAGTCAGTTTCATTTGTTGCCAGTTCAACCTTGCCGTCATACTCTAAACAAAGGAATTTTGAGTCCCATGTACTCCCCTGCCCCCATTCCCCCATTCAGTGTGACAGTCCCTAGTTTGTTCCACATCTTTGGTTATCCCCCTCGTGCTTCTAGTCAAGGACGCATCATTTCCTTGATTAGTCACAGGTCTCCTTTGTTGACGTTAGTACATCTATTCCATAGGATAGACCCAAAGGTCCTTGTATCCTGGTTTCATCCACCTCATTGATGAGTTCCTTGGACCATTTGAAAGGATTCATTAGTGCCTCTCAAGATGGTTGTGTCTCACATGCTCGACTTCAGCTACATCATAGCACCGTTGAGATTCGTACCGAGTATTGGTCCGTTCATTATTTGGTCGAAGATCCCAGTTGTCACCTGACTCTAGCACATTGGTGAGTCTACTATGGGACCTACATAGTTTCTTGTCCCTTGTGATTTTTGGGCTGTGTTGGCAACAGTGTTCGGAAGCCCCAATGTTGTGCTTCCATATATCTCCAGTACTTGATGGTGCACATTGTACCACATAGATTCTAACTCTTAGTAATTGAGTCCATATATATCTACACTTCCAGATCCAACATAGCATCAGTTGTGATGATATCGCATTCCATGAGAATGCCACTGTTCCTATGTATCAGTTCTTCAGATCAGCATTGTATTCAGTCTCCCATTGAGGCCACCATTATGTATCATCATTTATTGATCGACTCCCATGTTTTTGAGCCTTGATCCCATTATTTATTCTTTTGGCATTGTTACGAGCATGGGTATGCCCTCCTCGTCCATATACATGTCACACATTTTATGTATCTCATCCATTTTTGAGAACCCATAATAAAAAACCAAAATCCATTGTAGTTTGAATGAGGAAGCACCACTTCTCCATGGGTCTCTCCACTCTCTCCACTGTTTTCACCATTATTCCCATGATCCTATGATGTCCATCGGTCATACGATAAGATCCTTCCCTAACACATCAAGGGGCAATATGTTAACACTAAAAAGTGTTCACCTATCTCTACATGGTCTAAACCATATACATACATCATATTCCTACCATATTTCCCTTACTTTTGACCTTCACAATTGTATTTCCACAAAAATGGTCTAAAACACCATTATTCCTAAATGAAGGGATAGTGGACATTTATAATGGTTTACCATAGGAAAATACCATGGGTTACTACATTGGGTTAAAAAACCCTAAACCATACTATAAACACATTATGAAGGGCTCTCCCAAAACACCTTTTTTTACATACTCCCTCGTCACCATTCCCGTCGCCATACCATTCCCACAGTGTACGTTGAGACATTCTCCGTACCCATCTTGGATCCACTTCCTATTTGACACCTATCCGTGGAGACCATTGGAGAATTAGCCCGTGGATCCAGGGAACCACTTTTGAGGACGGGTACAGTGGCCCACTCTACAGAAAATGAGGTGTATTTTATTTATTTGCATTAGTTTATTTTAGCCATTATATATTGAAAAATGTTAAAAAATATTTGCTTTCCGTTATTAGTTTAGCTTGTTGTTTTATTTTCCATTGAACTCTTCCTTATGATCACAACAATCTAAGTTTGGTGCTTTTGCATGTAGCTGGGGAGAAATCCCCATTACAGGGAGGAAGATTCCATAAGGGGAGATTTAATGTAATATGTGGGGGCACCGAAAGGAATTGTTTGGGCCTTCTTCATAGTCTTAGGAGATTGAAGAAGGGATATAAGTATGCTTAGTATGATACTATCTTGTGGATTTTTGTCAATCCCGAGACGATAAATCAGATCGATGTTGTTTTCATGTTTAGAGAGTTTGAAAACATGAAGAATACTCCAATGGTTCTCCTTTTCATACAATAGTCTCCTAAGCCCAAAAAATGATAAAAGTGTACAAGGGAGAGATCTCCCAGCCAAAAGGGGCAGAGAGACTTCTTTTCCATTAGTAGTCCAACCAGGTCAAAAAAGGTTAAACCTATACTGATTGGACGGTCATTCAAATACTTTTACGAGCATGAACGAAACCAATTTTTCTCGGCGATATTTTCTTTATGAGAGGGGTGGAAAAGAGCGCTTTGATTTTGGGTATACCTCTTTACACTCAAGAAACTCTTCTCAAGTTTATTGGAGGATTACATAGTTATTTACGTCATACAATTCTTATGTTTAATGCAACTAACCTTGAAGAGGTATGTGTGCAAGCTAATCACATTGAGTCCAAAGGGAAGAGTGTTCATGATTTTTCTTCAGCTGAATCTATCCAGTCAAAAGAAGGCAAGGAAACAGGGAAAGGTAATCATCTAGCTACAATGAGGAAAGGTGATGAGAGGCCTACCTAGTCACATTGTCAAAAGAAAGGGCACAAAGAGGAAAAGTGTTGGGTACTACATCCAGAATTGAAACCAAAGTGGTTTAAGGATTATAAAGGGAAGTAAAAGGCCACAGTTATCATTGAAGACCTTGGATCAGACTCCGAGGATGAAACAAAGATAACAAAAATACAATAAGAAAAAACTACTTTTTTCTTTTTCCCTCCATTTGTTTTTACAAATTTTACCCTTATGGTTGACATCATCATCTTGAATCCTATTGGTTCTTATCAAGCGAATTTTAATGGTACAATTTTTGTTTTGAGGCCCATTTTTTACCTTAAAACTCCCCTAATGAGAAGTTGCAAGATGGGAGTCTGCTAAACCAAGCCATAGATTCAGAAGGAATAGGACATTTGAAATGATGGGCATAGATGTAGACACAGATGATGCACCTATTGATAATAGAGAACAATATGGGTTATCTACATCTTCATCCAATCCTTCATCTATAGAAAATGTAGATTTTGATGGGGTGTTAGAATCCATGAATGAATTTGAATAATTTCAAATGAAACATTTTAGATCTTTTTTATAATATGATGTTTGTAATTGAAACTCTGAAAGAGATTTTGATTATTTATATAAATCATTTGTTCTTGTATGGTCTAATATATGATTTTATTATGAATCACATCATAATTTCTTTGATTGTATATGGTTAGAGTGGTGAAATTATCTATGAAATAATTTTGTTTGTTTAATTTGAAACTTGCAATTTATCTATTGGAGAAAAAAATCCCCTTTCCCCAATTTAGGGGTTGATTTTAAAGTTTTTGTAAACAATAGTATGGGATGTTTAGGCCATGGCTCTATTTTTTACCCCGAAATTTTTTTTTTTATACCGGTATCAACACTTTTCTATTTGGGGGGTGTTTTTGGTGTTTTTTACGTAAAAAACATCAATTTTATGCAAAAAACATCGATTTTATGGCTAGAGTTCTCATTCTTAGTATAAATTTCTCATTTCATAGTATAAGTGGAAAAAGTATGACTAAAAGTAAAAAAATGAAAAGTGTTTATGGGGAGACCTTCACAATATATTTATAGGATGATCCAAGATTTTGTTTCCCATGGTATTGGTCCATGGTTTTAAGTAGTGCATGGTATTGGTTCATGGTTTATGACCCATTCTTATTTTAGGGTTTTTTTGTCCTTTTTTTAGAGAATGGGGGTTTTGTTGCAATAAATGCACATCTTCCCAGTATTTATGAGGGAAGGAATAATGATTACTTGAACCAATTTGGAGGGAATTCAATTATGAAGGTGAAAATGGAGGGAATAATAATGGGACTATGATGTGTAATTATGGTGTTGACCATAGAGATCTGTGTGGACATTTTTTTTTTGTTAACAGAGGCCTATGAGAAAAGTTGTAAAACTCGCTTGAGTGCTTGATCCCCATGAACAGAAGGATGTCGAAAAAGGATATTGCCATCAACAAACTCTTGGTGGGTGTAGGGTGCATTATCATGAAGAGAAATCCCTCTAATGTTTCCAGCAGCTAGTTCATACTTCAACATTTGTCCCATCCCTTCAGCAATGAGGATGAAGAGAAAAGGGGATAGTGGATCCCCCTGTCTAATCCCCCTTGAAGAAGAGAAGGTAGAAGATGGAAATCCATTAACTAGAATAGGAAAAAAGGTAGAGGAATTGAGGGAGAGTATCCAATGAGGCTAAGAGGGGCGGAATCCAAAAGTTAGAAGTGTGCTTTCAATGTAATTCCAACTGAGTTTATCAAAATCTTTGGACAGATCAAGCTTGAGAATCATTTAGATCTTTTTGTGGTTTTCAAGGAATGGGTCACCTCATGCAATAAAATGATGTCATCTAATATTTGTTTCCCTTCCAGTTAACTCATTTGTTTTGACGAAATAAATAGGGGTAGAAGGGGTTTTAACCTATTACAATTACTTTTGTAATAGTTTTAAAAATAACATTACAAAGAGAAATAGGCTGGTTCAACTTATTTGTACTAACATCCCTTTCTTCTTTTGGGACTAAAGTAATGAAAGTGATATTGAGGGAAACAGGACCCATCACATTTTCCTTGATTCATCCACAATATCTAGGACCTCATTCCTTAACCAGTCCCAACAATGATGAAAAAAGTATGTGATAAACCCATTCGGACATGGGGCCTTTCCGTCTTCCATATAATCAACAATTGTGTCCAGTTCATGGATGGTGATAGGATGCATGAGAGCTATGTTTTGATATTCATTTATTAGTCTTAGAATGTACTTGGTGACCTTGTTGATGTTTTCATGTTGGCTAGGGTTTGGTTTGGTTAAGAGATCCTTGTAGAAATTCATTGATTGCTGCTCGATATCCTCATGCTTCTCCAAATTGTTTCCTTCTGCCATCTTGAGAGAGATGATTATATTGTGTGCCCTGTATTGGATCCCAGATCTGTGAAACAAAGTTGTATTCCTCTGACCTTCCTCCAACCATTTGAATCTTGACTTCTACCTCCAGAGAGTTTCCTCCTATTTGCATAGTTCCTTGTTGTATGATAGCCATTTTAGAGAATCCATGAACTCCTAAGTTTTCCCACAAGGATCATATCATATCTTGAAAGTTGGGGTAGATTGTCCAAAATTTCTCAAACCTGAAAGGTCTATGAGAAGAGGTTCCCATTCGATGCTAGGAGAGTGAAATTGGCCAACGATGTAACCCAACAGTCAGTAGAACTGAAGCAATGAGGTCTCCCACTACCATCACTATGTTCTCAATAACAAGGAATCTATCCGGTCGAGAAGCTATTTGATTTTCACCTCCTCTTCTATTGTTCCTTGTGTAAGTCCCACATGAGGTCTTCAAATCAACAAGTCGATGAGAGTCCAAAAAATCCTTAAATATTAGATCTTCATTGGTGAGAATACGCCTTCACCCTTTCTTTTCTTGCAAGGAAGTAACCATATTGAAATCCCCTCCTATGATGGTCAACATATTTGGATCCTATAACACAAACCATGCTAGGTGGTTTATCATTCTTAGTTTTGAAGCCGAGATCTATGCCCCATATACATTCATGAGAGAACCCTAAATGCCCTTCCCTATTAGGTGAAAAGAAACAAAAAGTGTATGAATAGTGGTCGCCATATTGTTCGTCTCTACATCCCTTAGATTCTAGATAATACCAAGGCCTCATGATGCCCCATTGACATCCATTGCTACAGCTTAACTCCCTTTACAAACCCTGTCCATTAGAATTTGAAGAGTATCGTTGGTGCATTTAGTCTCCAGAAGAAAGAGAATAGAAAGATTATCTTGAAGAATTTTTCTTTTGATCATCCTATTCTTGGTGGCCATTGATTCCTCAAATATCCCAGGATATGAGCTTCATTGTAAACTAGAGTCGAGGGAAGGAAAAATTTCTATTAGTTGGGCATATTGCCTTGATTCTACCAATCTTGTACCTAGCAGGTTAATCCTTTATTGGTTTGTCTTTCTACCTTTGTGGTTTCTCTGTTTTTCCTTTTGAAAGGTATTATGAACCCCTAACTTATCTGTCGCTCTAGCTTTGGCCAAGAATTTTTCAACAGTTGAATTTTCTTGGACACGATGGAGTTAAAGGATTTGCAGGAACATTTCTAAGTATGGTATTTCTAAGTGTTTGGTTGGATTATAAGAACCTTTTGTCTGTTTAGGATCCACTCCTTCTTGGGGGGGGTTCCTGATTTTTTCCTGCTTGTAGATCTAGATCTGAATGTGGATTTTTTTTCTCTTGGTTTCTCTTCATTAACTGTTGCGACTGGATCATCAGGTTGTCCATCTAGGACATCAAAGTTGTTTCTCGTGGAGGATTTTCTGCCTTTTTCTGTTGTTGAGGGATTGCAAGGGTGACTACGCTTCTTGGTGGCTTTTAAAAATCCCTCTTCATCAACTTTCTATGGATATTTTGTGTCACTTTGTAGATTATTTAGTGGGAAATCCCTATATAAATGCTCATGTTCATGCTATTCCATACACTTGAACGAGACATGTTCATAATCCAACGGTTGGACCCATTCCTAATCTTCATGCATGAAGCTTATTGAGTCCCACATTGTCTTGGCTATATGCATGTAGACACAAATGTGAGCATATGAGGTATACTTATTGTGTCTGGTCTGATCTGCGATTTTGAAAAATATCCCAAGGTCGTTTCCTATTTCTTTGAGAGTTTCTTCATCCTAATATTCCTGGGGCAGGGAATACATGTGTATCCAAACTGGAGACCATGTAAAATATTCCTTATCAAGACTCAATATTTCTTTCCAATTACACATATATAAACCCGTTGAGTTGAAGAAGTAGGGCCCTCCATCTTCAACTCTGGATCTGTAGTCTAATCTATGAAAGATCACCATGAAGAATCCCTTAGAACCCAGCTAAAGCTAATAGTCTTCTTTCAACTTCCATTTTACTTCAATCCAGCTCCGAAGAGCTTGCTTTGTAGGCCAAATTCCAATGAACTTTCTAATTAATGCATGATCCTTTATGAATTGGGTTCTAGTATTGATCCTCTCTAACGACAGGGTGATTCTAGGCCTTTCAGTCGCTTTCGCTATGCATGTACGAGTCCCTTGAATGTTCACTTTTGTTTTCTCTAATTGCGGGATGCCATTGTCTAGAGTTCTACTTGCGGTATCAGTGAGAGGTATTTCCTTATTCCCTAATGCCAGGTTTTCAAGCTTGTCAGGCATATTCAGATCCGACGAGGGGTCAATCAAGGAGGGGCATTTTTTCCCTCTCGTCAAGGAGGCCATGTTTTCACTCGAGAATGGATAAAGCTTCCAATGGATGGAGACAATGATGAAAGACTTGTCAAAAAGCACAAACAACAACTAGAATGTGACAAAACCCTAGCCTACACAACCAGGGTTTTCCTCAAGATCTTTCTCCCTGCATTCAGTCTTATTTTGGAAGATCATAATAAAGAGGGGGGAATCATAATAGAAACTCCAGTAGTCACTGAAACATGGATCAAACAACTATGGACTCGAGTAATCACTCTCAAGAGAAGATGCAACTTAGGAAGATGAATCCTTCATATAGAAGCATATCCATAGTTGATCAACATTAATGGAATGACTCTTTGAAGAGGACGAGCATGTTCATTCCTTGACCACAATCACATATCGAAATGACTCATTTAGATGATGCTTCTCATTGTTTCATTCTTTTACCTTATTTAGGCATGGAAATATTGAATTGGTTAATATTTTTGTGTGTATTTATGGTCCATAACATAAGCCGAACCTCAAAGTCTCTAGCCCGCCCTCCTTTGAGCTTGTGATGATTACTACTAAGAACAAGAATTTTTATTGGTTTTCCTTGCACAACTTGCATAGTTTATGTTTATATTCCAAGTATCTAACTGCAACTTTAGAAATTATGGAAGTACAACTACATTCCATGAAGGGAATCATTAAATGTGCATTTCCTTAATTTTAGAGTTAAAGGTTATAAAATGTTTTGGTTTTGCTCAATTTTGTTCCAAGTCTCACAAAAGTACTAGAATCCCAAACTTTACAATCTTATAAACTAATTAAGATTTAACAAAATAGTTAAAATGTTTTCTTATCCCAAACCTAGAGTTATGCATTTCCACATTTATTTTCAAGACATATAACCACTAACAATTTATGGTAATTGTGATTCTAGTTTAAATTACAATTGAAATCTATATCCACCAAGTTGTGCAAATAAACCTTTTCAATAACAATATTCTTATACAAAATTAAAGAATAAATTCTTCTCATAAATTTAACTACCATTCTTTTAAATTAAAAAAACCAAACTTTTGCATAATTTATTACTTATAAATTGTTAAAAATGATAAAATTTCAACATTATTAAATTGAATTAAATTTTCTTAACCCGCCACAAATTAATTCATGTCAATTTTAAATCTATTGACTTTCAAATTTTAGTTTTTTTTATCATCAACTTGTCTAAAAGGTTTACCTTTGCATATACATCCTTATCTAAAGTTTGGTCTTACATATACATCCACTTAGTTTTCCTTTACATATACATCAAGTTATATCCTTTACATATACATCAAGTTATATCTAAGTTTGCATGGAGGATGTTTTGAAAATTAGGTTTCATTTTTTTAACTTTTTAATCTAAACTATTAAAAACATGGTAAATTATGAGAAATGTGTAATGATATATTTTATATTTAATTTTTTTACAACTCCTAGAAAAACAATATATATAGCTAAGATATATACAATAATTTCATACATGATATAACTGATATATTAGCAATAAGTTGGACTCTTATGTTTAACAATATATATAGCCAAAATATATACATTAATTCCATACATGATATCACTCCTATATTTGCAATAAGTTGGACTCTTATATATAGAATTCACTATTTATCATTGCATTTAACTTTTTCTTTCAACTAAACAATTAACAAAAAAAAGCACGATAATTATAACATTATTACTAATAACAATTCACATTTACATATGTAAAGTTTACATTTCAAGAATCCTTCTTTTACATTATTGAAAACAAAATTAACTAAAAGAAAATACATATTAACTAAACAAAAAAAACATTATAAATAACAATCTTCAAAAACCACTCCTTGAAAATAGGGTAAGACTCCTTCAAGGTGTAATCTCTCGATTGCAATCCAAGTTGTTGCACCCTATTAAACAGAAAGGTGTAATCTCCCAATGGTAAAGTAAGTTGTTCTCTATTCCATTGAAAGATGTAGTCTCTCAATTGCAATGAAAGTTTCTCAACACCATTAAATTCCATTAGAATTTGCATTACAAAGATAAGATGTCAACACCCCACATACATATCTCATAGTTTATTAGATCTACAAACATCCAAGTTTATTGAACAACTATCTATCTTCTACTACATCTCTTCCTATCTTGAAAGCCCAAGCCTCTTAAAATGTAAAAGATTTCATTTCACTGAAAATCATCACCATCATCAAAATCTGGTGGTTCTTTAGCTTTTGCTACTTCTCCTTTGATAAACCTGAGAGTACAACTATGTACCCTATCTTTCTAGACTTTGAAACCTACCCCTCTAAAATTTAAAAAACTTGAAAGCTACCATATTAAGTAGATAGGTGATGGCCACAATTCTCTTGTGGTGTTTGAATGCTGCCACACACAAATCCAGGAAGAGGAGGACTGAGGCGTTCTCTTAATAAAGGCACACGCTGCACCAAATACGTGCATACAAAGCCACAAAACAACAAATCCACAGAGCCATGATCTACGAAACAAATGTTGGCTATGATTTTGTGCAACGATCTACTGTGGAACATAGGGTAAACACGGAAAACCTCCTTTTGAAGTATCTAAGACTGCAACTGATCTCTTTGATCCCTCTCTTCAAAGACTAACCCCTACTATGACACTGCAACTGATCTCTTTTGATCCCTCTCTTCAAAGACTAACACCTACTATGACACTGCAACTGAGACTGATCCCTTTGATCTCTCTCTTCCCTCTCTCTTGAAAGACTTACAGCTACTATGACCCTGCAACCTACTTTGACACTCCTTACATGGTAAGGGACAACAGCTCCTTTTCTTCAAATTTCTGCACACAAATCGTTGTTTCCTCTTTTTCAAAAAAAAAAAAAAAAATCTAGTCTTTGCTATTCATAAATTGAATAAAGAAAAAACTAATCCATACTAAACTGTCAAATAAATATCCCATAAGTAGATCAAATGTGCCAATCATACATCAGATCACAGGTGGAAACTTCGCAACATTTACAAACTGGGAATCCAGCACAATAAACAAAACCCAGTTAATCGCTTAACACAACAGCCGCTACAGCCAATGATCAGCCTGCAATTCAACCAAACTAGAGGAAAAGGCCAGTACAGAGGGGGATACAGTATTACAACTCAAAATAACATCGGACTACAAGTCGGTATAAATCTGATTGCAGCAGCAAAGCTAGAGTTATGAACAGGAGGAAACTAGTAAATCATCACAACAAAAACAAAAATCCCTTTCATTTCAACAAGACCATCTGAGGCCCGCCTTAAAGAAACCTGGAAGGAGCCCCTGGAGATCACCTATTTATATAAGACCTCTCGTGCTTCCAAGAGCTTTCTTTGATAGACCGTCTGCATCAACATTGAACTATTTAAAAATGTAATGTGCTTATAGGTAATGGATAAACACTTACTCTGCAGCTCCCTAATCCTTTGCTTCTAATATTCTAAAATGACCACCTCTATATATGAGAAGTCTTATTGACCCAATCAATAGAAACTCTCCAATAGCTAGCTGGTCCCATGCAGTGATGTAATTCCTTTAAGATAAAGAAAAAACAAAACACCTCACAAGGCCAACAACTCTGCTCTTGAGTTAATACCAACTCCACACCCCATCCACAGTAAGAACATGTGATTTTCATTAAACCTAATGACCAGTTCCCTAATTGTGACGCTCCTTTAAAAAAATCTAGACTGGTATATGCCCAAGGAAAAAGGGCATAGTGATAATCCTATGGGATATGCCCAAGCAAAAAGGGCATAGTGATATAACCCTATGTGCTTAAGCAAACATTCCACTGATACACGAGCTGACCGTGAAGAAGTTAAAAGGAGCATCCTCAAAATGAATAAGATTCCTGTCTCGAGATTCCCCAAATAAAATATAGAGGAAGGAAGGGAAGATTTTGAAACCTAGAAACACCAGTGAAGAAGGCTATCATCTAAAGAACCCTGATCCCAAGTGCATGAGATCCTGAGTTTCATCGTAACATCTTACCAGACATGTTGGGTGACAGCAGTGTACAAAAAGATGATCTAACAGTCTCACAATTTTGTTTACACAGTGGGCAGCAAAAAGTCCAAACCTTCCTTGCTTACACAGATTTTCCCTGTCTAACTTGTAAAATATTTCAACTATACATCCTCACCAACATCTAACAAAACACTAGACCTATTGATCTTAATTCCTACTAAAAACTTCAATCGTAATTAGTAATAACAACTTGAATTTCCATATTAAGCTTAAGCTTTACATTGCCAAAGTAAAAAGGCAGGAGATTTCTTAATAAGATAATCATAGTTATAGACATGGCAGGGCCCAGGTCATTTTCAAAGGCTAGCTTCAAAAGAAGAAGACTTGGCTCTTACAAAATTGAATGGACGCCTTATCTCTCATTAATAGATAGACGATTTGCTCTAAACAAACCACACTGTAGTTCACCATATGAACACTCAATCAATCGAGCATCAACACAATATTCCATTGCATTTATTCCTTCATCCCCTGCCATGTATAAACAATTTTATTAAACAAAAGAATGGAAAATCATGACATCTTTGTGAAGAGCAAAGAAAGCAAAACCATGACATCTTTGTGCAGATGATGCGCTCAAGAGAAGAAATTTTATAATTTGATCTACTTGAAGTTACCTTGTATAACTTGGTCTACTTGCCGCAGTTGGTCATGGTATTGGCCGCCATGGGGTTGTACTTGATGTCAGGATTGTAGACGAATTTTTGTATGGGGGTGTTAGTTTGCTTGGGTTTGCTATTGGTCTTGTCTGTGTTGCTATTGAGTTGATATGTAATGGCATTGGCTTCTGTGGGGCTGTAATCGATCTTGGGCCTGTAGGTGAAGGTCTGGTTGGGGTTGTTGAGCTGGACGGGATTGCTATTTGTGTGTTCGGGTGGTTGTGGCTGCGATCGAGTACTGTCATTGTAACTGTGGATGCAATAGAGAACGGACACAATTACCAGGGTTACGCTGAGGATTGCCAAGGTATTGACCGCCTTGAGTTTGTAGGTGAAGGACTGGTCGGGATTGCTATTGGTCTGTTCGGGTGGCTGTGGCTGCAATTGAGGATTAGCAAGGTAATTGTAGATGCGATTGAGGAGTACCAGAGTTGCGAGGGTTATGGCCGCCTTGAGGTTGTAGGCGATCTTGGGTTTGGAGGTGAAGATCTTGTCCGGACTGCCAGAGTTGCCAGGAATAGGCTGAGAAATATCGTCCATCTTGTCGGCCATTAGAGGACTAAGAGCTGCTGGAATCACTCAGCTGAAACTGGATGCCTTATCTGCCAACAAGACTCCTACTTCTCCGACTTCTGCAAAGAACGTCTTCACTTCAACTAAATCTGCAACACTGCATCGTGGGGCATATCAATACATAACCAGGACATATAATATGATCAAATCATGGACAGAAAACCTTAATAACTTTAACACCATAAGTCATTCATACAGCTTACAATACCATATCACTGATGGCTCTTGTGGATTAGAAAGCGTTAATAGCTATTAGGCTGCGCACATGGAGAGAAGTGGAGCGCGCTCAGGGTCCGGATTTGATGATGCAATAATTGTAGCTCGACCTCCCCTCTCCCGCACATGAAATTATCCTCAACCTGAGCGATGTATACAGCCATGTCAAATCCTTCAATACGCGCGAGACTGGAATCAGGAGCGTTGGTCAAACTGCAATAATTTGTGAGATATTAGTACACCTTGTGTGAGATAGATTCCCTATAGCTGTTAGACTCCGCAAATGGAGCGAAGAAGCCAAACCTGGGCTAAAATCACCGAGTTGGCTAAACTCTAAACCATTTGCACAGTTTGCTAAACTCTAAACCATTTGTACTCTTTTTTTTTTTCGTAAGTTGGGTCTAAATTTGGTGAATTTGGGTCTGAATTGGGTAACATGATTTGTTGTTGAAAATGATATTTTTAGTATTGAAATTGTAATTTTTATTACAAAAATGGGTTCAGGATTTTTAATGGGTATCTAGATTATTCAATTTCAATCACTGAAAACTACCATTTGAACAATTTCCATCAAATTTTAACCAAAAAACTTGCCAAATTTTAAATGCAATGGAAAAAAAATACAGCCTAGACTGATCAAAATTGAATCATTCCTAGCCTTTCTTAGGGGTTTAAGAAATCTGAGAAGTACATTTCAATAAAATTTAAATTTTCAAATTTATCTTTTATTAAAGAAAGGAAACAAATATTTAGAAATTTCAAATATTTAGAAACAGGCCTTTAATATTATTCTAATTTTTTAAAAATATGTAAAACATAAACTCATATTATTAAATTAAATACCCTTTACTAAATACGTAATGAAGTAGAACATCTTTCTAAAATATGATCATATTATTTATTTAATTAGGAAGTTTTTTGGTGAAGATTTTATTTAAAAAAACTCATTTGTTGAGGCAGAATGTGAGTCTCAGACACGTTTGTAGAAGAGGGCCTCCACTCTATTTTCCACTCTCTGTCATCAAAGTCCAACGTCATTGAAAATATGTGCCGAGATAATTGTGAATCGTTTCGAAATTTTATGCTTAATAATTGTTCATCTTTGTGTGGAATAAACTGTAAGTTGCATTTCTCTTTTTTCTTTTATTCAACGGATTTGGTATTGTTTATCGGTATCCATATGCTTTGGTATTGTTCATTCATATGCATATACACCCGTACCTTCTCGCATGGATTTCATCGAATAACAAGATCACTATGCAACTCCGAAGATCGTAAGACTCTGTCCACACTCTAGAAACTCTGAATCCTTTACAAAGTAAGTCAAATATTTTAAAAACTTACAAATTGTGTTATGAAACTATTTTAAGGTATCCTAAAAGTTTTCAAGTTTATTCTTTTTTTAGAATTAGAACTACATCAAAATGCGGTATTAGAGGACGTGTCGACTGAATTAGAGGAGGTGGACTGCAAAGGAACATTTTTTATCTTTTTTAACACTTGCCTTTAATATTAAATAGATCGTTATGCTAGATTGAAATTGATAGGGTAAATAGAATTCTATTTGACCTGTTTATACAGGAGTGATGATAAAGCCTGCAAAATAATCAGGCTTGTGTTTTGTTAACCATGTTTTGATGATAGGGAACTGCCTCAGTAGAGAGGAACACCTCATTGACTGAGATACATGAGAAATGATCTCTTGATCGACTGTAAAAGATGATCTTTGATTCAATAGAATAACAAAATCTGGTATTTTTTCTACTGAAAAAAAATTAGAATTCTATTTGGGTTATTGTAAGAATTAAATTGAGATTGGAAATTTGTCTGACAACCCCATTTTGATAACTATATTTTCATAATAAGTATTTAATTTGTTTAATAATTATGATTGAAAAAATTTATTATAATTTTTTCACAACTATATAATAAGCTTTTTTAATTTAAGATGATCTCTGTGTTGTAATAGAAACATTACTATCATTATTCTCTCTAAAATTCTGCTAGATGCATCTATAATTTATGGTCTTGATGTCAGTGGTATTCTAATGGCCCAATATTATATATTCACATTTAAAGTTCCATAAAATTAATTATATATTAGCAGCTTTTTTCTTCATTGAGAAACTATTTCTCCAAGGATATGATACAATTGTAATTTATAAAAGATATAATACAATCATAATTTATAAAATATATAATACAATCATAATCTTGTAGTGCACTCATCATGTTTATTAAGAAGAGCACAAAAAGAAAATCTTGAGTTTTCATAATCTATGCACGGTACATGTACATCCATTGAGGTTTAAGAGTTGTCTTAATACACATAGATTAATGATACTAGACGATTGCATTCTTTCGGGCAAAATATTTGTAACCAAGGTGATTGATGAACTCTAACTAGCAACAACCATATTAATAAGGTTAATATGTTTGAAATACGCCGAGAGGAATATATCACGAGTGAAGTTAATTTAATAGTTGTATCATGATTGGAGTTAACCTAATAGTTAATCTAATAGTTATCCAATATAATTGTGATTAGAGTTAAAGTTAAACTAATAGTTGTAGAATCATTGGATTTAAACGTTCAATTAAAATTTGTGATTGGAGTTGAAGTTAAGTTAAAGTTGTATCATCATTGGACTTAACCTAATAGTAATATTTTTTTTCCTAAAGAATGTGTCAATTACTTGGATCTAATAGTTAATCTAACATAAAAACCACTTAAGTTATGGTTGTTAAGCTCATAGTTGAAGTTAAGCTCATATTTGTATCATCATGTTGGAGTTAAGCTAGTAGTTGTATTTAATAGTTAATTTAAAAGTTAATATAATTCTATTGTAGTTAATAAAAGAGCTTCGAGTTATCCTGACTTCTAGCTTCCAAATGGTGTTGGACTAAGCCTTATGCACATTAACTGGAGTCCCAATTGGTAGGTGGAGTTCGAGTGTAACATGAGTTGCACATTACCATGCCACTAAGTGCAATTATCACATGATTTAAGACGAATTTATTAGGAGTTCAGCAGATTTTATTAGGAATTATACTATCACATGAGCTGCACTTTACTTCAACTCCCAACTGTAAAATGCAGTTTGACTAATTAACTCGACTTTGAGTTGCTAGATGGAGTTCAAATGTCACATGGACTACACATTACCATGCCATTAAGTTCAATTATCACATGAGCTATTTTTTATTTTTTTATAATTGTTTATAAGGAGTTCGAAGGATTAATAGTTAATTTAAAAGTTAATATAAATCTATTGTGGTTAATAAAAGAGCTCTGAGTTATCCTTACTAAGCCTTATGCACATTAACTAAACTCCCAGTTGGTAGGTGGAGTTCGAGTGTCACATGAGTTGCACAATACCATGCTACTAAGTGTAGTTATCACATGAGTTCAAAGGAATTTATTAGGAGTTCGAACTATTTTATTAGGAGTTTGACTCTTACATGACTGCACATTAGCTAGACTCCTAGATGCCAACTGCAGTTGGACTAAGCCGTAAGTAATTAGAGTTGAAGTTAAGCTAATAGTTGTAGAATCATTGGAGTTAAGCTAATAGTTGTATCTAATAGTTAATCTAATATAAATCTATTGTAGTTAATAAAAGAGCTATGCATTATCGTGACTTCTAGCTTCCAAATGGAGTTCGACTAAGCCTTATGCACATTAAGTGGAATCCCAATTGGTAGTTGGAGTTCGAGTGTCACATGAGTTGCACAGTACCATGCCACTAAGTGCAGTTATCACACGAGTTCAGAGGAATTTATTAAGAGTTCAAACTATTTTATTTGGAGTTCGACTCTTACATGACTACACATTAGCTAGACTCCTAGATGCCAAATGCACTTGGACTAAGCCGTAAGTAATTAGAGTTGTAGTTAAGCTAATAGTTGTAGAATCATTGGAGTTAACATAATAGTTGCATATAATAGTTAAGCTAATAGTTATCCAATATAACTTTGATTAGAGTTGAAGTTAAGCCAATAGTTCTAGACACATTTGTGTTAAGCTAATAGTTGTATCTAATCATCCATGGAGATAAGCTATTAGTTGTATCTAATAATCGAATAATTGAAGATTAATTTTAAGTTTTACAATTATCACTAACTCTACTTATCACATGTTAATTAAATTATTATTTTTTATTTTTTTGAAATTATTAATTATTAATTTAGGATGACACTCATATAATCAATCTAGACAGTACACTTATCTCATTCTCATCGGTAGATGAAAAAGAATAGATGGTAGTCCACCCCAAAATACTAACATATATATGCCTATCGACGTAAATATGAGGTTTATGGATTTACCTATATTTAATGATGCCAAGTTTTTTAGTCATTGTCATTATTATGAGGATATGGATGATAGAGATGCTCAAACAAGAAGATGATTAACATGTTTATGTGAAAAAATTGGTGTTGGAGATTTACCCATTGTGGATATTGCTAGGTGTTTCGGTGAGATGGAAGATTTTATTTACACTATTTATAAATCATACCCAAAAAAGAATATGTTTGGAGCATAGGATATATGTGGAGTTGAACCTGAATGGTTTGAAGGTTTTCCATGTCTAATGCACTTATGGAAAACTATTATAGGATAAAAATGAGGATAGATCGAGGCTTTATTTTGACACATTAGACCTCATGCTCTGAATGAGGTAGACTGGAATGCCATTTATGATGTATGGAAACTAATGAAAGCTAGAAAATAAAGAAGTGGTGACTTGGTTGGTTGATTTTATGAACTATAACATTAAGTCCATTCAGTCGTATTCTATAACCTATCATTAATTTTAAAGTGTTCATCTGATTTGAAATCATCTAGTCATAGTCAATTGAGAGTAGATCAAGTGGTTGCGAGGAATGTTGTTATCCATCCCACCAGGTTCAAAACTTTGTGACACTTGAGCTTGTTACGCATTGAGGTTCCCCATCCCATTCTTATGTGCATCCATACTATATATTCCTTCTAGAGAATTGTTTACCGAGTATAGTGATACACACATGTTGCTATCAATTTTATCTGCACCCATGCCATATGTTTCCATTGTGTATCATATTCCACTCACATCGACATAGAAATTGACCAATTGATTTGAATTTTAGGGGGAATATGGTCTAAATTCGGATGTAGATGTCATCAAAGCATTAATGGAGAGACCACCCTGTCCCATCCATGGTATTTGACAACCCATGGTTTTGTTCCATGGTATGGATTCAAGGCACACTGTACCTCTTCCATCCATGGTATTTTACAACCCATGGTATGGCCCCAAGGAACATTGTAATAATGTTATAAAAAGGATCTATTCCTTCTCAATAAAGCATTCAAGGAATTTTGGCATCCTACATTGGGTTTTATTATTTCGTGTTAATATTTTTTATTTCTTGGTTAATATGTTTTAAGTTAGTGTTCTAAGAGGTGAGGCTCTCTAAGCCTCACCTCCAATCTCGTTTTTGGATCAAATGATAGCGGATTTGCAAGATTACTCTCCTCTATCGACATTCAAGCCTCTCGGGTATCAGCTCCCAATATCTGGATCAGTGGTATCAGAGCAGGTAAACATTCCATAGGAATGGGGGTTTGAGCATAGTTCAGATTCAAAGATTTATAGGAATTTCCAACCTCCTGTTAGCCCTCTCATAGTCTATTTGTTGTTTCATACTGTTACAGAGAAAACTTCCTATGTATTGGGGTACCACAACAGACAGAGTAATCGTTGAAACCAATCCTTTCCTATATGTAAGAGAAACCAAACATCTAACACTAAATGATCTCGAAACATACCTTATTCTGGACGGTTGATGTAGATCCCCATTGAGCTTTTCCACTCTTGCTTGTATTAACAATTTCCTCTCTCAACATTCAGAAAATAAGACAAGCATGCTATATAATCGTGTTAGACCTACTCTAGCATATATAATAAATAACATATAAGCATTTAAATGCATCCATGGATTCAATACTCATTTAAATACACATTATTGGACATGAAATGATATTTCTATTAATATAAATCAGAGATTACAATAGTGACAACCTCTGTCAGCACGTCTACGAATCGAAGAAACTGAGTCCTCCACCTGGGCCTCCACCACTTCAATCCTCCATCTCTCGATAGCAAGCTCACAAGCAAAGGCAAGCTTGGGAAGAACACAAAGTGCTCCAAGGGACAAAGGGATGCAGACTCAAGTATAAGCTCCGACAACAATGGATTATAGTTTTCTTGCTCTTCAATTCCTCTTCCTTCAATGTATCCAAAGGGTTCCTTATATAGTACTTCAATGGGGTAATGAAAGGTCAAATTTGAGCGATCTCAAGGCATATGGAAGGTGAAGAGACAAGTGACTCAGATCCACATCAAGGAAATCTCCAAAACTATTTGGCCTTTTGCACACATCTCGATGTACGTGGGTTTGAGGGTCAAATCTGCGTATATATGCAAGAATAGGTTTAAAAGTCGCGTATAGAAAATAATGCATGTTTTTAGGGATGATCTTGGAAACATCAAAGGTACAAAAATGGTCCATGGGGTCTAAAGAGTCTACAGAGGGACAGGGAAGGCCATAAAGGTGTGATCCACCATGTGTGGTAAAATCAACTGTAACAGATGCCCCCTAATGTGTGAGTTTAGAGGGGTGATACGATGGCCGAAATACATTATAAGTCCATCCCAGAAGTGGAGTGATGAAGAACCAGGTGGAAGAACTAGCCATCCAACAATATAATACAATGATCAAACTCTGCACATAACTAGAAGTAGATATAGCAGTCCCGGATACATAAGAGTACAATGGCCATGAATAGGCATGATACAAAATATGACATGTGTGGTCATCGCCACGTACAATATAGATAGATCAGAATCTCTATGATGAAGATATATAATGGATCAATCTCTCCATAATGGCTGGAAACATCTGACATACACTGGAATCAAGTCACGAGAGCTGAAATCTCATGAACACTGGCATGATCAAGGAGGTAGCATTTATGAAATGCCACCAATCTGGAAGGTTTTCTACACAATCCACTACGAGTACATGTCCTACTATGTGAATAGATGTGTCGAGGTCGAACATAGTAGTCCATCGTCTGATTACCAGTCATTGATGTATACCGTTAACAGACGCGAGATCACCCACCGATAATGAAAATGGGAATCAAGGTACTAGAGTGCAAACTAACAAGTGTGAATAAATGTGTTGAGGCCAAACACTTGAGAGGATCCATCGATCATGGGACATTGATGTATTCCCAAAAATGTTGATGGTGAGAGAACCTACCACTAATGACTGCAAGTCTCAAGGCACTAAAAAATGACTCTAGATTCCTATCCCAGAATAAATGATCTGAAGTTGATGGGATGAAATCCGTTGGAAGGAGGGCATTAATGCATCCCTCATCATCCAACACGAGGTACTTAGCAAGGCTGTATAATGTGGAATGACTTGATCATAAAGTGCACAAACCAGTATCAGTACCGGGAAAGGCTGACATGCAAAGTCAAGAGAACTGAGGAATGGCCAACTCAGGTTTCAACTTCCTTCGAACAAGAGCATAAAGGAAAAGGGTGACTGAATGTAGGTAGCATAGACTCGATATACAAAATTGAGACATCTCTGCAACATAGGAGGCATCGACAAAGGCTCCATAGGGACTGGAAGCTTAACCAGTTGGTGGAGATAAACTCAGAGAAATGAGTATAGCTCCTAAAGCCAAACTATTAACCCAACAAATGGATGTGATATACAGTGCTCTGTTCGAAGGCAACACAACTCAACTGCTACCAAAGATAACATCTTTTCTTGTCCGAATTTTTGGTTTTTTGATTTTTTTTTGGACTTTTTCAAATATTTTGAAAAGCTTGAAAAATAATAAAAGTGCTTTATAGTTACAGACTAGGAGGAGATGAGTGTTAATGGACAAACAAACTAGTTCCAAGCAGCGGAACATACTTATGCTCAATGCAAGGACACATGTGTAGGATAATGACACTCGGGGGAAAGTCCCCTCCCAGTAAAAATGGTGAATCAAGCTGCAAAGGATATATAAAATGGCTCTGCATGGCTAGACATGAGACAAACTCGAGCTATATAGCTGATAATCAAAGTTAAGGAAGCCGGAATAAGGCTCAATGAGGTAGGAAAAACTCATGATAATGCAAATACAACTTGACATAAGGGAGTCCTAAGGACAAAGGCCAGCAAAAATATCAAGAGGAGTATGAGGCTCTTGCGCAAAGACATGGCAATACTATGCAAAGGACTCCCACACCCTAAAGGAAAAAATGTCGGCATGGGCACCAAATGCAAAAAAGGAGCTAACTAGGGCACCCATGTATGGTCAAGCTCTACCATTCACATCATGTCACTTCTAAAACAACAAGAAGGTTCTGTGACAAGATAGAATGGGTTCGTACCTAAGGTTATAATGAAATGGTCATAAGGTCATGCAAAGTGCAAATGGATGTGAAATCTAAATTATATGCCAGTTTAGACATAATACCTGAAATCAGCATGAACGGGTCAAAACCATGATCGAAACAACGCTCAAAATGGACTCCTACATCATCAAATTAGTCCAAAACTGTCCAAAATGGTCAGAAATGGTTCAAAACTATAGAAAGGGGGTAGAAAATTTCAAAATTTTTCTGTAAATAGTAAAAAATTAAAAAATTATATATCATTTGAAACTTTTATGCATTTGAGCTCAAAAATTCCAACGCGAATTCTGGGAGCTTCATCCGGCGAAATTTAACACTGTTTGTTCCAGGTAACTTCTCATGTCCTCTTCCATTTTCATGCAAATTTTTTCAATTTCCATGGTCAAATTTTATTTTTAAGCCAGTCTAAATTGGTTGTTTCAGCACACATGGATATTGGGCCTTTTTCCGCGTATAGGGCTGGCTATATGTGGATAACCCCTCAAAACCGCGTACATACGCGGCTGTTTTGGAAACAGTCACGTATGCAGCCGCACACAAGGTTTTTTAAGGTAAATATTGACCAAAAACTACTTTTAATGTGTAGGATGGTTCTAGAATATGTGGAAATTGAACCTAGGTGATAAAACAATTGCACTCACAAAATTGCTAATCAAACATGCAAATTTACACATAAAGGAGACTGAAATTGGAGCATAACACTAATCTATATTGAATAAGTGTACAATGGCCAAAATTGTGAAGTCATAGGCTATTGCAATAAATAATTACATGAGAGATTCAAATGCATAAGGATTCCATTCGAAATAGTCAAAAGTAGGCTTACTAAATCTAGTCAAATCCCCCATAGGTGCATAAAGCAGTTTCCAAATCTACCTAGGAGCTCATGAATTGGCAAAGTCAAGTAGGAAAGCTAATAGGTGATGGAAATACAACTCATACATTTTTTTATTAGGAGAAAAGAATGGAGGATGATGAGGGCAGAAAACAAGTCAATTGCACCTAGTCTTACTTTCCCTTTTGCCATAAATCTCAGTAAAGCAGGCAACAAAGCAGAAAAAGCAGATATGCACTAGGGAGGATCTGGAATAAAGCAGATATGCTAAATATGGATTCTAGGAGGTTTCCCAAGTGCTCCATGACTTAGTTTTAGCAA
>LPNX010583459.1:0-28007 GCA_001517045.1 Pseudotsuga menziesii | reverse complement strand
TGGATTCAGATGTATTCCCTGTTGCTTCAGTGTTGGTACGCTGCTGCCTAGATCCACGCTTTTATAAAATGGATCTATTTATCAATTTGATTCAGAAAATAAGTCTATTTATCAGTTGGATTCAAATGTATTCACAGGGCTTGAGCCTTTTGATCTTCGTTGGAAAAAACCGTATGCCTCTTCTGTAAAACGCAACTGTCTTGTTATAATGTAAACCGTATGAATATATGTAGGTGATTTAAAAAAAAAAATCTAACAGACGTCGCTTAACCGACGCTTCTGTAGGAATTTTTTTTTAAAAAAAACGCTAAGACACGTCACTTAACCGACGCTTATTATTTATATTCGTCGCTTAACCGACGGTTTCTAATGTCGCATAACCAACGCTTAGTTGTTATCTCCGTCGCTTAACCGCCGGTATACCATGTCGCTTCACCAATGCCTGTGTTTTATATCCGTCGCTTCACCGACGGTTTTCCATGTCGCTTAACCGACGCCATATATTTAAGTGACGATAGCTGAGGTGTCGCATAACCGACGGTTTAATCCAATGTTGGATAACCGACGACAAGCCACCGATGCTTAAAAAAAAATCATAGTGTCGTACATGCGACAGGGAAGTGTCGAAAATCCGACAATACGGCCGTCGGATTTTTGGTCAAAATGTAGTAGTGAATTTACCACTCGAGATCTCTGTGATCTCAACATCATAAGGGGAGAATATGGCCTTCTTTGGAGACCTTGTGTGGGTCATCTAATACACTGACAAGAGGTTAGAGGCAAGACCTGGAACATACAATACATTGCTGAACTTACCATAGTCAAGATCAATCCTTCCTTAGCCCAAACTGTCAATGAGATAGTCATCTCCCAGCACTATTGGTGGAATTTTCGACATGTCAAGAGAGGAGAATGCCTCCTTGGTTGAAACCATATGTCTTGAAGCTCCAGAGTCTATGATGAAGCTAGGTGAGCTTGATGTGCCAACAACCAATGCATGAACTCTCTCTCTGTCTTCTGAATTTGATCCTCCTTCCTTCTTCTTTGAGCTATCAAGAAGGGAGATGTTATTCTTCTCCAGGAGTTGGATCAGCATGTCAATTTACTTCTTCATGTAGGAGCTTTCAGGATGGAAGCCCTTACTACAGTATTCACACTTGCTCATTTCTCCTTTGTTCTTCTTCTTCTGGAAGTTCTTCTTGGAGCCTTGGGGATCCTCATGAGACTTGTTCTTGTCTCTCTTCTGCTCAAGTGGATTCTTAGCTTTCTTCTTGCCTTTTGAATCCACCCTCGAATCTCTAGCAACCAGAGCTTAATATTTGGAAGGTTAGATGGTGCCCATCATCACCAGTTTATCTTTTTCTTGTGTAAGGGATTCCATGAAATCTGCAAGCTTAGGCATCTTCCAGGCTCGAGCTGTCAACTTGGTGGCATGAAGGTTGAAACAAACACTGAATAGTCAGGGCCAAGCTTCGAGAGTGTGGCAAAAACTAGTTGCTCCTTGTTGTAATCTCATAGATCACATAAGGTTACCAATAATACATACTAAAACATACATACATAACAGAGACAAGAGATAAGAACAAGTAGATGAATTAATAGATTATATTAACATGAATGGGTCCATACAATACAGAGAACTGAACCGAGTTCTCTTCTAGCTCAGCAGCCTAATATATATGATTACAAAATAGTTACAAAATAACTACTTGTCGGTTCGGTGAACCGACACGACCTTAGGTGGCTAACCTAATCTCTAGTTTAGTCGGCCAATCAACTAAGTAGGCTATCGTTCAAGTCGACTTACCGACTTGCTCCTCCAACATCTCCCCCATGAACAAAAAATTTCTTTGTCCTGAAGAAACAGGGAGGTACCAAAAATATTCCTGTCTATCTTAGTAGTCATTATGATGTGCTTGGTCTTCATGGGTTGTGAAGTCTGATGGTCGGTATTTTCTGTACACAGACTTCAATAATTGCTGGGGCTGTCACTGCTAAGTGATGTTGGAAATCCGTCCAACTTTGAAATATTTTTCTGGATGTCGATGGTGAGTGTAGTCAGACTTGATAAGATCAACATATTCTCTGAAATGGAGATTTCAGCTATTCTCTCCATGTTGGGACCCATAAACTGGTCCTTCTCCTCTGCAGTCTCTATAAGTCATTTCATCTACGAGTAGATGATGTTGAATTTTTCTAAGTTGGGGATAGCTTGGTGCACCCATTGATGAGCTTCCCGCTTGAGTTTCTACAGTTTAGTTGTCTCCAGCACTATTTGATCTTCAATTGTGCTTCTCAGTGCTGTATTAATGGTATTCCTCTTCTCATGCACTTGGATCTCCTGTCGAGTCTGCCTGGTCTGTTGATACACCGGTAGTAAGCAGGCCAGTCTCATAGTATTTATTTTGTGATAATAGAATCTCCCATTTGATCTTGTAACCCTTTGTAGGCTTCAGAAAAGGTGGTGTGCTGCACCATCAGTAGTCGGACTGTTTCTTCTTTCTACTCCTCCTTTGTTTCCTGAATCTATGCTTGGAGTACCGACACCATGCTTTCAAATAGCTGATAATATCTTTCAAGCTATTTGTCGATGTCAGCCTCTACTGGTCCTGGTGTTATTGATTGTGCAAGGTTTTTGCATTTGTTGAGGAACTCGACTTGTTCTTCATCCTTGTTGTCGGGTTCCTTACATCTCTGCTGGCTCCTTGTCTTTGCTTTGACTGCTAGGGTTTTTCAGGAGTTGTCCTAGCTCTGCATTGGTCAGTGTGGTTACATCTTTCAATTTGATATGAACCTTTGATGGCTGTCCATGATGCTCCTTCTTCTGTTTCTCCCTCTTCTTATTATGCTTTTCCATTTTTGTTTGTGTTGGTACCTGTGTACCTGCAAAAGTCGAGTCAAGATTTTCAGTTTGTGGTATAGCAGTTGTTGATGGTTTCTCTGTTTGGGGAGGTGGGATGACTGCTGCCTCTAGTTGGTTAGATGCAGGGGGTGCAGTTGGTGCTGATGGTTGTGGTGGTGGTGGTGATGGAGTTGCTGAATGGTCAGGGTTGATTGGGTTAGTGGAAGTGAGGTCAAGAGGTGGATTGTCGATCTAAGGAGGTGAATCCAAATTAGAGAAGAGTTGGTTGTTTTCTTGAATTATGTCGTCAATATTCTCTTCTTCTTCTCCTTCGGTTAGATCGGTGGCTGTAGGTGGGGTTTTGGTATAGTCAGAGTAATAGTTGAGGTTCGACGTCCTGCAACTTCAGCTTCCTTGTCTAGATTTCTCTCAAAGGTCGAAGTGATAGTTGCAAAGATATTTGGTTTGTGGGGTATTTGGCCAGTTTGGGGGACTGGTAGTGGGTACCCACTGACTTCAAAGAGATGTGATTGTGTAGAGAGCTTCTGCACCCGGGTGAAGATCGCAGGAAATTTTTATATGTAAGCCTGGAGGTCTCTGTCCCTGTCAAACTTCTTTTTCACAGCTTCCGACATAGCACTTTTGCACAAGTCGAGTGGGATTATTGAATTCTGTTCTGGTATTTTCTCCTCTGTTACTTTTGTTGGGGATGGAGGTGGAGGCGTAGACACAATATCTACAATGTTTTCAGGTGTCGACATGTGGGTGATCTTTGCTTTATTTGGTCAACTTGGTAGTGCTCCTGCCTCGAAAAATATTTGGAATTGGGTTTCCACCGGCACTTTATTTGCTGCAGCATATTCTATTATGTTGATGGCCATAGCTCCCAGTTCCTCCTCCTCATCTGATGATTCTGCAATGATAAGCTTGCGCTTACCTTTTCCTTGTTTTCGTTGTTGTGTTCTTATCCTCTTTCTTGCAGCTGCTATCTCTTTCGACAATTTTCTTATAATGTCTTTTGTGATAGCATATTCTGGGTTTTCTGGTTCTGTCTCTCCCCTTTGATCCTGGGTCGGGATGAGAATTTCTGTAGCCAGAGTGATTACCTGCTACTCTGCCTATATGTTTCTTCTGTCTGTGCTTCTGGCCTCTGTGCTGTCGAAGGTTTGATGATTATTTTAAGTCGGCCAGTGTGTGCAACCGGTGTCTCCTCCGACACAAAGGTACTGATGTAGAGGTTCAGCTCATAATCCTCTTCTTTCTCCTAGTCTGTTAACGACTCCTCGATTGAGAAGTCGATTTCCTTGGTCTTTGTTGAAATTTGTATTTTTGTCCCAGCTTGTCGAGATAGTTCTCGAAATATCTGTTTGACCGACGGATAATAATCAAGGGCCTTTGCATTTGATTTTTCGCCTTGCATGTACCACACTGAAGTATGGTCGAGCTCTAGCTGGATGTGGGACTTTTTCGGTAGACTTCGTCGAATGTTTTGAGGCACCCTCCATCTAGTCGTGCGGAATTTTAGCTGTTGGAGCCACTTCTCCAACAACACTTTTCTGTCTTCAAGTTCCTTCAAGGTTCCTTTTTGGGAGAATGGTTTGAATCTCCACATGTGGAACCTTGTCGGTTCTTGAAAAATTTGGTTTCCTTCGAGGCAAATATGGTACATGACTATCCATAGTATGAGGGATGGGAACCTGATGATTCCTCTCGTCTCTTGGCATCTTTCACAAATGGTCTTGACCAAGTCAGTGACATATTCAACCCATCTGTATATCTTTCCATTTGTTGCAATGGTTTTGATAGCCTCTAACATGTCTAATTTTAGGTCGCTGCCTCGACTTGCCAGGGTGAGTGTGATGGCTGTTATTTTGGCCACAATCTATGGCATTCGGGCTGTGATTTGACTAATCATCAACCCCTTCGAGCTTTTGTCCAAAGCCGACCCGGTTAGTTCTTCGACCAGTCCCTCTTTAATATCGATTGGTACTGGGTCTCCTTTTTTTGAAAGTCCTATTATCTTATAGATGACTTCCCCAGAGATGTCGACCGGTTGGTTGAAGTAAAATCGGCTGTTGTGGTACTGGCTTATGATAAACTTGATGGTTGTTTCTTTTGTGCCACCGAAACTGGCCATGAGCGGTGCAATGACATAGCTGAAGATGGTACTGTATTTTATTTTCTCTGCAACTTGAGTAGGCTTCTTGTCGACATAAGCCCATTCTTGCATCTCGGTCCATAGTTTTTTCCATGAGCCTTCCTGCACCTTAGCATTCTGAATATTCTTTAACCTTCAGACTAAAGGTGTTTCTGAAGTCTGTAATTCCTTGGATTTGGTTGAGGGTCTAGTCTATTTTGGTGCCATCTTATCGGTTTGGTGGTCAATTTCACTAAGGTATTCTCGGCTTTCAGTCCTCTAGATGCTCTGATGCTCTCTCTGTATGAATTGCGATGAATGATCCTTCGGCTGTCCAGTATTTATAGGGGATGCTTTGGATGTTTTTGTCGATGAGTGTATTAATGGCAGATGAGATGTTCTAGCTGGAACACTTGAGTGTGCGTTAATAGAGAATTGCTTTCAACGCTCGAGGTCATGAATGCGGAATGGGACTATCGAGGTTGTCGGTCGATGTCGGTTATTAAAATGGTTGATGGCGTTATGTCGATGGGCATGATGTCGATTGTCAAAGTGGTGATTTCCTGTCATAGTTTTCTGCATGTACGATATTATTTTTCTTTTTGGATTTTTAGATTTTAATAGTTTTTGTTTAACCATTATGGTCGTTATATGATTTTTTTTTTTGATTTGTTTGTTTTAGTTTCTGTAGCATTTTAGTCGGGCTCCATTAACGAGTTTTCAAAATACTATGCCTTGTAACATTCTTAGTCGGACTGATCCATTGGTATGTATCTCTTTGACAACATAGGGTCCCATCCATTTTATATGTAACTTTTTAGGTTTTCCTTTTACTTGACTATTGTATAGTAAAGCAAGGTCTCCCACTGACAAGTTTTTGTTTTTGATGTTTCTGTCGTGCCATGCTTTTTGTTGCTGTTTCTGGATTTCTTGATGTTGTATCGTGAGTAGTCGGTGTTCTTTTAGTTGACTCAGTTGTAGTAGTCGGTCCTTTCTTCCTTGTTCGACATCGACATGTAGGATCTCTGCAATAATAGGTGTCTGTTGTCAGAAGTGTAATGGAACTACTGCTTCTTGTCCATAGACTAGTCGAAAGGGGTTTTGGTCAGTTGAGCGTTTATATGTTGTTCTGTATGCCCATAATACTACAGGTATTTTCTCATCCCAGTCATCCTTATCAGCATTACATATTTTCGTTAATCCTTTTGTTAATGTTTTATTAAATGCTTCAATTGCTCCATTCGACTGAGGATGGTATGCTGTACTCCAACGGTGGTCGATTTGGAACTGGTCGGTTAGGGTTTTGATAGTTCTATTGATGAAGTGTGTTCCCTGGTCACTAATTAGGGTTAGTGGACATACAAATATGGTGATGATATTCTCATAGATAAACTTAGTAGCTATCTCACTAGAACATGTGTTGACTGGTTCTACCTCTGCCGATTTGGTTACATATTCGACTGCAGTTATGATATACCTTGCGCTTGTCCTTTTTGTTGGTATAGGAAATGGTCCTACGAAGTCTATGGCCCAAATTTCAAATGTTAAACTTTGGTTTACTGATATCAAAGGCATTTTTGTGCTAGGCAGGGGTCGACCTAGTCATTGACATCTGTCACATTGACTTACAAAATTTTTGTAATCTCTGTGAAGTGTCGGCCACCATAACCCTGATTGTTGGATTTTCTTTGTAGTTTTGTTTTCTTGGAAATGTCCTCCTATAGGTCCATAATGTGCTTCATGCATAATTTTGTCTCTTTCATGTTCCAGTACACACCTTCTAAGGATGTCATCTAATCTCATCTTGTAAAGAAATCCATTTATAAGACTGTATGGTGCAGATTTCATAGCTAGGATTTGTTTCTTCTTTGTACTCATTCCTTCTGGTGCTTGTCCATCTTCTAAAAACTAAGCTATTTCCTCTAATTCTACTAGGATGGCTTCTATCCGAAATGTATGTGCACCAGGTAATTCATCTTCGACTCCTGTCGGTTCCTCTCCTGTGTTGATTCGAGATAAATGGTCAGGACCGACATTTAACTTACCTGGTCTGACAACAACTTCGAATTCGAATTCTTGGAATAGTAGTAGCCATTGACAAATCCTTCCTTGATGTAGTGGTTTATTGACGAGATATTTAAGTTCCTGATTGTCTATATAGAATATAAATGGGTTAGCTAGAAGATAATGTTGATATTTTTGTAATGCAAAGGCCATTCCTAGTGCTTCTCTTTCTGTTGTCGAATAATATCTTTCAGCTTTGTTTAATTTTTTGCTACTGTAAACTATAGGATAATCCATTCCATCATCTCCTGGTTGAGTTAAGATTGCTCCTATTGCTAGGCCTAATGCATCAATATGAACATGGAATTTGATCGACCAGTTTGGAAACCTTAGGATTGGTGCTTCGACTAGTTTTCTTTTTAATTTTTCAAATGATATATGGCACTCTTCTGTCTAGTTGAACTCTTTATCTTCCCTTAATAGTTTTTCGAGTGGATAGGTCATATCTGAATAATATTTTATGAATTTTCTGTAATAGCCTGTATGGCCAAGTAACACCCTGACTTGTTTTGGGTTTACTGGTGGTTTTAGGTCGAGGATAATTTTGATTTTTCTAAAGTCGACCTTAATACCTTCTTTACAGACAATGTGCCCTAATAATATCCCTATGGGGGTCACAAATATGCATTTCTTGATGTTCAGGGATAGTTGAATTTGTCGACATCTCTCCAACATAAGCCTTAGCCACTTGCAATGGTCCTTTAACATGGAGTATATTGTCCAATCGTCAAAGTAGACTACCATGGTCTTGTAAATATATTCTTGAAATGTTTTGACAACAATTCTAGAAAATACTGCAGGTGCATTTTTTAATCCAAAAGGCATAACCTTATAAGCAAATAAGCCAAATTCACATACAAATGTTGTTTTTTTCTGATCCTCTTTAGCTATTGGCACTTGGTTATAACCTGAGAATCCATCTGTAAATGAGTAGCATTCATGTCCTGCAACCTCATTTAAGATTTCATCTGCATAAGGAGTTGGAAATGGGTCTGTCAGTGTCACTTTAATTAGTTCTCTGAAGTCGACACAAATTCTTAGTTTGGTCGGATCATGTTTCTTAGGTTGTACAACCATTGGACTTGCCCATTTTTACTGGTCAATAGGATAGATGATGCCTGCTACAAGCATGTTATCAATTTCCTTTTTGACTATCTCTTTGTATTTGTGAGCTAGTTTATATGGCCTTTTCTTCACAGGTCGAACATAAGGTTTAGTGTTGATTTTTATTTCACCCATTTCATGAACTAAGCCTTTGAGGTCTTTATAATCTCTGGAAAATACATCTTGGAACTCTTTTAATAAGTTCACTATCTATGTGGTCTGCTCTTTATTCCAGTAGTCTCCAATCTTGGCCATTTTTGGTCGGTCATCATTTAAGATGTCAACTTCTCTGGTTTTGACTTTAGCATCTAGCCATTCTGGAGCTTTGGCTTCATTGATTGGTTGACTTCCTTCCTTAAACTGTGAGAATGTGGTAGAAAAGTCAGCTACAGCCATTCTGTCAGTATCCTCTTTGTCGGTTGTTTCAACTTTGAATACTGTACGAATAGGTTTGGTCGTTTCGACATGGTTTTATTTCCATCGGAAGCTTTTCCCTTTTGTATTGTCGTTTTCTAACAGTAGTCTTGTCGACTGTGGTCTTGTCTCGGTTTATATATTGTTACAATTCATTGTCTGTCGATTATCTTTTAAGGGTTTGTTGTCTATCGGTTGTATAAATTCTTTAATCTGTTTTGTTGTTTCGACCAAGTTTTCTTTTTGTGGTATAAAGTTGAAATCTTTAATGAAATTTTCTCTGAGTTCATGCCATAAGAAAGTTTCACCCCTAGCTTCTTCCATTTTATACCATTTTTTTGGTAAGTCAGCGAGGGTTGATGGAAACAGGTGTGGCCATGCTCGTTCATCTTTGTATCCAAGTTTTCTCCATTCTTTTTCACATGTCTTTATATGGTCTTCTAGATTTTGACCTTGAGTGAATAAGGGTATCTGAGCTTATTTGGTTAACTTCTTTCCTCCAAATCTTTCTACAAAGTAAGTTGAAGCTGTTGTCCAGGTCTGCAGTCTTGTCTGATGGGTATCCCACCATTTAGGAGCTTGTCCTGTAAAAGTTTCGACTAAACTTTGAAGTCGACCATGTTCACCAATATTTTTGGAAACTTGTTCTACATGCATTACTGGTGATTCTCTTTCCTTGTATCTTGGTATTTGTGTAGTATTTACATTGGTAGGTTTTAAAGTAGGGTATTGCCTAATTTTCTTCTCAAAGATTTTTGGGACAATGGACACTATGAAACACTATTGGGTGGGATTTTTCTGTACTTTTTGAATAGTCTAGCACCCTCTTGCTTGTGTTTTTTAGTTCTCGACTTCCCAATCATATAGGTTTTAAAGTAGGGTATTGCCTAATTTTCTTCTCAAAGATTTTTGGGACAATGGACACTATGAAACACTATTGGGTGGGATTTTTCTGTACTTTTTGAATAGTATAGCACCCTCTTGCTTGTGTTTTGTAGTTCTCAACTTCCCAATCATATAATTCTGCATCTGAATTATATCTGACTGAGGCTTGGTTGCCTAAATGAAATTCTCCATAGATATTAGGTTCTGTATAATCTGCATTGTTTTGTATCTGATAAAGTTGTCGGATGTCGACTTCTTCATTGATAGGTTCAGTCCAAGGTTCTCCTTGGGATGGATGAATAGGTACGATGACCTTTTGTGCATTTCCTTTCAATTTTATTCTTTCCTTGGCTAGGGATATCGATGCTTTCATCTTTCTACACCAAGGTCGACCTACTAACACTGGGATGGAACTAGATCCTTCCTTAGGGTCAATGATTTCGAAGTTGACTTTGGTCGATATTCCTTTATCGTTGGATCAACATTTTTATAGAATCCAATAGGTTCAATTAGGCCCTGGTCGGCTAGTTTCAGGTATATACCTGATTCATATAGTCGAGGTTTGCCCATTTGTTCCCAAGTGTCACGAGTCATGTTGTTTACTTGTGATCCAAAGTCGAGCACTACTTATTGGACATGGTATCCTTCAATTTCCAAGTCGACAAGTGGGTCGGCATCACTTTTATCTTTTTGATTTAAACTACAGATATTCTTTGTTTGTTTTTTGATGTTGTTGTGTTTTATTTCATATAGAAAATCGATGAACTGGATACTAAGTTGTCTTTTGTACGAGCTGTATTAATTCTTTTATTGTGTTATGTCGATTGTCATTAGCCTGTTCCTGTCGTGCAAATTCTTTGAATACATTTGTTGCTTCTTTATATGTTTGTTTTTCTTTAAGTGGATCAGGGTAGACATTCTTCTCTTTTATTTTGCTGATTACTGGGTTATCACTTCCTGTTTTTGTCCCTTGTCGGGTTACAATATGCAAATTCTTTGTGTTTAGTACATCATTTTTTTGCACACACGACAAGACATTAAAATTTTTCTTTTTATTTATTTTATCCAGTATGGTAGGGAAATCCTCTAGTGAGTGATCCCCTACTCCACAATGAGTACAAAATTTGAGGTCAATTCTATCTTTATATGGACAGTCTGCATACCGATGTCCCTCCTTATAACATGTAAAGCATTGGATGGGTCGACGTGGTCGATTGTCTCGATTTCTAGAGAATCGACCTCTACCTTCATAGCCTCCACGTCGATTGTCATACCGGCGCTCGTATCTTCGACCTTCATATCTCTGATTGTTCTGATCGTTTGGTAAGTTGTTGTGCATTATTTTGTGCAACTGCAGTGGTCTGGTAAACTGCATGATAATTCTATCGGTTCTTCAGGTTTAGATGGCAGTCGGCTATGTTATGATTTTTAGTTTCGCAGATTGCACACTAAGATGCCTTGTCGTTCTTCATGTTGAACGGGCAATATTTTGTCAAGTGGTCCCCATGCTCTTGGCAGATGTCGCGAAAACATTTCATCTGCATGAATCGAATGTCCTGTCACCTGATTTCCTATCGACAATTGTCTTTTGAATGTCTGACCGTTGAGCACTTCATGCACCAGATATCTTGACTTTTGAGGTTTAATTATTTTAATGACTTATACATGATCTCAAGCTATTCTTATAGTCTGTGATCAGTGGAGTATGCTGGTATGTTCTCATCCATTTCCACTTGGAGAGTTTTTGTAAGCGCATCTTCCTAAGACTTGAATATTTCTAGACTTATGTGTCTGTGAATTTTCTGAGATAAACCTACAAGAAACCACTGGATTAATAATTGTTCATCTATAACATATTCCAGTTGGCTAAGAAGGTCTTTCCATCGCTTATCATAATCATGAACAGTTTCTCCTCGCTTTTGCGATGTTGTTTTTAATTTCTTTGCTACCATATGTTTTGCATCTAGAGTTTTGAAAAATGATAGAAATTGCGCTTTGATCTCGGCTTTAGTTGCTCGAGGTTGTCTTTCAGAAAAGTTCATATACCAAGTTAATTCCCTTTTCCACAAGGCACCGTCGAACTGTGCCATCTGCCTGTCTTCGTTTGTAACTTGGTTAGCCTCCCAAGTTGACTCATAGACGAACCAGTGTCATCTAGGGTCCTCATCCCCCTCATATAGAGGAATGTGTGCTGACCCATGACCCATGTCGGAATCACTGTCGCTACTTTCAGGAGGTGGCGGTGGTGGAGGTGGGGGTGGGGGTGGCGGGGTTATTTGGTTATTCCTCTCTGCAGAACTATCGTCGATGGAAATTTTTTCTTTGTCGGTTGTTTTTGTCGTTTCGTCTTCGACCAGTAGTCGGTTGATTTCGACTTCTTTTATTGATGTCCAACTGCAATTACCTGTCAACAGTTCTGGATTTTCTGTGTCCTCCAAAGCTGTATTTGGAAGGGGGGGTGCTCCTTCATGTGTCGGTAAAAGTAAGTGGATAATTCGGTTGGAGGGTACTGCTTGAAAGGTAACCCAATTTCCTTCTTCTGATCGATGGATAATAAGATTTCTACCAGTGTATGTCTCATCATCTAGTCGAACCCATATACCAAAGTCACCAGCTCCTAGTCGTAGGTCCTCTTCAACAATAGTTTGTATCCGGGTATGGGGATTCAACGGAGATAGAGTTGTTCCTTCTTGGGGAGCTTCTAATTGGAGAGCTTCTGGCTACTCTATCCACAATTCTTCTTAAGTAGGGGACGCATCTTCTTCCATGCCTTCTTCTTGTCATTCATGACCCGATTCTGGTTGATTTATTTCCTGGTCAGTCGCCCTAGTACTCATTCCTCTGTGTAGTGCTAAGGCTCTTTCTCTTGTTTCTTCCCTCCTTTTTTGTCTCTCTTCCCTCTCTATTTTCTGAACGTTCGACATACCTTTTTGTGATACTATCTTTTTTATTTCCCTTTTGGTCAACTTCTCATTACTGGTGATTGGTATCTACTTTTAGTCGACTAGAATCCACTCCACTTTATCCCGACATATGACCAGCTACCCCCCGATAGCCTACCCGACGCTTTAGAAAGCTCAGATAGTTCGGTCTACTTGCTGAGGAAGTATTCCCACTCCCTTTCTGCAATGAATTTTTCCCAACTCTTTTGTTTTTCTGCCCAGTTAGGGTTTAATGGCGGTCCGTGAAGTGATGGACGAGGTTTGACAATATCACCCACTCCCTTCTCGATCAGGAACTTAAACAGCAAGGTCGGTAAGGAACACAAAAATTGCTTGATGAGGTCTGTGTAAAATTTCTCCTTGACGGTTTCCACCAAATTTTTGTCTTCTACTACTTGCTCCTCGCAGAAGTCGTTGATGATTATTTTGAAACACTCTAACAAGTTTGTTCTTCCCCCATGAATCAGTTTTTCTAGCAACTATTGATCTTTAGTTCCTTCTGGATTTTTCATCCAGGAGTTTCTTCAGAAGTTGGGGCACTGATTCTACAAAATTCTCATGTGTCTCTGTAAAGAATCTCGCTTTTGCTTGTGCAGTCGTTAATTTGTTTCTTCGTGCAGAATTCTGCAAATAATTTGTAATTTTACGTTCCCACCAGTCCTTAATATCCTGTTCTGATATCATCTGCTTGCATACATCTTAGACATGTACGTCCCAGCAATGGAACCAATGTTGTAATCTCAGAGAGATCACATAAGGTTACCAATAATACATACTAAAACATACATACATAACAGAGACAAGAGATAAGAACAAGTAGATGAATTAATAGATTACATTAACATGAATGGGTCCATACAATACAAAGAACTGAACCGAGGTCTCTTCTGGCTCAACAACTTAATATATATGATTACAAAACAGTTACAAAATAACTAGTTGTTGGTTCGGTGAACTGACACGACCTTAGGTGGCCGACCTAATCTCTAGTTTAGTTAGAAAACTGACTTAGTCAGTCGATCAACTGAGTCGGCTATCGTTCAATTTGACTTACTGACTTGCTCCTCCAACACTCCTCCTTCTTTTCAATTCCACATTGTTTTAGCTGCAAAACAAGGGATTTAAACTTGGAAAAGTAGAGTTGCAGGGATTCGAAGATGCTGGGACTCAAAGAGATCAATTCAATCTCAATTTGATGTCCTCTCATCTCATATGTCTTACCAAAAATCTCTACAATATTCTCCCACCTTTCATTAGGTGATGTCAATCCATCAAGATGGAAGAGGAGGTCTCTGGATATGCTCAGACACAAGAGACCATAGACCTCATCCCTCCTGTTGTGCCATTTAATTTTCTCTACAGCTGCATTGGGCTCTACTTCAGTTGCCATAGTCACCCTGTAGAGACCTTTCACTCTCAACAATGCCTCCATCTCTGCTTTCTATTCAAATAAATTAAATGGAGTCAAGATGATCTTCCGAGATTGATCCATAGCTCAAAAATTGTCCCTTCAGTCAGCAGAATAGCTCCCAGTCAAGATGTCGAACCTGAAATAGAAATATGGAAGGAGAGAAATCGATCTACAAATGCTTTGATACCATGTGGAAATTGAACCCAGGTGATAGAACAATTTCACTCACAAAATTGCTAATCAAACATGCAAATTTACACACAAAGGAGACTAAAATTGGAGCATAACACTCATCTGTATTGAATAAGTGTACAATGGCCAACCTTGTGAATTCATAGGATTCTACAATAAATAATTACATGAGAGATTCGAATGCATAAGGATGCCATTTGAAATAGTCAAAAGCAGGCTTACTAAATCTAGTCAAATCCCCCATAGGTGCATAAAGCAGTTTCCAAATCTACCTAGGAGCTCACGAATTGGAAAAATCAAGTAGGCAAGCTAATAGGTGATGGAAAGACAACTCATACATGCTTTTATTAGGAGAAAATAATGGAGGATGATGAGGGAAAAAATCAAGTCAACTGCACCTAGTCTTACTTTCCCTTTTGCCATAAATCTCAGTAAAGCAGGAAACAAAGTAGAAAAAATAGATATGTGCTAGGGAGGATATGGAATAAATAAGATATGCTAAATATGAATTCCAAGAGGTTTCCCAAGTGCTCCATGACTCAGTTTTAGCAAGTTTGACTTCTAGGACATGTGGAAGACAACTTGCATAGAGTGGAATATTGGAAACTAGGAAAATAAGACAAAAATGGATTAATTAATGTCAAAGGTAGCTAACTATGGGTTGATTATTATAACAGAATGGAGGGAGAGGGAACATGGAGATGTAGAAGAGGCTGTTCGGGGTGATTTAATGGATCAACAAGCTCTACGTGCATGTGGGTTATACAAGTTTTGGTGTCTTGGCAGCCTGAGGGCCAAACCAAGACTCCTGTAGATGCTAGTAGACTATTGGGATCTAGACTCAGAGTCTTTTCATATCGATAGGATGTCCCTCACTATAGAGGTGGAGGACATATATTTCATTACAGGATTGTACTGACGGGGAGAGGTGGTGAACCTATGCTCTCACGGACCCAGAGGTGGCCTCACCATTGATGATTACATTGCAGTATATTGTTTTTCGGACATGAAAAAGGTTGGAAGTCAAATCCCGACAAACTCCATCCAGGTACTACAACTGAAGGCCATACTATTGGCACTCGGCAGGATAGATAGTCTAGCATCACTCCATGAGGCATCGCGTCCATTAATGTTCTATGTAGTGGAGTGCATGAGACCCACAATGTACGACTGGAGCACTGCGCTGTTGAGTAGCATGAAGTAGAAGCTTAGTGAATGCAATATGGGAAGGGTACAAAACTTCAGTTTTGGCAGCATACTGAGCATGTTCTTCTTTAAGCGTGTACCGGGGATAATCCCTAGAGTTGACATTCCTCCTCATGGGGTTCAAGATACGGCCCAATGACATTGGGTAGATGCTATGCACAGATTGGGCGGAGGTAGGGTGTCTAACCCCTACCCACCTGACTTCTTTCCATGGTGGTGGCGGCAGATTATAGCCATTGATGATTATCCCTATGCGGGAATAGATTTTTAGGGAGATCTGGACATGCCCCTACCACTAGGAGCAACATACAGTGATATAGGTAATGAATCCCAAACCCTCTTTTTAAAGTTTTTTGAATTTTTTTTTTGTGTTTTTTGATATATTGACTCAAAAGACATGTTTTGGTGTGACGACACACAGTGACAATCTGTCATGTGTATGCAGATGTTGGACCATGGTGGCATGAAGGTTTCCCTCATCATAGACAGAGGGGAATAGGAGATGATATCATGGGTGTGGATGTGGAGCAGAAGCTCCAAAGCATCCAAACAAAATTTGTATGCTTGACACACAGGGTACCCATGGCACAAGTTGAGGACTTTCCTAAGGCCATGCAGTGTCAGGTGGTTGGTGTACCATGAGCATGGGTTCAATTATTCCGATGACTAGCTAGAGCCGTGGTGTACTACCACGATCAGAACCCCCCTCCTCCTCCACAGGCTTAGAGACCTGAGAGTGCTTCATTTTTGTACTACCGTGTATTATATTTTGGGGGCTCGGAAGCCCAATTTTTGTATTATGACACTTATGTATTATGACGTCACATTTTGGATGTTTAATGAAATTTTGTTATGATGATCGATTTTATTTATTTACATGTGTGTAAAAATGTATGTTTGTGATATTCTTATGGTCTATGAAACAAATGCCAATCTAACACATAGTTAGCATATGAGTCAACAACTTGATTAAAAATTATTGGAACATGTATGTATGTTATGTTGTCAAATTGATGTTCTAACAATCTCACACGTAAGAATCTTCGTAATAATGCCGGATCCCTAATACGATACAAGCCATTAACCTATGACACTACTAACTGCGAATCAAGATGTACCTCAAGAGAGAGAACACCACATGAAATGGAATCCCACAATAGCTCGATAATGGCACTATACTCAGCAACATTGTTCAAAGAAGGCCGCAAACATACACCTCCTGAAGACAATACCTGACCCGTAGGAGTATAAATCACCCAAGAAACAGAGGCTGAGTGTTGAGTGTGGCGGTTAGCACCATCAACAAATCCTATGTAAGTGGAAGACTCCATGGACATCTACTATAAGAAACGAAAGCTAATCAACAAACCCGATCACCATAAGAAAACCTAACTATGCAAAAAATTGTACAATAATTTACAATAATCAGCCATGGCTGAAGGTCATGCATAGTATTTTTTAAGATAGAGCCCATTTCTAGGCTCTGCTAAGGCTGTCCCTTCATAATCCACTAGCTCATAGGCAGCCTTCTCTAACACATGTTTGACTACGTAAGGACCATGCCACATGGGATTGAATTTCCCTTCCCCCAAGGGTTCTTTAGATTGATCCCACAAAAGGACAAAATCACCTTCACTAAACCTCCTCAGATGGACAGACTTATGATATTGGACCTTAACATGACACTTATCTACTTCTAGAGCCACTAAGGCATCTCAGTGCTGCTCATCAAGCTGCTCTAAGTGGACCAAATGTTCCTCCAATGTGGAAGTGTCTGGTAAAATCCCTATAGCTAGCTTCAATGAAGGGATTTCACATTCAACTGTCAAGACAGACTCCACTCCATGTATGAGATGATATGGATAAAAACCGGTGGTAGTCTTAACCGCGGTCCTATAGGCCCACAAAGAAGGATATAACATGATATGCCAATTCGTCTTGCTTTGTGTGATGGTTTGTTGGAGAATGGACTTAAGTGATTTGTTCACTGCTTCAACCTGTCCATTCACCTAAGGATAATAAGAAGAGGAGTGCTCCTACTTATACCCTAACTTTGAGGCCAACTCTTCCATCATTCTATTCTGAAAGTGCCTACCATGGTCAGTGACAAGCTCTTTCGAAATGTCGAACCGAGTAATGATTTGGTTGAATACAAAATGCGTGACTGTCTCACTGTCATATTTAACCATGGGCATAGCCTCAGCCCATTTCCTGAAATAATCAATAGCCACTATAATATGATGATGCCCCCTAGCCGAAGCTAGGTTGCAATCCATGAAGTCAAGGCCCCACTTGGTGAAGGGGCCGGGGGTGATAATCGGATGTAACGGGGCAGTATGTGAGCGCATATTGCATGAAAACACCTGGCAAGGGTGACACTTCTTGATTGCATTCACACAATATTTGAAGATCGATGGCCAAAAAAATCCTGCTCTCAAGATTTTTTGGGCCATAGAAAGCCCATATAAATGAGCACCACACGTCCCTCTGTGGAAATAATTTAACAAAACCTTAGCCTCCTCATGGGTTAAACAACGACGTAAAATGGAATCTACCCCACGGTGGTACAAAGTGTTATCCACTATAAGGTAGTTCTTAGATACGTGACATAATCGTCATTGCTCATCCTGTGAAAGGTGAGTAGGGACCTTCAACGTTTGTAAATATATGATGATATCCCCATACCATGGATCCAAAGTTGAGATAAGGAAAATATGCTCATCGACAAATGTATCCTCATAAACATCCTCCTCCTCCTCCTCACTTGGGAAATCAGAAATGAGCTCCACAAAAACCAACAATTTCTTCGATTTCGCCGAAACAAACTCGAGATCAAATTCTTGCAAAATAAAAATCCACTTATTATACTTTCCCCTAATCATCCTTCCAGTGAGGACGAACTGAAATGGATTGACATGAGCTACCACCAAGGTCTGGAAAAGGAGAATGTAGTGTCTCAATCTCTGAACCGTATGAATGGTGGCTAAGGCAAGTTTCTCCACATGGGAATAATGGATTTCCACATATATAAGGTTTCAGCTCAAATAATATATGACATGCTCATGGAGATCCTCATCCTCCTAAACCAAAACCATACCAATTGTCTCCATGGACGCAGCCACATAAATTAAAAATTCACAGCTATAGTTGGGTGGACTAAGCACGGGGACCAATGCTAAGGCTTTCTTAAGAGCATCAAAGGACTCCTGGGCTCGCTCATCCCTGCAAAAGGTAGTGTCCTTCTTTAAAAGACCCATAACGCCTTTAGTCAAATTGGCAAAGTTAACCACGAATCTCCGTAAGAAATTTTCCATACCTTGCAAACATTGAAGATGGCTAATATTTCATGGGGGAGACAATTGAAGTGTTGCCTCAACCTTTAAGGAGTCGACTCTTATACCCTCCTTGGACACAATGAACCCTAGAAAGCGACCAGACTTCACGCAAAAGATGCACTTATGAGGATTTAACCTAACCAGGTAGTGACGACATCTTTCAAATACTAATCTCAAATGGTATGGATGACGCACTCTCAGCCGAGAATGAGCAGCAAGGTCATCCAAAAAAACTTCAATAATTGATTTGAGATCGTGAAAAATCAAGGTCATAGCCCGCTGAAATATGGCTCTGGCATTTTTAAGATAGAAAGGCATCTTTCGATATGCAAACGTACCCCAAGAACAAATAAATGCAGTTTTGTGTTGATCCTTGGGTTTGATCTGAATCTAATTATATCTGGAAAAGCCGTCCATAAAGGAAAATACCTCGCTTCCCACACACTCATCCAAAATTTGATCAATAAATGGTGTGGGGAAATTATCCTTAGGACAAGCACGGTTTAATTCATAGAAATCAATGCATATATGGATCATTCCCTGCTTCTAATTAACCAGAATGGGGTTTGAAACCCACTCCATCAAGGGAACGGGATAGATAAAATTGGCTTTTAACAACTTCTCTATCTTGACCTTAATCGCGGGTGCTTTTCTAGGATTCGTCGCATGCAAATGTTGTCAAATGGGCTTCGCATTTGGATAGGTCTTAATTTCATGTTCGTCAATACGAGGGTTGATAGCTGGCATTTCCTCGTATGACCAAGCAAATATGTCATGAAACTCTTTGAATAGCTTGGTATACTCCTTAATCTCATCAGGGAACAGTCCGCTCCAATGTAGACATTATCAATATTGCTAGGATCGCGAGAGATATTGATAGGAATAGTAGGTGATATATTCTCCATGTTCCCATCAGCCATCTGACCAGGAGAGATCAATGGAACCACAGGACTACCAATATCCTCGCTAAGAATATCCCTAAATTCCTCACGCTCCAAACAATCAAGCTCGGGAAGAAAATAGGATCTATGATGTAACTCTTCCCAAGGTGGCTCAACCCCAGACATGGCCTCAATAATGGCTTCATCTGATGGAAAAACACCATCAAGGCAATCATGTGCATGAGAGGAATCAACTACCCATGCAGGAAACACATATGGGTCCTCCTCCTCCGTCTGCGAAGAGGAAGGACTAGGATCTGCATTACAATCAAGATTCACTTGATATGCTAGCATTGCTGCAGGAAATGGCAAGTCCATTTAGATAGGTCCATTCTAAGGAATCGTTGAAGGAAGAATCCAAGGATCTTCCATATGGGTAGTGTGAAAAGACACCGAAACTAGATCTGATCATAAGAATGGGTGCAGGACAACTAAAGGTCCCCATAAGGGATGGATACATACCTACACCCACACTCCCAGTTGCCGACTGAGAATGATCGATAATTCGGATAGAAGCTCCCGATGATGCATTAACACTCGGATTTTTGAATGATGTTTGATCAATCGTAACAATATTCCCATTAAATGGAAAGCATGCTACTCGAAATAGAGAAGAGGCTACAGCTTGCATACTATACATCCAATTTTGACCCAGTAAAATATTGTAATCAAGGGGCGCATCAACCACCTCGACCTCGACCGTGACGGTCTTCCCTCCCAAACGGACCTTAAGAGAAGGAAGAATTCTATGTGGCCGAAACGATCTACCATCAAAGGTAGTAAACATGTTAGCGGATTGAGACAACTTGGGAGAACCCAAACCCTTCCAACATGACAAAGACATCATAGAAGCAACAACGCCTTCATCAATCACAGTGCGTTTGATGGTCCTGTTAAGACACTCTACATGAATCAAGAGAGACACGTAGTGAGGCAAGCAAGGCTATAGTCCCATGGTTTCAAATTTGATGATGGAAGAAGAGCTATCATCATTCACCCCAAGAGAAGAAAGCACATCTTTCCTTTGTGAAGGACAACTCTGAAGTACTTCAAGCGCAGACATCGCACAAGGAGTTTGGCCCAAATCCTCGACAAGAGAATAGTTCTGGGCAGCTTGGGCATTAGGATTGTGCCCCGAACGCTTTAGGACTCCCTTAGGAATGTGAGGTGCAATCTCAAGTTTATCCATAGGGTTTTCAATACGCAAAGTGCTATCGATTGGAGTGGGTTCCTTCCCAAGTTCCGGTTGTGATGAACCATAGTCTTTCGCACGAGTCACAAACTTAGTAGCATGCACCATGTTGATGCAACCATGACCAGTATTGGCTTCCGATGGATTTTGATCTCCACCTGATCCACAATGATGATCATGGGTCCTCGAGTTCATATTTTGATTATGGGATAAAGGATTGGTCAGCACAGTTGGGCCCTGTGCTATGAACGTCTAGGCATCTTCCATATGAGGGAAAAAGTGAGTGAGGTGGCCATCCTTACACAATTTGCAAGGAAAATTAACCTTACATTTAGACTGATTTTCCTCCCCAGCATTGCGGGTGTTCTTGTCATTAAAATTGGCATTTTCATTTGTGTTCCCACCCTTATGATTTTTTTTACCCTTTTTCTTATTCCTTCCGGGCTACCGGTTTCCCTTCGGGTCTGACGATTGCACGGATAGTACACTCGTCGTTTGGGTGGGTTGAGATGAAGCTGTGGCTTGTCTAGAAGTGGATTGATTAATAGATAATTGACTCACTTGTTTCACAATTGAATCCGTAGATTTGGTACTTATACAACCCATAAATCCATTGGCATGTGGTCCAGGCTTGATCTTGGGATCGAAACTAGAACACGGAGCGTTAGGTATGATCTCATATAACATTCTGGATTAAGCTTAAATCAAATCCAATTCCTGTGCCCTAAAAATTGCTGGTTCCTCATTTTGGCCTCCAGATGTAGAAACATCCTTCGTAATGTAAGGTAGCAATGATTTAAGGAACCACTCAAGGAGAAAATATGGTGGTATGAAAGCTTTAATCAACCTCTTCCATCTATGCCACTCTTGTATATGATCCGAGATATGTGTGGCTTTGTCTTGCCGAAATGTCGACAAGAGTTCTATACCGATGTTGTAATGCACGGGTAGCTAGAAGTGATTGAGGAAAGTCATAGCAAGGTCATCGAACAAAATGAATGCCCCCCTCGGTAACTCTATGTACCATTTCACTATAGGCCTGGTGAGGGTGCGTTGAAATAGTCTTAAATGGATTGAGACATCATGTAAGAAATTGGAAGAGCACCAAAGGTGAAAGGTAGTGACATGTTCACTAGGATCTTCTACTTCTTTTCCATCGAATTTTGGAATGTTCGAGGGAAGCTTGTTAGGGATAGCCGGCCAAGCCAGGTCATGAGATACCGGATCGTTCATTAGCCTCGACAAGTCAGGTAAATTTAACATTGCAAGGAAATATAGCCTAGGTTGAGCCGTTCTATGCCACGCTCCCTGATAGTTTTAGTTCATATAAGGCTGACTACTATAAATACCATGGCCTTGGCCATAATATCCTCCTCCCATTTGACCCGTGTAGGGCTGCATGGAAATATTATGATGTGGTGTACCTTGACTATGCGGTGCTACAAATCCATAATTAGAGGATTAAGCAGGTTGTTAATACCCATACCCATAAGGTTGATAGCTCTGTCCATATTGCAGTCCATAAGATTTTCCATGAGAAGCTCCATAAGATGTCCCATGGGATGTCCCATGAGAAGATCCATAAGTAGGGATATGGGGAACTCCTTGCGATGGACCGTAAGATGATCCAGAATTAGGAATATGACCTCCCAAGACAACAGGAGATACTTGACTCTGAGATACTACTATGCGAGCAGTTGTAGTACAAACAAGACTAGTAGCAATATTCTGACCCGATGGACCACGTGAATGAGGGGGAGGAAGGGTTGTCAAAAATGCATTCGAAGGAGTAGGAATTGAGGATGAAGGGACATGTGAAGGGATGTAAGTGGTATTCCCTATGGTCTCTCATCTCGGTTCTGGTATCCACATATGACTACTAACACTAGGTATAGGATGAACATGTGAGGTAGCTTCCACCGCTAGGATGGAAGGTGCAATGTGACTAGTGCTCCCAAATATCTCCGCATGGAAAGGAATAGGAGTGCCCCTAGGCGTAGTTCTAGGTTCAATTTTTGACTCAGCATGATGTGCCGGATCATGTGCAAGGATATTAGGCATGCCATAATGAACATGACTAGTGCTTGTGGGTTCATGATGAGTCTCATTTCCTGGAAACCAATACCGACGACCTGTGAATGAGGGATCATAACCAGAATGTGAAGGTATTTCTAGTGAAGGATCATATAAAGGAGTAGAATATTCTTCCCCAACCTCTTGAGGTGGAGAAGACATCTCAGGAATCTCATCCTTGTGATCTCCCATCATGTGTGAATCAATGTGAGAAGTAGTCCGCCTGGACTATCTGTTTCTCTCTCCCAAAGGAAGAGGAGATGTGGAAGGCAGAAGTCCTACTAAATGATGAGAATGGCGAAGTGCCGCACCCGAATCCATAATCACTCAAAAAATGAAAAAGACTCTTTCTAATTATGCAAACCCTAGGAAAACTAGTGTGCACAGAGCATACACCTATAGAATGTAAAGCCAAATCACAAGCAAACAAGGGTTGGATATGTGAGCTCCCGAATGAAGTAGGTATGTCTCACCTAGGAGAGGCTTGAGACTCCCATACACAATAAATGAATGTTCATAACCAATTATAGTGGCCCTTAGTTTCAATGCATATAGTGACTGTGCTATCCGACCCCTACCTGGCCAGGACACCTGCAGAATAACCTCCGTGAAGTACCCCCTCGATAACCTAGGTAAGGAAACTAAGGTCACCTCAATATAATCAATGCTTAGGTGAACAGTCGCAGGTGGGATTGACCGTATGGGCAGGGTAGCAAAGCCCGAAACTCTCGAAAGAGCCCCCAGATACGAATACAATACTGGAAATATCTCCAGTGCTACTCAGCTATGACTAGGGGTCATCCCAATCATTAACCGCTCACACTGCCTCATGCTTAACTCCCTTGTAAGAGGAGGATCTTGAGAAACACTAATCATACCAAGGAATTTCACACTCTCACTTGGACAGACACATACTGTCGAGCACCCTAAATGCAGATAAGTTATTATCAACACACAGAGCTTACGATATTCCTTGTCAACCCGAGGAAGTCTTTTGTTTCAAAGGGTAAGTGCACAATATATGCTAAACACCAAATCATTGTAGTGAATACTGTTCTTAAGCAACTATGTTCATCCCCTCAACTATGTGTGATCCCACAAATCTTTTAACTCTACGAATTCAACCTTTCCTTCAATGCATCAACCAGAAATGAAATCAACAATTACTGACAGAAAGGAAATTCTACTCACTGCTCAATTCAATGGAATTGCCTATTGATCTAATCACACTCAGAATCTATAATCATAAATTAACTATAATCTAGAAATTCAATTGCGATAGATCACACTCAGCTGTTCTAAGAATTGAATTGCAGAAATAAGAATCAACAATTATAACAATCAAAGAATTACACAGGATTCGTGGGATGTCATTCTAAACTATGAGATGAACAGAGTTGCGCACAGCTAATAAATAAATTGCATAAAGATTACTACTCAGTTGACTGTCACGCTGTTACAGTTATTAATCTTGAGAAATACAATCCTGTAAATCACACACACTACTGCTGCGCACACAGAAAATGTAATTAATGAAACTTCACACAACCATAAATTGAAAGATCCTACCTTAACTCAGCAATCTCTGCGGAAGGCGGGCCCAGCCTTCACACAGAGACGCTGGATGAACAATGTACAGCTCCCTTAAACCAGCAGTACTCTTTGTATTAAAAAGAAAGGATTATTACAGATTGCTCCCGCTGTTAATACACAAATGAATTAATTATTTTCCAACCCCCTGGGCCGAGACATCTTTCTGCATTTATACCTACAAGTGATAACATCCCATCCTATTACAAAGGGCAGCCATGAAGATCTATGATCTTCAGGCGCCCTGAATAACATTGTTTGTTACAAGACGTGGCATGATACAATTATAGAAAATACAAGAAGATTGTTGACTGGCCCAGAAGTAGCGATCTTCTCAGATCACCATAATATTCGAGCAGCTATCCTGAAGACCCCTCGATCATAGCTCGTTCTGTTGCGGCTCCTCTGACCGGCCCTTGATTGGAATGTCACGTGCCTCCATAGATGAGGGGCAGATGAAGGATCCTTTTTGTGTCACGACCACCCCTCATCCCTAGACTTGTTCAGCTTCATCCCCTGCATTCTGCTCATCTCACATTATCTTCATAGATCACACATATTAGCACAATTTCAAGAGATAAATAGCCTTAATTGTCACAAGAATAAGCATTAACTAAGGTAAAATAATAATCAGTCTTACCTTGACAAATTAAGGAATAAAGTGAAGAAAGTCAGTCTGATTGGCATGCTAAGCAGTGTAAAACAAGGGAAGAAAGGTGATTGAAGGTGGTTAAAAAGGGACCAAATCTGGACTCAACATCTCCCCCCAACTACCTTGTTGCATGTCCTCATGCAACAACCTGCATCACTCAGAATCTGAATTCTGCATTGAGCTCTGTTCGTGGAGAGATGAGAAATTGTAGGGAAATCCAGGTTTCTTATCTGCCTCCGGAAAACCTCTGTGAATAACCCAGTAATGCCAGCATCTCCGCTCCTCTGCCCTAGTCATGGAAAAATCCATGTTGTATGGTTCGGCTGGCCACCAAATAAGAGGAAATTTGAACTTTAAACCCAGCCAGTTGACCCCACATTCCTCCATACACCCTACATAACCTTTGACTCTTGAGAGTGCATGTTTAAAATTTTTAAAACAGTAGGGGTCCCTATTTCTTAATGCAGAGGAGGCAGCCTGCCATCTGTGTTGGCTGCCATCTAATGCAACCTTCTGTTGCCTAGAAATAAACTTGGTACATGTGGAGATTACCTCCTGCTGCAGTTTTATGATGTGTTGCTCCTGGGAAGGACTGGAAAGAACACTTTTATACCGAGCCAAGAGAATGCCAGGATTCTGAGGTTCACTACGAATCCACAAACTAGTATGAGCTTCATTGTGGGAAAAGGTCTGAAAAGACCTTTCCCACTGAACATGGTTGCTAACAAAAGAGGCAAAGGCTCTCAGCTGAACATCCCCTGCAAATGGTACAGGATTTGAGTGCCGATCCATAGGGCATGCCATCTCGTGCAGGTACAGTTCACATAGCAAGTTCTGCTCTTCAAAGCTGCTCCCCAGGAATGTCTCCAAAAAAATTTCTGAGGTTGCAATCTCGAATAACCTCCCTTCCTGTACAGCTTTTAATTTGAACCAGATAAATTGTTCGAAGAGAAACACTGGATAGGAAGACGAAGGCTTCCTAGTGCCTATGAGTTCTCGGGATAGGTCATACATTTGATCCTTATCCTTCTGCATGGATGAGAATTTCTTTAATTTCTTTATCTCCTGCTGCAGTTCTTCCACCTGAACTATGTGGCCCATACGTTCTTCAGCCCCCTGCTCTTCCAGCACTCTAATAATTCTCTTATGCTCATCCAGCGCAATTGTCTTTTTCTGGTTCTCTTCCACTTGACTTCTCCATTTAATCACTTCCATCCTCAAGGCTGAAACTTCTGCTGTAAGATCTGAAATCTCCTTTTTATAATGTTCTTCCCGTTCTGCATCCAAATCAATAAAATTTCTGGAAGGGAGGAGTATTGTCTCTTGTGAGACAGTGTCTTCCTGCACTTCTTCTATGAGAGTTGCTGGTTCTTGTGTGACAGCAACATCTCCTGGATTTTCTTCCATAACTGCAATTGCTGCTTGTTGAGACACTGGTTCTTGTGTAACAGTGTCTTCTCCCTGATCCATCTGCATTTCTGAGTGTGACTCATGTGTTGCTGGTTCTTGTGTAGCAGCAACATCTTCTGGGTTATTTTCTACAGCTGTATCCAAGTCTTGCTGAGACACTGGTTCTTGTGTAACAGTGTCTTCTTCCTGATCAGCCTGGATTCAATTCTTGTGTTGCTGGTTCTTGTGTGGCAGCAACACTTTTCAAACTCTCCTCCGCCTCTATCTCCATTGCTTTTTGGGACACTGGTTCTTGTGTGGCAGTGTCTTCCTCCTGCATTCCTGAATTCAATGGTTGTGTTGCTGGTTCTTGTGTAGCAGCAACATCTTCGTTCCCCTGCTCTTGAGATTGGATATCTTCCCCATCATACAGCTCTTCCTCCAGGACCTCAGTGTCACCTGAGGATATTGTCTGTTCATCCTCACTGTACTGTATATCGGGTGTGATATCTATCCCTGGATCATCTTCTGTTTGAAATTCAGGAATTCCCAAGGATGTTGGTTCTTGTGTGACAACATCCTGGATTACCCCTTCATCCTCCTGTGGTTGCAGTTCTTCTCTAAGCTTTGTATCATGGGGACATTCTGGGTTCACAGTGTCAAACTCTTCTTTAGGTTCCAGAGTGTCATCCATTCCAGATTCTTTTCCCCTTCCCATCTGCATTTCTGAAACTACAGTCCCCTGTTCAGGTTCATCAATGTTCTGCCCCCGTGGCTCAGTTTCCATCATCTCTATATCTTGGGAGCATTCTGGGTTCACATTGCAATCCTCATTCCCATCATCGCTCCTGATTTCATTTTCTGCCCTGGGATTAGTAGCAGCCTCAGCAAGGATGATCAAAGATGTTGGTTCTTGTGTTGCAGCATCTTCTTCTTCTGCAGGTTCTTCCCTTGTGGATGTGGGCTGTTGTACTGTGCGAATTACGACCCCATGGCCTTTCTTTTTGAAAATTTCTCCACAATTGGGACAAATTACTTGCTCCTCCTCCCTGTCAGGGTCAATAGACTCTGTTCCCTCGAGGTGGTCTGCCGCCTCCACCAATGTATACATTTTCCTCTCTCCTTGTTTCCTACAAGTTTCCTTCCAAGTCTCCACTTCCCTTCGAAGTATTTGGACTTCCTCTTTTAATACTGTGTTTTCTTCCAGAAGTCCTTCAAGGCTGGGTTCTGCCTCAACTGACCTTTCTGGGGCATCCATTGGCCTTGGTACAAGGATTGGAATCTCAACCTGTGACTCCAGGGTTCTCCATCTTTTTTTGGCTTCCTCTGAGATTGCATTTGGTTTGATTCTTTTGCCTCCTGTTGGTGCCGTTATGCTCGGCTCCTTAATTGGTCTCTTTCTTCCTTTCCGTGACGTTTCCGTTTGAGGGGCTGACTTATCAGGATTCCCTGCTGGGGTCAAAGGAATATTTTCTTGTGCCTCAGATCTCTCTTCCTCAATTAAGGTTCCTCCTCCCCACTCAGGTGGGGATTCAACATTGACCGGCTCCATCTGTTCCATCTGTTCTTCAATTGCCTTAGCTCTGTCATCTTCAGGTTCAATTGTCGCAGCATCCAATGCTGCTCCAATTTCTCCTT
>LPNX010583456.1:2857-52949 GCA_001517045.1 Pseudotsuga menziesii | reverse complement strand
CTATGCCAAGGTAAATCGCATTCATCCCAATTTAGGGAAAATCTAGAAAAAGAATATTAGCCCACGAAATTATTTATTTTTGCCCACATTCGCCTGAATTTTTCCGTCTGCGAGGAGATATTTGGCCAAATTCGCCCAATTTTTTCCGATTGGGAGGAGAAATGAAGATTGCTCGCTGGATTTATGGATAATAGTTTGAAAAATTGGTATTTCTCCCAGGATTTATGGATAATACGATTACAAATTTTGACCATATAATAAATAACCAGGCTTTCACCCAACTAGATTTCTTAGAAGGGGTTCATGCAGTTTGATTGTAGGATCGACCGTTTCTCGATTTTTGGCTTTCTTCATCCAGGGAAAAGCTTATGTCAAGCCTTTGTGCCCATCCTCTCTTTGCACTGTAAATACCGCGATAGATTTTGGTCTCTGAGGGTCGGTAACGTTTTGATATTGAGGTTGTTTAAGGGTTTGGTTTAGGCAATAGCGACAGCAGCAGAAGCAGAGCAATGGGGTCTTATAAGGCTGTGGAAAAGGAGATCATGGAGCTCTTTGAGAAGGCAAAGAAGGCCGCGTACAAAGCCATTACCTATGAAGCAGAGAAACAACACTGTTTGGATGCCCTTAAAGCTCTCCGTGCTATGCTTGTAACCATGGGTGTTCTTGTTTCTGCTCAGGTCTGATTTCTTACAATATTTTTGTTTTAAAAATTATTATTCAAAATTCATGTATTCAGAAATGACCGCAAAAATCACACAAGCCCTAGTTGTTAACAATGCAAAGAAATAGGAAGATTGTAAATTTTCCGTATTTTTAGGGTTTTTGAAATACCCATTTGGTTTCTCGTAGGATTGAGCTTCTTGGGGTTAGTTGCATAATCGAATTTCTAGCTTCTGGGTATGATATATTCTGGTTTTATGTGTCATTCTTCATTTAGGGTATTGGTATGGTCTTAATCTAAATATAATACATTATAGACATGTATTAATTAATCAGGTCATATTTAGATTTTTAACATAAACAGAAATATTATGTAGAGAACGCTGGGGGTGACTGGTTAAGTCAGGTCATTCCTGTTTTTCTGGACTAATAGAGACCACCCCATTTCCAGGTTAGCTTGCATTCCATTACCTAGACTCTAGAGTGCTCCTGAAATATGTACAGTGCACTTTGTCTATATTATTCTAATATAATCAGTGCACTTCATAACAATATTTTTTGATATGATATAATCAGTTCAGTTTGTAAACTTGGTAGACCTAGATTCACATCTGCATATATTTTTGCTCCTTGATAGGTTATAGGGAGTGTATTTATATTTATAATATATGCACTTCCCATAAACTATAAAGAGAAGACATAAATTTATGAATTGAGCTAATTGTAAACACACTTAAAGAAGCTGACTAGGAAGTGCACTGTACAGACTTCATGGCGAGTCTGTGTAATGGAATGCAAGCATAAAATTTGAACAGAAACAAACGAGTGAGAATGTTTCCAAAATGCAACCAAACCATCTAAAATTTTCAATGCATCAAAGATGTAAGACAAGTCAAGCACAACATCTTCTTAATGAGGAGGCATTGCATTATGCTCTCGAGGATCTTCGTTTCTGACGGTAAAGGAAAGAACTCATTTCTGGCCCTATTCACAAAAGTTAATGAGCTTGACGCCAATCCGATTTCATTGTTGGCCCTTTTTTATAGCCTTTTTTATGAGCTTGAAATCGATTCCGCAGGAAATTTGTGTGATCACTGATCAAAGTGAGGTTGATTATTTGATGGGTACTCTCTCTGCAACTCGACGAAATTATGAAGATGTTTTCTATTGGAAGCAAACATAGAATGATAGAATGAATAAGTTACTAATCAAGGCAATTATTTGCCGAATGCAGATTGAAATTTGGTTTTTTAGCAGTGAGCTCCTTATATTTATTTTGATGGCCTCCCAATGCCTTAGAATTGTATAACTTTCTTAAGCAATATTAGCAAGGAATGACACGACCCCTGAAACCCTAGATGAATCTTGTGTCCTTCTTACCAAAACCTTCTAATTCTAGCACCACGCTATGAACCTTCGAATTATTGCACCACGCTATGGCCTTCCTTATTTACACGGGTTTCTCGTAATTCATTTATTAGGTGGTGATCATGTCTAAATATAATGTAGCGTTGAATGTGATCCAATCCAAATAGCTTCAACTCATTCTTTTTCTCCATGAACCTATTCTGATCTCCCTCAAAATTCATGGATCCGCTGAATAACACCAACAAGTGTCTATCCACTCTCTGAAAGTCACATGCTTTTTTGAGACTGTAATCTAGTTGGTAAGTGTTTTATAGGCCAGAACATACATAAGCAACTTTGGGATGTCAAACAAACTGAGTGTTCTAAGATGTTGGGATTTCAACTCTCTCTGGATTTTGAAATCTCTTAAAGACATCTTACGTGATAAGAAGCGCAACCCATCACTTTCGCTTGTTTGAGAGTAGATTTAATGTTCCATTTCTTTTGTTTTCGTTTTCCATGATTTATTCACATTCCCATGAGAGAAAGAAGGATTATTTATATATTAGGGTTTGAACTATGTATTCATCTATTAGGGTTTTACTTTTCGACTCAGGGTTTGAGTTGTATATTCTTCTATTAGGGTGTGACATCGATTCACTGGATATTACTATTGACGACACTCCACGCAAGGCTTGGCTTGATTAACTCGGTATTGTTAATTAAATAGATTTAATTTCGTGATTTATGTTCGATTTATGCCTACATATATGGAAAGAATCCATGGTGGCAATCGGGTAAGTCAAGCTCATTTCACCTGCTACTGGTAATCAACAAAGAGGGCGTCTTGTGAATGGAAGCAGAGGTGAAAATTATAAATCATATCTATTATAACGTTAATAATAACATTTATCATAATTTTAATGACAATAATTCTATTTAAATATAATAATTTCAATATCAACTTACTATGTTTAATGATCCATTGTACATTTTAAAAACATACAAAGGTTTTATAGTTTATGCTGAAATATACTTTTGCGTCTACACCTCAAATGGGTGATATGTGTCCAGTGTGTAATGATGACGTGGCACATGTAGGCTCAATAAACATGTATGCTTATAACTAAAAAAATAAAAATAAAAAAATATTATAGTCATATAAATATACAACCATATTATGGAAATACTCACAATCTTACAAATATTAGTAGTAAAATTCAATTGAATTAATTAGTAAAAAGAAAAATTATAAAACCAAGAACATATAAAATTTAATTTAAAATTAGCAAAATTATAAAACACATTTATGTAATTACATATCAAATTTCAATTCAAAATTTTGGTTGACTTGAAACCTAAGGACACATAATGTTAGGAATAAAATATGTAATAGAAAATAAATTACAGAATTATAGCTATTACAATGAAATATTACAACCATATTTATAAGGTTCTTTAAATGCAAATACAACTAGCAAGAAACCATGGGTCACTAAAACCATGTGCCTTAAACCACTTATATCCGTAATCATTCCCAAGTCAAGGTTAACCCTAACATGTAAATGTTCATTTTTAGTTATAAAGAAAAACAAGTCATTTCTCAAAAACATTTGGATAAATGTTTAAAATCTTCATTTGATGGTAAAATGTTTTTCAAATTCCAATAAATCTAGATTTTAAAATTTTATATGGATTATTTTATTCATTAATTATTCTTAATGTTCATTATTAGTTTTAAAGAAAGACAAGTAAAGCAATTTTTGGAAAACTATTTGATTATATGATTATTAATGTTACTCAGCTCATTCTCATTCTTCTACTCCTATTTACCCTATTTTGAAATTACTTAAGCAAGTTGGTCATTTCCCTCCCAAGCAGGAATACTTATTAGACATTTTTGTAAATTAAAAAGGGTTTGCACCTAGAGAGACCTTGATCCCTCTCGGAGCTTGGTAGAGCCATAATTAAGATGGATCTATATGTTGAAATATACAAGATGATTGTCCTAAAATCATAAATTAAAAGATTAATTAAATTTGTGATGTTTTTATGAATTTATATACTATATTAAATATTAAAATAATTTTAAGTTTTGGAATTTTATTTTATTTTAAATTCAAAATTTAAAGAATGTTTTCATCCGTGAGATGTAGAATAGTTGGTGGTGAGGTATGGTTAAGACACCCCCTAAGAAAAAAGGTTGTCCTTTCAAATCCCATGGATACCAAGATGCTTGTGGTTAATTGTAACTTAGCCAATAGCAAAAATGCTAAAAAAAATCAATAAAATTAAATAATAACAAACAATAATAATAATAACATAGCACTCATACTTTGCTTGTTTATGTTTTTTTTTCTTTTTTCTGTGTGGGTAGACAAGTATTGATTTATTCTTTTTTTTAGGTGTTTAAAAATAAGTTAAAGGACTCAAATTTGTAATCATTAATGTTTCAAAATAACATATTTTTTTGTTTGTATGTTTTGGAAGATACCATTTTCAAAATTGCTACTTTTTTTATATTGTTATGTAGACATTAGTCCCAATGTAAAATTACAACTATCGATCTTCTTCTTAGTGCATGGAGCTTCTCATGAACCCAACATTTTATTATGTTGTGCATCATATGATATTTAAGGTGTGAAAGAGAATGGTCCTAGTTTCTTATATTATTACTAACAAACAATGTGGTAGACTTCCCCACAATCCAGGATATTAGGGACCAATACAAGCACATAATTTGTACATTGAAATTTTAAAAGGATGTTGACACATGTACATATAATAATGAATTGAGAGAGCCCTGGATGCAGCTGACACATGCACATACCACATCGACTACTTGTCGCAAGGGACACATGGAAGAGGAGCCGGAAATGAAGTGGAAGGAAGAATAGAGGTTTTAAATTCCTAGGGTGATGAGCTTCCATCCAACCCCACAAGCGTTTGGGATGTCTAGTCAAAATAGTGACTATAGAACAGGTGAGTTAATACTTGTGTGTGTTGGTTTGATTTTTAACCTAGCCAACAATTTGCATTACAGATCCTATCAACCTCGAGATTTTTGGCCCGATACTCTTTGTGGTCATGTTAGTCTTCTTCTCCTCCACTAACCTGCGAGGTGAAATGTGTGTGAAAATTCCATGACAACACGACTCTTTGAGGAGAGTTAGCTTTGGTCGGGGTGGTGGAAGACATAAGGTTAACTTGGGAGCTACAGATGCCTATGCATCTTAGATTTCCATGCCAATTAGATACATGATAGATGAACGGGATTCTCAAGTAGTATATGAGCATCTAATGTCCCTAGAATTCATAAATAAATAACTAAAGTTCGTAGGATAATAAAATACTAAATTCAAGGACATCGTTTAAAACTTCTACGGAATAAAACTTGGTTGTATACTGAACCTAAGTGTCCTATATTTTCTTCTATGTGTTCTCATGTCTAATGATGATGTTTTACTTGATGTTGTTCTATTCCTTTGATATGTTTGTACGTTTACTTTTCCTGTCTATTAGTCACAGACATTTGTCGATGCTTGTGTTTATGTTATGTTTTAATTTTACTTTACATGTCTTTAAATTCATTTATGATTTATTTAATAAGAGGGTGACTTACCTCTATATGTCAAGAGGTGGAGTGGCGAGGTTCTATATGTCAAGAGAAAAATGGTCTATGCACTAGGTTCCTATGCATTGATCGTAGGATACCTATTGGCACAAGACCAACATTCATCTAATGCAATAATCAATTGGCATAATTACAATGCATAATTGTATTAGCCTCCATGACCATCATTGGCTAGTGGAGGCCAAGATCGAGCATAATGTATGATTCTATGAGTTTATCAGTTTGTCAAGATTCAGGTCCCCACATGTCCATTGGACCATTAAGGGACGAGATAACAAGTGGAGTCCCCACTTGCCCTGAATCTAGTCAGTGCAGTTGTGTTTCACTGACACCTTCCTGTTGTGACTTGTGAGTCTACATGTTCTGTTGTTGATGATGTGATTCATGTTATTTGACTAATGTTGTTATTCTTTTATTTTGACAATATTATATAAATTAGTGAAAGATTCACCAGTTTTTACAATTTTTTATAATGAAGTTAAATATTTGCCAAGTTTTTACAACATTATATAATAAAATGAAATATTCGCCAAGATTTTACAATATTATATAATAAAATGAAAGATTCACCAAAATTTTACAACATTATATAATAAAATAAAAGATTCACCAAATTTTTTATATATACATATTATATTATTGATAAAATCACCTTCAACTTTTCCTATATATTGGAGAGATTCGCCCAATTTTTATACATATAATTCTAAGGGGGGTTCTTAAAATCATCCCTACTAAGGATGAGGAGTCAAGCTCAGATAGTAGAAGAGTCCAACCCAGAGCAGGAAGAAGAAGTTCATATGGCAACAGTATACATCGTGCTGCGAGTCGAGGACGCACCAGAGGTAACCATTCCCAAGGGTGCTAAGTTTCCTATTCCGCTACCGTCGATTGACCCTCGTGTAAAGAAAGATGGAGACTTGTTAGGATATGTCCCTGTTCTCAAATTTATAGACTATAACCTTGGAGATAGTAAGACATATCCTCAGTTTCATCCGGATCAGTATCTTACGGTTCTGAGGAACCCGAGGACTAATGCAGATGAGTTTGTTCCTATGGAACATGTCCAGATTCTTGAGCGTTCAGGCTTGCTCAATTTGTTGAGAATACCACATTTTGGACGAGGTGCAGAGGTTAATGCCGTGGTGCGCGTGCTACTTTCCCGTGTACATGGAGGTTACCTTTGGTTGGGTAACCGGGTTGACTTGAACGTCGATCTGATACACAGCATCACTGGGATGTCCAAGATCGGTAAGGACCCTCAGATGCATATATCAGGGAAGAGCAAGGATTCCAAGCTACCAGCAACCCTAGTTAACAAGTATAAGCTACAGAGAGGAGGTTTGGCTTATGACCTCACAGCACTAGCAGACGATACACTTAGATTCACAGCCAGCCTGCTTGCAGGCAGACTGTTAACTAAAGTTCACCCGAAAGAAGTCATAGGATCAATAATTCACCTTGCCATACAAGTCACAGAAGGTGAACAATTTAATTGGTGTTTATTTTTATTAAATATTTTTCTTCAAGATTGTTTGACAGCATAGGACGAGCTGAACCACCCCTTCCATTTCTCATGGCTGCTTATATTATGCACATTCGTCAGGTGGAAAGAGCCGCCCCATACCCAGTTTCTACAGCTATGAAGCGGTGAGTGTAGAGGCGCGCGTTATGAAAATTTATGGGAGAGCAACAGCCCAGCCAAGAAAAAGATCAATATTACAGTATTATATGAATACTATAACCTGTTGAAGAGAGTCATCCAGGAGACACCACGGATCAGCACGGAGATTGTGGACATGTATGATAATCGGCTTGATTTCATGGTAGACAACCATACAATCTATCTGAGGCCAAAAGGGTTTAGAACGGATAACTTGGCTATTGGTTCATTCAGGATGACAGCGTAGGATGTTAAAGATGTCATCAAAGACTTTGATGAAGAATGGAAGAAGGCATTAGAAGATGCCACAGCAAGAATTGTACCAACAGAAACCGCATCGTTAGATCCATTAGACAAAGGAAAGGATAAGGTGGGTTCCAAGAGAAAAGATGCAGAAGAAGTGCCACTAGCGGGACAGAAGAGGAAAAAGACCAAAGCCTCAAAGCCAACTACAGAGACCACACTAAAAGAGGATGACTATGAACTCATCGCAACGAGATTGCAGGAGGTGTTGTGGGACTCATTTTAGACGATGCAGACATCGCAGGATAAGCTGCAGAGCACGGTAGATAAGCAGCTTCTGGAGTTGAAGGCACTAACTGAGAAGACTGCCATGACGCAGCTTCCGCCATTCAAGGTGACAGCAGGAGAACGCTCACAACAATCAATTTCCCACGAGGAAGTCTTTGCAAAGGATCACATCAATACAGTGCTGATACTGCCAGGGAGCATCCGATTCCCTGCTTCAATGATTGATGTGCAGATACAGATTAGACACCCTGTCGAGGTTAATCTGGCACAATTCCCCGTTGATCAACTACAGATGATCCAGCAGTAGATAGCCGCAGAGCTCAGGGATAGAGAGCTTGCGACTTATAAACAGAACACGCAGCTGAGACAATAGAATGCAGAGCTCACCGCAAGCTTTCAGACAAAGGCGGATGAGTTGAGAGTATACAAAGAAAGAGAACAGGATCTTAGTCAGGACCTGCAGAACATCGCATTGGAGTTACCCCAGTGTAACCTAGAGTTTGCCTTGCCTCTAACGCAGAAGGTAAGAAGAATTGCAGATAGAGAAAAGGCTCTAGAAGAGACAGTGGTCAAGATGGAGGAAGACCACAAAGCGCAGATTACTGAGCTTGAGGCTTGAGCACCAGGCACACCTTAGGAAAACAAGGAAGCAAGGGAAGAGGCCTTTAGACTCACTTCAACACAGATGAAGTGTTGCATAGATGATGCAGAGTCATTACTAGCCGATGCGACGAAGACATGGTCGGAGCTAGACGAGCTCCCCGATAGACTGGAATTGCAGTAGAGCATCTAGATCATAGAGAAGGCCACAACATCAATGAAGGAAGAAGTCAAGAGCTTAGGAGCTCTTGCAAAGATGAAGAGGACGACAGAGATGAACCATTTGCAATAGGAAGCGCAACGGTTAAGAGAAAAAGAGATACAATTCAATATCCTGCTTCAACCATATGAGGAACAAATCACAGAGCTGGTTGATGTGGTTGAGCAGAAGGTCAAGGAGTTCACTACAAGAAAAAGTGAAATTGATGACAAAGAAGACTCCATCATTAGTCAAGCTATGCTCGAAGCGGCACAAGACTGTGTCGAAGCTATGGACAAAGAAATCGCAGGACTTTGAGAAATATTTGCAAGGACTTCGCAGGAAGCCAAGGAGAAGCTACAGTAAGAGAAGCCAGCTGTTAGTGGCTCGGGGACGAGCCACAAGTAAGTGTTAGGGGACTGTAGGAGCAGGGACCCACAGCTATAGGAAAAGCTGCTATATCGGGACAAGAAATTCAAAGGAAACAGTACCTGAAGTAGCCGAGAAGAGAGAGCTCAACCACTACACTTAAGGCAGCGACGAAGATAGGAGGGATCAACTACCCTCATAAAGGAAAAGGAGGAATGGGCTGAGGTATTGAAGACAAATGACAGAAGGGGAGCGACCGAGGAAGTGGCGCCCATACCCACGATCAGCGCCGGGAAGCGTGGAAGACTGCAGAGAGCTGCAGTGTGACCAGTAAGCAGTATTTCAAAGTACAGATAGGCCGACTGTCACAGTTAGGATTTTTTGGGTTACTGTTGGGATAGGCCCACAGTTTTGTATCAGGGTGAGACCTTCAGGCCACCTATTTAAGCATGTATTTTTTATTGTGAAAGGTTGGTCAGTTGGTTAGCCAGTTAGTCAGTAGCTAGTTGTTTAGTCATTTGTATTGTAAGATATTAAGAAAGAGTCAAGCTCTGGTTCTGTATTCAGTCTGTAGTTATCTTACTATAACTAGTAGCTGACTCCTTGAGCATGAATGTAACAATCCGCAAGGATTGAGAGAGAGAGATAAATAATATATTGTAAGAAGAAAGTAGAATAGAAAGAGAAGAGATATAAGAGAGAAGGGCTCCCAGCTGAGAACGCGGAGTTTCCCAGAAGATCTCGAGCTGCATAATAGGTTGCAGTAGAACTGTGTGTACTCTCTCCAGATATAATATAAACATAGTTCCTGTGGACGTAGCTTCCTCCCTGGAAGTGAACCACATAAAATCCGTGTGTGGTGTAACTGTTCATGTGATTGTGCTTTACTTACTTGTTATCTGCTATCTATTACATGAGCTTAACTAACAGTTAATGAATGTATGTATGCTATCCTTTAGTTTACAGTAACGTAGAAGGTTAAATGTGAGTTGGATGTGTTAAGTATTCTGCATATGAGTTTATCAGTGCTTGATTCAGATCGTAACAGTTACAGTGTTAAGTGACTTCTGTATATTTAGTTCAGCAAGTTGAGCGTAATAGATGTTAAGCATGTTAGACTGTAGAGGTTAAGTGAAGTCGTTTAACACCTTGATGAAGGTTAACTGAGCTACTATAAGCAGAAGGAAAGCCGTTGGACCTTGAGAGTTGGAGAGTCCTATTGAGTCTTACTGTAGAAGCTGTCGCAGCACAGAAAGGCGATATCGCACTGTCGAAGGAGCCGCAGTGTGGGATATCGCAGGTAAAGATTCAAGTAGAAGAGAAAGTTTGCACATCGTCCTAGAAGCCACGATGCGATAAGAGTCAGTCTCATAGCAGAGTCTACTCAGAAGAGAGATACAATGCTTATAGAGAGACTCAACTGGTTAAGTAGAGTAAGGAGAACGTAGGATACTCCAGAATCTGGTTGAGGAAACCTAAGTCTTCATCCACCCCATCTAGGATCACTTCAGGTGAGACTTCAGGCCGTTCTGTGGTCTATCGCTGAAAGGGCCAGTGAGCTAGGGGTTTTGTTGGTACATTATAGTAAACCTGGGTCTGCCCAGAGCAAAACCAACATACAATCATCAATTTTGCATCTCCATCTTTTTCTTCTTTTGCTTCATGGATTATTATGCTCTTGGCAAACATTATTACTATAACTTCTACTATCTTGGTATGAAAATTGATTTTATTATCCTCCTTAAGAACATGAGATATAGAGAATGTTCACTCTGATGGTATTTTTTTTAACCATTGATGTACATTGTGGCGTACTATTATAGTGTTATTGCAATACAATTGTATAATTTAGGTAAGGTATTTTGTTTCTAGGTCTCTGTTATTGATTATGTTTGGCATTCCATTCTCTCCTATAAAAAACCATATGCATGCCTAATAACCAAGGATTCCCCAAGGGCCTATAGATATTCTATGTGCTTACTCTTGTGCACATAGGTTGCGTTGCAATGACCCCAACCTCCCTCGGCATAATCATGTTGTTAATAAAGATGGAGCTTCAAATGCTTCATCCTCCTTGGACACCTTTCAAATGATGACCCTTCCCATCATAACCTTTTCATCACTACTAATAAGATGAATCTCAAAACTTATAGCCATAACTATGAGACACCAAAACTTGATCCTTCTAACGATGAGGCATAGCTTTGTAAATTGAACCACCATTACTAAAGCCTCCTTTGGCATTACCAAAATATTATTTATGAAGAATGACACATAATACTAATAATAGGGCTACTCAACATTATAATGTTACAAATTTAAGGCAACCCCCTTGTGGCATGCCTACATTTGTTACAACACTACACCAACCTCCCTAATTTGGAGTAATTATGAGTTAATTAATGCCGATGTCATGCACCCATCCACCCTCCCTTTACTTAACCATCCACGTGACGAGGTGCTCTAATACCAAGATGTCATGCACCCAACCACCTTTGTAACACCATGGAGATGACGGGGTGCTCGGATACCAAAATGTGGCATACCTAGTAGCCTTAATTCCCTCTTAGAGACGAATGGGTACTTCTAAACCTAGTTTATTCCATCAAATTCATGCTTTGATACTAATTGGTCAATCATATGCCTACTAAATCAAACATTTTACAACAAAAACAAGACATACATAGAAGACAAATAAAACCAGATAATCCATATTATTTATGCAATGCAATCATGCCATGGATAAGAAAACATGCTCAAATTACAACACAACTATGGGTGTGAGACTTGCAACACAACAATAGGAACGAGTCCTATGTCATAGTTGTGTTGATTAGGGGTGGCCTCTATCAATTATATATAAGGCTTGATAGAGAGCCTAAGGTTGGGTGGAACATCCTTCACCCACAATTGATTTGGAGGATAATTGCAAAGATAAGTTTTTATCTTGCGTTAATGCCATAGCTATATTTGTTAATATTCCATATGCTAAGATATATAACATCAGTATTCAATTCAATTTAACAACAATAGAATATAAAGGATCATTGAAAGAAACACAATCACAAGATAGACATCGATTTATCCTGGGAAACCCTCTAGGGGAAGAAAACCCAACAAAACTTCCTCTATATAGATGTATCAAAAGTACAAAGACAAAACCCCAAACATGTGCTCTTTCTCCTTGCAGATATCTCTATCTTTCTCTCCTATGCGCAATACACAAGTGAGTGTGTGTCCAAATGAGGAGAACACCACTTCTACTTATACTTTATCTTCCACTTGACTTTTTCCCTAACTAGGTCGGCCCCAACAAACTTACTGGGCTGACTTACCTAGGAAGACACAAAACAATATAATATTACTTTTTGGAGGGTTCTATTGACCCGAATTACAATGAAGGGTTTACCTCGTGACTCTATGATGATCAAATACAATAATAACATCCCGACAGAGGAATAAAACATCTCTAATAGATTACAACAATAAAATACATTTAGAATATTCTTCGAAGTTACAATATTTCAACACTCCCCCTTAACAAGAAGGGTATTCTATTGACAACAAAAACATCAACTGTATGAGCAAGGAGAGAGAGAATAATCAACAACATCAAGGTGCTACATCTATATGTCATCAAACGTTTTCTTCAACAATCATCAGCAACTGGAACATGTTCAACATCTTTAGTACTGGAGCATCATCTTCTATAACACTGAGTCTTTATCTTTGATCTTCATCTTCTGCAGTACTCGATCAATCGATCATCTACAACAACATTTGATCTTTCGATCTACAACAACATCATCAGCAACACTTGATCTTTCAATCAACAACAACATCATCATTAACACTTGATCTTTCGATCAACAACAACATCATCAACAACACCTTGATCTTTCGATCAACAACAACAACATAAACTGCAACACACATGATCTAATTATGGGATGATCAATCCCTTTCACTTTAGGACATAAGTCCAAGGATGATGCAATCCTATCCACATCACAGAAACAAAAGTATGTGGATCACTTTAGGACTAATGTTGAAGGATGATACAACCCACCACATCATTGAGACAATGGTCTGCGGATCACTTTAGGACTAATGTCCAGGAATGATACAATTCCACCACATCACGGAGGCATAAGTCTGCATATCAGTTTAGGACTAGTGTCTAGGGATCATACAATGCCACCTCATCACAGAGACAAAATTCTGCAGATCACTTAAGGAAGGCTAATGTCCATGGATGATACAATCCCACCACATCACATAGACAAAATTATGTGGATCACATTAGGACTAATGTCCAGGGATGATACAATCCCACTGCATCAGGGAGACAAAAGTATATGAATCACTTTAGGACTAATGTCCAGGGATGATACAATCCCACTGCATCAGGGAGACAAAAGTATATGAATCACTTTAGGACTAATGTCCAGGGATGATACAATCCCACTGCATCAGGGAGACAAAAGTATATGAATCACTTTAGGACTAATGTCCAGGGATGATACAATCCCACTGCAACATCATCATCACTGCTCCCTCTTTTGAAGAAGGTCCTCCACTGCAACATCATCATCACTACTCCTCCTTTTGAGGAAGGCCCTCTATTGCAACATCATCATCATTGTTCCCCCTTTCAAGGTAAGTCCTTTCGAAATACACCAATCTTGTCATGAAAGCATTTAAAATTTCTCAAGATAGAGGCTTAGTCAACACATCAAAAACTTGCTCATTAATGCTCACATACTGGAGATTTATAGCTCCCTTTTGTACCATATACCGTATGTAAAAATACCAGATTTCTATGTGATTTGACTTGTCATGGAACACTGGGTTCTCTGTCATCTTTATGCAACTCTGGTTGTCACATAGAATCACTGTGGTATCCAAATCCAGGGAAAATAGACCTGATATCAAATTTCAAAGCCATATGGCTTCACAACTAGTAGAACAAGTTTCTATATGCTCTGCTTCAGTTGTGCTGAGAGAAACACTGGACTGCTTCCTGCTAAACCATGAGATCATGGTGGATACCAGACAATAACATCCACATAAGGTGATCTTCCTATTTGAGACACTTCCAACCCAATATGCATCTGTGTAACCATACAATTTGTAGTCATGATCTCCAACATAGTATAGACCAAAGTATATCATACCTTTCAAGTACCTCATCACATGCTTTCCACCTACTAGGTGAACACGTCTAGGATTAACTAGATGCTAACTCAAGGTGTTCACAGAAAATCATATATTTGGCCTAGTATTCATCAGATATATCAACGACCCAATAATCTATATATATTGAGTCACATCCACTAACTCTGATGATTCATCAAATAACAACTTCAGGTTTCCATCCATGGATGTGGCCATGGATTTACATTCCAACATATCAAATCCTTTTAGGATTTCCACAGCATACTTTACCTGGTTGAGAAAGATTCCTTTTGATTTCTTCCATACTTCTAGACCTAGAAAATAGTGCATCAATCCAAGGTATTTCATCTCAAATTCTTCAGCAAGCTTCTTTTTGCACTCTACAACATGTTTCTCATTTCCTGTCAGAAATAAATCATCCACATACAACAATAATATGACAGGTTCACCATCCATAACCTTAAATTAAAGGTTAGGGTCGACTTTACTTTTGGTAAAGACCAATATCGTCAAAACGTTATCTATCCTTCCATACCAAGCACTAGGAGCTTGCTTCATTCCATACAGGGCCATCTTCAACTTTCATGCGTGAGTCCATCTATCTTCAACTTCAAATCCTTGTGGTTGTTTTATGTACACTTCTTCCTCAATAACACCATTTAGTAAAGATGTCTTCACATCCATCTAGTGTAAACTTTGCTTCATCATGGATGCAAGTGCCATGATGGTTCTAATGGAAGTGTACCTTGATATTGGTGCAAATGTCTCTTCATAAATAATTCCCTCTTTTTGAGAGAATCCTCTAGACACAAACCTTGCCTTGTATTTCTCAATACTTCCATTAGTTGCATGCTTTATCTTGTAGATCCACTCGGAAGATACCACACTTTTTCCTTCTGGTTTGGGAACTATATCCCAAATATCATTCTTCATTATTGATCGGTATTCTTTCGTCATTGATTCTACCCATTCTTTCTTCTGTATAGATTCTTCATAACTGGTAGGTTCTTGATCTACAATATCACACATCAAAGACACATAACTGGAAAATGGCTTTGATTTCTTGCTTACTCTTGTGGAGCCTTCTGGAGCTCCATACTTCTCTGCTTCTTATATAATTTCTCTTACCAAATCAGGCTTTCTCTTTCGTGACATATTCATAGTGGGAGGTTCTTGAGGTTCTAGCATATCATGGTCTTCCAGTGTTTCATCTTTGGGAAAGGGTGCAACATCTACATTTATGGGAGGTACATCTTCTTCATATACTTCTTCATCCTGGCACTTTCTAGATCTCTTGAGAGCTACTTATTTGTCAAATGCTCAATCTCTACTAATCTCAATGTGATGGAATCCTGGAATGTATATTTTGAAGGCTTTGGAGACTTCACAATATCCAACAAATATTCCCTTCTTTCCAGAAGGGTCCAACTTGGTTCTCTTTTCTTTTGGTATGTGAACATATACTAGGAAACCAAATATCTTGAGGTGGCTCACTTCAAGCTTATTTCCTGTGAACATTTCTTATGGGGTCTTGAATCCAAGGGAACTATGGGATAATTTATTATGTACATAATCTTTCGTTGTTGCTGCTTCATCCCATCGATGCATTGGAAGATATTGACCATGTATCATTGTCTTCACTGCTTACATAATGGTCCTATTCTTTCTTTCTGCAACACCATTCTGTTGAGGATTGTAGGGAGTAGTTAGTTCCCTCTTGATTCTAGATTCTTTACAAAAGGCTTCAAACTCTTTTGAAGTATATTCTCCACCATTGTCTATTCTGAGTGTCTTGATTCTTCTTTTTGAATGATTATCTATCAAGGCTTTGAATTCCTTGAATTTTCCAAATACTTCATCCTTTGTTTTTAACAAATATACCCATGTCATTCTTGAATAGTCATTAATAAATATAACATAATATTCATAACCAGTCAAATATGTGGAGGGCATTGGACCACATACATCTGAATGGATTAATTCCAACGTACCTTTAGTCTTTGTTTCACTCTTCGGAAATGGATTCTTTATATTCTTTCCTTTTGCACATCCTTTGCAAATGCCTTCATGATCGGATTTTCAAATCTCGTAAACATGCCACTACTTTGCTCACATGGGGCAATGCTTTGTAGTTGATGTGAGCAAGCCTCCTATGCCATAATTCACTTGGGTTAGTGGTCTCATGAAAAAGGGTTGTTTCTGAATGTCTGTTGATTTTATATAATCCTCCTTCTTCTTCACCAATGAAAACTGTTGAAATATTGTAACTTCAAAGGATATTCCAAATGTATTTTACTGATGTAACCCAAGGGAGAAGTTATTATTCTTCCGATGGGGTGTTACTATTGTGTTTAGTAATCATAGAGTCATGAGGTAAAGCCTCCACTTGTGTCGGGTCTTTAGTACCCTAATAAATAATATAAAATATTGTTTTTGAGTATTCCTAGGTGAAGTCGGCCCAGACAGTTTATTGGGGCCGACTTTTCTAGTGCAAAAGTCAAGTTGACACATGTGTATAAATAGAGGAGTTTTGGTTCTTATTTGAACATAGAATCAGTCACTTGTGTAGCACATAGGAGAGAGAGAGAGAGAGAATAGAAGGAGGAGAACACCTGTTTTTGGGGTTGTCTTTTATACATCTTATACAAAGAAATTTTTGCTGGGTTTTCTTCCCCTTGAGGGTTCCCAGGATAAATGTTGTGTCTATCTTGAGATTGTGTTTCTATTAGTGATTCTTGATATGTTGTTGTTGTGATTTTGAATGAATACTATTGAATCTATTCTAGCATATGAAATCTTAACATGGTATAAGAGCTAACCTAATTAGAGAAACTTTCACAAGGTGAAATTCTCTCTCCTCCCTCTCCGGAAGAAATTAGGGTTTCTACAAAAGTTGGATTTTTGAATATTTGCTTGCATATAAAGTTGTGCCCTCCCAGGGCGCATCTATTGAGCCCTAGATCAAATTTGTTGGGTGGTTAGATCTCCGGGAAAGCCAAATCCTAGTTTGGCAGTGAACCAAAAAAAATGCAGTGAAACAGAACTAGAAAATCTGCAGTGCTGCAACCTTGCAAGTAGGATTTGAATTCTGGAGATTAGGGATCTCCAGAAAGTAGTTGGATCAACCAACTTGCCTCCTCTAAGCACATCTACTGGTAAGGTCAATCTCCTGTTTTGATCAATTTCAATTTTGGGTGACTTATTGGTCAATATGGCCCCAAGCACTAAGCTTGAGGAAAAATTGGAAGGCCTAGAAAACTTCCTAGCTTGGAAGTATAGGATTGGCCTCATTCTAAAAGAGAATGGTCTTGAGAAGTACATCAAGAATGAAGTTGCAAAACCTAAAGAAGCTGAAGCTAAGGAGAAGCATGAACAAGACCTAATCAAGGCAATGAGGATCATTGTTGATTCCATTAAGGATCACTTGATCCCTCAAGTGTCTAAGACACCTAAGAAAATGTATGATGCACTTTCTAGAATGTATTGAGTAAAGAACATCAACAGAAAGATGAATCCGAGAACTCAATTGAAGGGGACCAAGATGAACAAAGAAGAATCTATTCAAGATTACTTCACAAGGTTCTCTCAGATCAAAGAGAAGCTAAGTTCTATTGGAGATATCCTTGATGAGGATGAATTGGTTATGACTGCTCTCAATGGCCTCACTAGACCTTGGGACTCATTCATCCAAAATCTATGTGAAAGAAAAGAAAGTATGAAGTTTGACATAGTATGGGAAGATTGCATACAAGAAGAAGCTAGAGTAGCCAATAGAGAAGCCCTTCTCAGAGAAGATGATCAGGCTCTAGCTGCCCATATTAAAGAAATAAATCAATCAAACTTCAATAAGAGTAATCATAAGCCTTCAAAGAATAAATTCCAGAAGAAGAAGATGAAGGATTATTCAAAGTATCAATGCTACAACTGTCATAAGATAGGACATATTGCTAGAGAATGTCCATCATCAAAGAAAAAAAAGAAAAAAAAGGCATCATGCTCATCTAGCTGAAGATGAGAATGAAGAAATACCTCGAAAGAAAACTAGAGGTGAAAATGTAGAAGAATATGTGTTATTCTCTGCACTCTCTGGGTATGTAACACCCGGAGAAGATACATGGCTTATTGATAGTGGTGCCTCTAAGCACATGACAAGAAAATAGACATCTCTATCAAATCTTGAAGAGAAGAACTCTCCCCAGAAGGTATCATTGGGAGATGACTATCAATATCCCATCAAATGTATTGAAGAATCAAGCTACAAGCTTGACTCTGGGACCTCCATAAAAATGAAGGAAGTACTTTATGTACCAGGTTTGAAAAAGAACCTACTCTCCATCTCAGCTCTAGATAAGAAAGGATATAGAGTTGCTTTTATAGATGGACTAGTACTTATGTGGTCCAAAGGAAAGACATGTGAAGATGATGTAGTCATTGGAGAAGAAGAAGGAGGATTGCACAAGCTCAAAGGACATAGGAGACTACCAGCTCAAGTGAACTGTGGCATAGGAGACTTGCTCACATCAACTACAAAGCATTGCCTTATGTGAGCAAGGTGGTAATGGGGTTACCAGATCTGAAGATTGAACATGAGGGAACCTGCAAGGGATGTGCACAGGGAAAGAACATCAAGAATCCCTTTCTGAAAAGTGACACAAAGACTAAAGGTACGTTGGAACTAATCCATTCTGATGCATGTGGTCCTATTCCCTCCATACCTTGAGTGGATATGAGTACTATGTCATATTTATTGATGATTATTCAAGAAAGACTTAGATACACTTCTTGAAGAACAAGAGTGAAGTGTTGTGGAAATTCAAGGAATTCAAATCCTTGATAGAGAACCAGACAGAAAAGAGAATCAAGACATTGAGATCAAATAATGGTGGAGAATACACTTCAGAGGAATTTGAAGCATCCTGTAAGGAGGCAGGAATCAAGAGGGAACTAACCACTCCTTGTAATCCCTAACAAAATGGTGTCGTGGAAAGAAAGAATAAAACTATCATGGAATCAATGAATACAATGATTCAAGACCAAGACCTCCCCATGCACCTATGGGCTGAAGCTGCAAGAACAACCATATATGTGCAAAATAGATTATCTCACAGTGCTCTTGAATTCAAGACTCCTGAAGAGATGTATACCGGAAAGAAACCCAGAGTAAGCCATCTCAAGATATTTGGATTTCCAGTATATGTACATATTCCAAAAGAAAAGAGAACCAAATTGGATCCTTCTGGTCAGAAGGGAATATTTGTAGGGTACTGTGAAGTCTCCAAAGCCTTTAGGATATACATCTCAGGATTCCATCATATCTAGATTAGTAGGGATGTAACATTAGATGAAGAGGCAACTCTTAAGAAATATAGAAGGTTTCATCTTGAAGAAGTACATAAAAAGATGTACCTCCTAGAAGGACAGAAGCTGAACCAACTCCTAAAATAGTAGCATAAGAAGATCATGACATGTTAGAGCCTTAGGATCCCCCTACTATGGATATCTCTCAAAAGAGAAAACCTGCTTGGGTAAGAGAAATCATACAAGAAGCAGAAATATATGGAGCACCAGAAGGATCCATAAGAACCAGCAAAATATCAAATCCATATTCCAGTTATGTAGCTTTGATGTGTGATATTGTAGACCAAGAACCCACCAGCTATGAAGAAGCTGCACAGAAGAAAGAATGGGTTGAAGCAATGATGAAAGAATACCAGTTGATCATGAAGAATGATGTTTGGGATATTGTTCCCAAACTAGAAAACAAGAGTGTAGTATCTTCGAAATGGATCTACAAGATAAAACATGTTGCGGATGGAAGTATAGAAAAGTACAGAGCAAGATTTGTGGCTAGAGGATTCTCTTAGAAAGAGGGTATCGATTATGAAGAGACATTTGCTCCAATAGCAAGGTACACTTCCATCAAAACTATCATGGCACTTGCTTCCATGATGAAATGGGACTTACACCAAATGGATGTAAAGACAACCTTCCTTAATGGTGTGATTGAGGAAGAGGTTTACATCGAACAACCACAAGGATTTGAAGTCAAAGACAGAGAAACTCATGTATGCAAGTTGAAAAAGGCTATGTATGGACTAAAGCAAGCTCTCAGAGCTTGGTATGGAAGAATAGATAGCTTCTTGACAAGCATGGGATTTACCAAGAGTAAAGCTGATCCTAATATTTATATGAAGATTATGGATGATGAACCAGTCATACTATTGTTGTATGTGGATGATCTATTTCTGACTGGAAATGAGAAACAGATCAAGAATTGAAAGAAGAAGCTAGCTGAAGAATTCAAGATAAAATATCTTGGATTGATGCATTATTTCCTAGGGCTGGAAGTGTGGCAGAGCCCAGAAGGAATCTTTTTGAATCAGGGAAAGTATGCAGTAGAAATCTTGAAAATATTTGATATGTTGGATTGTAAAGCCATGGACACCAACTTAAAGTTGTTGTCTGATGAGACATCTGAGCTAGTGGACATGACTCACTATAGACAGATCATTGGGTCATTAATGTATCTGATGAACACAAGTACATATATATGCTTTGTTGTGAACACCTTAAGTCAGTATCTAGTTAAACCTAGACGAGTTCACTTGATAGCTGCAAAGCATGTGATGAGGCACCTAAAAGGTACGATTGATTTGGGACTGAACTATGGGAGAGATCATGACTACAATTTTTATGGGTATACAGATTCATATTGGGTAGGAAGTGCCGCAGACCAAAAGAGCACCTCAGGTGGATGTTATTGTGTGGGATCTACCATGATATCATGGTTTAGTAAGAAACAGTCCAGTCTTGCTCTCAATACAGCTGAAGCAGAGTACATCACAGCTTGCTCCACTTGTTGTGAAGCGAACTGGCTTCGAAAGATGTTGTCAAGAATATTTGACATGGAGGTGGACACCACAATAATTTTCTGTGACAACCAGAGTTGTATAAAGATGAAAGAAAATCCGGTGTTCCATGACAAATCGAAGCATATAGAAATATGATATTTCTATATAAGGGATATGGTACAAAAGGGAGCCATCAAGCTCCAGTATGTGAGTACTGATGAGCAAGTTGCTGATATACTGACCAAGCCTCTATCTCAAATGAAGTTCAATTGTTGGACCCTCTTTGAAAAGGAAGAATCAGGTTGAATACATGAACCCTCCTCGGACAAAGGGGGAGCAGGTTGATAATATGAAACTTCCCAGGAAAGGGGGATTAATGATGAGACTGGAATCGATGATGGATGATAGTGATGATGGTCTGACATTTATTTGTGGATAATAGTATCCTCTCTTGAGGATAAGAGGTATAACACTCTGTGCATGAGAGTGGTCCTTACTTGTTAAAGGATGACCCTACAAGATTTTACTCTCACATGGAGAATCCTCACATTCAGTTGTGAATATTGTAGATTAAACACTCGCTCAAGAGTGGTCCTAACCTTAGTGGTCTAGATGCTCTATGATGAGTCCTCATGGATGAAAGGATTGACATTTTGTATGTAGTCGATATATTCTATGCAGAAGATACTCTTGCATGGAGAGTATGCCTACATTCATATGTATATACCATAGAATAACACTCGCTTGGGAGTGGTCCTAACCTGTGTGGTATGGATGTTCTATGATGAGTCCTCACAGATGTCGTAGTATAACAATCACTTGGGAGTGCTCCTAACCTGTGTGGTATGGATGTTCTACGTTGGGCCGACATTTTGAATACGGTCGAGATCTGCTCTGTAGACAATACTCTTACATGGTAGAGTATACCTATACATGAGTGTAGATACCATAGTATAACACTCACTTGTGAGTAGTCCTAACCCGTGTGGTATGGATGGTATACGATGATTCCTCATGGACAATAGGGTCAGCACTTGGTGCATTTGAGATCTACTTTTAGTTATAGACAATTGAGCTAATTGATTTCATGGATCATGCCGATGGAGGATTGCATCGTCCTTGGACTTATGTCCTAAAGTGATAAGGACTGATCATACTGCAAATAGATCATGTGTACTATAGGTAGCGTGGTGGAAAAGGATCAAGTAAATCAAATTACAACAACGGAGGATCAAGTAGATCTAAGTGTGGCTAAAAAAGATCAAGAAAGATCCAAGGACTGTTGCAAAGGCTCGAAAGGATTGAAGCGCTGCTGTAAAAATATTGAAAGGATCGAAGTGTTGCTACAAGGGATCGAGAATATTGGAATGCTACTGCAGAAGATCGAAGTGTTGCTGCAAAGGATCGAGAAGATGAAAGTGCTGCTGCAAAGGATCAAGAAGATCGAAGTGTTGTTGCAAAGGATCAAGAAGATAAAAGTGTTGTTGTAAAGGATAGAGAAGATCGAAGTGTTTCTACAAAGGATCAAGAAGATCAAAGTGTTGTTGCAAAGCATCAAAGTACTACAAAGTATCTAAAGGATTGAAGTGCTGCTACGAAGGATCAAAAGATCGAAGAGTTGCCACAAAGAAAGGATCAAGTTATCATGTGATGCAGAAGATAAAGAGTAATTGTTCAGTTACTGATTGTGGAAAACTTCCTGTGACGTATAGATGTATTACCTCGATGTACTATTGTAACTATCTCTTTGTTCTCCTATAGTTTGTGATGATGTTGTCAATAGAATAACCTTCTCGTTAAGGAGGAGTGCTGAAATATTGTAACTTCAAAGGATATTCCAAATGTATTTTACTGATGTAACCCAAGGGAGATGTTATTATTCCTCCAATGGGGTGTTACTATTTTATTTGGTCATCATAGAGTCACGAGGTAAAGCCTCCACTTGTGTCAGGTCTTTAGTACCCTAATAATCAATAATATAAAATACCATTTTTGAGTATTCCTAGGTGAAGTCGGCCCAGAAATATTATTAGGGCTGAATTGTCTAGTGAAAAGGTCAAGTTGACACATGTGTATAAATAGAGGAGCTATGGTTCTTATTTAAACATAGACTCACTCACTTGTGTAGCGCATAGGAGAGAGAGAGAGAGAGAGAGAGAGAGAGAGAGAGAGAGAGAGAGAGAGAGAGAACACCTGTTTTTGGGGTTGTCTTTTATATATCTTATATAGAGGAAGTTTTTGTTGGGTTTTCTTCCCCTTGAGGGTTCCCCAGGATAAATGTTGTGTCTATCTTGTGACTATGTTTCTATCAGTGATTCTTGATATGTTGTTGCTGTGATTTTGAATTGAATACTATTGAATCTAGTCTAGCATATGAAATATTAACAACAACTACATTTTCAATTAATTTTCCTTTGGGCCACATAAGTACTTGTCCATCTATGAATGCAACCCTATATCCTTTCTTATCTAGTGCTTAGATAGAAAGTAAGTTCTTCTTCAAACCTAGTACATATAAGACTTCCTTCATCTTCATGGGGGTTCCAGAATCAATCTTGTATCTTGCTTCACCAATTCCTTTGATAGGGTATTGATAGTCATCTCCTAATGATACCTTATGAGGAGATTTGTTCTCTTTAAGTTTTGATAGAGTTTTCTTTTTTCCCATCATGTGCTTTGAAGCACCACTATCAATAATCCATGTGTTATCACCCTAGGAAAATCCTCTAGGTTGCAGCTCGAGGATGCCTGGTAACTTAAATGTTTTTATGGTTTTCTAAGTGGATCAAGTTAGGTGACCTACAGGACCTCACACTCTCAAGACATGCATGAAACTCAATCAGAGATAAGGCTTCTAACTACCACTGTTCAAAGGTTTGATAATATGGTACAGAGATGGAGAACTTATCATGCTGGCAGATCCATACATAAAATAGATATATATAAATGGCTGATCATAACAAGGAAATTACTTATAATTCAAATCATAAATATGCCAATAGGATGACAGCTATCAGACATCAATTAACATGAATAAACCTGAATAACACATTCAAGCATAAGCACAAAAAAGACAAGAAATGGAAGTTGAAAATATGATAGCAAAAGAGCTTATATTAGGTCATGAGCAATATTAGAAGCTTGACAATAGTAATGGTCTATAGGTCCCCGAAGTCGAACCCTTTCAATAACATAAGTCTTAGGATTTATATCCTTTACAAAAATATTCAGATCCTGAAAAATTGGATCTGATTTACTAAAAATAGACAAAATAATTGTTTTTGCATGATTAGGTTAAAAAACCCTAATTTAACTACTAGTCTATCTAACTGTAGAACTCCTTCACTGTTTGAATCTTCTGATAACTGAAGTGAGTACTGGGAATAAACTGCCACTATTCCTCTGCTAGATAAGTCACTGTTTTACTTAGACAATTTAGTGTTGGTGACAGAGGAGCTGTGGTGCGCGATACCGTAGGTGAAGGACTTAGCGTTGGGCAGGAAGTGCGTGTCACACCATGCGCGGCGATGCGATAAGGTAGGAGATATCGCGGACCTGAGAACATGCACTCCGCAGGGAAGGATCGCATGGCGGTATAAAGGAATATCCTGCGGCTAGAAGAGTTGCGAGAGAGGAGATCGTGCGACGCGAGAAAGAGGTTGTGCGACGCGCAGAGGAGAGACCGCAGCTAGGAGAGCTACGAGCCTCAGTGGGATTGCCTCAGAACTCGGTCCAAGACACTTGAGTCCTTGGCCAACCCATTAGAGTCACTTCGGGTGAGACTTCAGGCCGCCTTGCAGTCTGTCGCCGAAAGGGCCAGTGATTTAGGGGTGTTGTTGGTTGGATATAGTAAACCCGGGTCTGCCCATAGCAGCCAACAATAAGACCATGGTGAGACAATCTTCCAACAATCTTAGTTGGCTGAGCCTTCACCTGGTGTGTCATTTTTGCCAAGCTCCTGTGTAAGTAGAAAGGTAAATTCAGTGGGCTTTTTCCTATGAAGTGGTTCATTAATTTGAAATGGTAAATCATGGCCCTGTTGTATATTCCTTCACAAGTTATATAGACCACAATGGCCTTCAGTAATTGCTGCACCTCTCTTCTACCGAAGTGGATGGGACACTTTTCTTCCACACCACCCCTCTATGTTTAGGCTTCAGATAAGATCTAAACTCCACATCTTTTGTAATGGTGGTTTTAAACCACTTCTCCCCAGTGCTAGGGAGTTCAGTCACTTCAACAATTAGGGTTTAATCTACCATGAATGATTCCTTACCTATGATTGCCTTGGAGCCATCGAAAGAGAGAGCAAATGCCTCAACCACCTGCTGGTGTGAACCTTGAATTTTCTCACAAATTTTTTAGCAGCCAACATCTTTGAAGAACTGACAGACTTATGGATGTGCTTCCAGGTATTTGATGTCTTCTCATTTTGCAATTCATCCTGAAGAAAGGAATTCTTTAGCTGCAACTCTTTGAACCTATCTTCAGATGTTTTCTCTAGATTTGACACATGAATTTTATGCTGTCTCTTGACCTCATATAGATCTTTCTGTAGTCTTCTAATTTCCTCTTTCCTTTTATCAAATTCCTTGTTCAGTGTGAGCACTGCATCAAGGTTGGCACCTGTAAAAGCACCCAAAGTCGTGGTTGAATCCATTGCATCAATTTGAGGGTCACTAGACTATTGAGTCCAGACTATTTGATTGGTAACAGGTCCAAGTACATCATCATGATCCCTACTTCTCTTATTTCCTTTTCTTATCACTTCCTTTGATGACCTACTGTAAAATAATCTCCAAGAGAGACTACATTATCTTCATCAAAATCATCCATTGAATGAGTATATGACGAAGTCCCACTCACTGTTGAAACCAGCGAGGATGTTTGAGTAATGGTAGGAGGTGGCATAGACATAGTGATAGGTGAAATAGAGAAGGGAGAGGAGAGATTTTGATCAATTGTTGATGTAAATGTTGAAGAAATGAGTGGGATGATAACTTCAGAAAGTGGGATATCAATGTCAGTAATTGAGGGTGTTGAAACCTGCTTAGGAAAAACTGATGATGGAAAAATGAATGAAGGTAATGGCAAGGGGATCTTCAAAGACTGGTTCTTATTAGGGGTAAATGAAGCTTTAGGGTGTTTAAATGAGATAGATGGTATTGAAACAGGTGGTGAGGTCAAAGAATGATAGAGTTGGGATAATGGGGATGATGGAATGACCTCAGCAGGCAAAGTGGAAAGAGTGTGGATGGATGAGAGGAGGAGTGCTGCGATTGATGAAATATGAACAGGAACAGATTTAGGAATAGAGTCTTCCATTCCACTATCATTAAAAAAATGTATTCAGTGGCTCAGACACTTCTTCTGTTACAAGAACAGAGGAATGCACCTCTTCTTCAACATCAGAATCATCAAGGTCAATTATAAGGGTTTGAGAAACAATCACCTTTGTTTTCTATTTCTTAAATGGTTTAACATCAACTACTATTTGTTCATCACCTACCGTAGTAACTGTATTAGTCACCTTAATGTCATGAATAGGCTTAGCAATTGTAGCTGCTTGATTATCCAATGCAGAAGTTATCTGTGCCAATTTCTGCTTCGACTGCTGAGAAGTATGCATCAGAACCTTCAGTTGTTGAGAGACTGTCACTTCTGGGAGATATTGCATAGGATATTTTCCCTTATTCTCCTCTATATCAATTACTATTGATAGAGCCTTTGTTTCTTGGGATTCCTGCTCTTCCCTATCCTTTCTTACCTTTTCCAAGAGGTCCAGTTCCATTGCTCTGTATCTTTGAATCCTGATTTTGAGCTCCTTTTAGTATTGTAAGATGTGACTTTGTTCTTCTTTGATTTTGGCTCTGGATAAGACCTTAGAAAAGGTATCTACCCCCTGGTAGATAGATTCATCAGGGACTGCCTCATGAATATAATCAATCTTGACATGGTTCTGCTTAAAATGAGCATCCATAAATCCTTTGGGACCATGTTTTATTTTACTAGCAAAACCAAGTTTCAAGGAAACTATATGATCACTTAGCACTATAGCCCTAATTGAAGTTGGAATGAGTAGTAATACAAGGTTTAGAGGGAATTTGGGCCAACCTTTTCTTTTGGGGCCAATAAGTCTCTTGTAAACCCCTTTGGTAACAGTCTGGAAAGACACTTCTTCGATGAACAAAATGTTAGGAACGATCTTGGGTAGGATATGAATAGTGCTACCACCCCAAATCTTGATATATGAAAATGACTCACCAACACACCAGTCACTGATTGTAGCAATAAGGGCCTTGGATTCAGCTGAGAAGGAGGGAGCTTCCTTTTTAAAGATTGAAAAATAAATGTTTCCAAGGAAGTGTTCACAAATATCATAGAATCTGGCTGCATAGTTAGTATCCCACAATTCTGAATGGTAAATAGGCACTGGGGGTGTTGGTAAAGTCCAGTTCCATCCCAGATTGGGATATTGGAACTCAATGTAGAATACTTTAATGACGAAGGCCAAAAAAAAAATTGGGTTTCCTCTGGGCAGTGGCCTTTTGATATTCTTGGATAGCCATTTTAAGCTTCGGCGACAAGATAGATGCCCATGGGAAATATTAACCAGTAGTCAGGATGTGATGAGATATTGGAGCCCATTCATCTTTAAAAATAGAGAAATTGGGGAGACGATAAGGTCAACATAACATGGCTGCTAGAAAAGAATAGGGTTCTCTAAAAAAGGTGACAGGGTAAAGGTCGTCTTTCCTCTGCAAAAACTTACCAGGTTTATTCATCCAAGATTTTAACATTTCATCAAAATTGAACCTAGTCCTGGAAGCTTGGGAAAATCCTGCGTTGAGGGGTTGTCTAGTTGGTTTAAGGCCATAGGCTCTGAGAAAGACCTCAGGATGGAAGGTAGCTAACTGTGACCCTACACTATCATTAAAGGAACGGTCCTTAGGGTTTACGTGTTCAACGATCCATTTGACCACGCCATTATAAGGGAGGATGGTAGTTCTAGCAGCTATGGATTGAAGTCTAGAATCCCTAATTATTTGATAGGCCAGCTAGTCATTCTGTATATCAGAGAAGTCATCGTTGTCCAAAATTGAGTATACCCTAGGCCAATCAATATGGTAAGTTTCAGTGACTTTGCCACTGGTATCCAATAAAATTCCAAAATTGGGTCATTGGTCAGCATATCCTTTTGGAGGCTTTAGCAACGGGTAATTTTGGCCATTCTTGGAAATTGGAAAAAACTCTGTTTAAAAACAACGCAAAGCAAGAAATCAAAACTAATTCAAGATTAGCTATAATAATCAATTTGAATGAATAAATGATTAAGACACTAACCTGTAATCAAAACTGGACAGTGACGAAGTTGCCTGGTAAAACGCAGAGAAAATTCACGCAGCATAGTAATTCGCAATAGTAAAAATGGTAAAGAAACCGTAAAAAAACCAACCTATATATAGATTTTCCATGGGTCAAATTAGGACCATAGGATTAAAATAAATGGACGGTCAAGATCAAACCTTGTGGGATGTGGGATCATAACGCAAGATTTAAATTTTATTAACCATCCTGCAATCCGCATTTTGCAATTTGCGGGTTGCGGGATACCAAAATTATCAAAGTTTTATTCAATCTCTTCCGCAATCCGCATCCCGCAATTTGCGGGTTGCGGGTTACAAGACCGCACAAAAAAATAAATCAATCAAATTGTTCCCGCAATCTGCATCCCGCAATTGCGGGTTGCAGGATGACACACTATACTTATAAAAAAGTTCCCGCATCCCACATTCCGCAATTTGCAGGATGAAAAACTCACAAATAATAAAATTCAAATTCCTGCAATCTACATTCCGTAATTGCAGTATGCAGGTTGCGGGATGCGGGTTGAAACAAATTAATACAAAATATAGTCTTCCGCAAATTGCCAAAAGCACACAAATCATGCATAATTTCCCAAAATTCAACTAAGTTAAAATCACAGAAACCATGATAAACTTTATCGGGACCCCTAAACGACTTAAGGAATTCAAAACAGTTACCTTTGTATGTGAAATTGGGGCTCCCATGTTATCCAAAACATGGGATCTGTTGTACCTACAACAGGCCTCTAACCAACTTTTTACTTCTCCTCCTAGTTTCAGTGGTCAACTAAACCATCCAAGACTTATCGTGATTTATTTTTTGTAATTAAAACCTTTCAGTTAATCTAGGAATAATGTAACTATGATTTCCCCATAATCAATGTGAATAGCAATAGGTTGATTGAAAATTTTACCTTCAACCTCAATCATGTTGGACTTATAATCTACTTGCATGTTTTCCAAGGCTACATAAATCCTATGAATGTTCCTAGCTCCCTCCCACGCTGTGTTGGATTCTTGAATGTTATGTACAATCTGCCTTCCTCCTCTCATTTGAGGACGATATTTATACAAATGATCACCTTCACAACCTCGACACTCAAGATGTTTCATTGTTTCTCTTCCATAATATTCTACCCTAATGTACTCATGTTGACTGGGAGTACTCTACTGCTGACATCTTTCCCGATCTTGAAGAATGCAGGACAAAATCCCCTCTTCCTCTAATCTTGCTTTTATTTCATCTTATCCTTTCAAGATTTCTAATAATTGGCTTTGCCCTTTTCCTACTCATACATTTTCTTACTTCCTAGTTTCCTCATCAAGAGTTTTGGGATCTTTTATTTAAAGTATGTTTATTTAGAAGAAAGGAAGCCCACTTAGGAATATTTGTATCTTTACTTTCTCATTCTGTATAAATCCCACATATATGAGAAACACTGTAAAATTCCTTTCATACTTCTCCATGCTCATATTTCCAAGCTTGATTTCAAATAACTCCTCCATCTTATCTTCACAGTCGCGTTCAAACAAGTACTTCTGTTGAAAGTTCTTCTTGAATTGTCATTTAGGTAATATTTATTTCGTTAATATGCTTTACTTGAACTAGTATATCCCACCATATGGAATCCTTTCCCTTCAAATTGTATATAGCAATCCTCTCCTCCATATTGTATGAGTAATTGTACAATTGAATGTACTTCCTCATTCTCAACATCCAAGCTTAAGCTTGTTCACCCTTCTTGTTCCCACCATCAAATCTAGGTGGCTTGATCTTTCTTAGTTCACCTTCTAATTCATATCCCACACACCTTCTTTTGTGATATTTTAATAGAGATTGTTATGGGATGCTTCTAAATTCTTTATAGGAGTAAGACCTCTTGTCTGCATGAGCTAAAACATAGTGAGGCCTATGAATCCGTTTGGAACCCTCGTAGTACTCAACTTCTTCTTAGCATGTGAGTCTTTTTCTTGGAGTGAAGCTAAAATAATCTATAATTTATTTTGCAACAAGTTTAGACTTTGAAACACATGGTAATTTATCTAGTTTTGTTTATCCTATATCCTTGACACCTTTCATTATCAACCATGCAACTTTGCATTTCCCTTCTCAAGCTTCTTAGGGTCTCCACCAGTTCTACTAGTTCATTGTTGGATCTATGTCCATTGGACTTAGTCTCTTCATTTGTTGTACTATAGTTGTCCTTTGGCTTCATCATCAATACTAAATTAAGGGTCATTGTCCCCCATTCTATCTTTGTAACCATGTACTAATCTCCATCTATAATTGTGCTTGAATATGCAAGCTACAATGTGTTCAAACAATTTATTATTAGACATACTAATTCAAACTACATCAATAAGAATATTTAAAATTCATAATCATTCTAGATTTTTCATTCACTAACCCTAGCAATGAAGCTACAAGGTCTCTTTTCCATTACAATGTTTCCTTTAATCTATGAAAACATAAGACTATTATCCCTTTGTTGATGGTCAGGGTCAACCCGACGATCAATTTCTTTGGCATTCTTAATCCTGAAGGAAACATTCCCACATTTATGAGTAAGATTTCGTGTTTGTTTCACATATCACTACCTATGGATTCCTTTTGTGTATAATTTTATGCCATGATTCCTCTTCAAAATTGCCCCAATTCTCTTCTAAACTAGCAAATTTTTCCCATACTGAGTTTTTTTAATATTGTTGGCATGGAACCATGATGATGTGGCATCATACCTAGATTCCAATGTGGTAGTGCATGTCCTATGTGTCCATTGCCAGATCCTACCATGCCATCTAGGACATCATATATCCTTTCCAAGTCATGCTCCGACTGTAATGTGTCTTTTCCCCATGAATGAAAAGGATTAAAAAATGATAATCATGTATGTAGATCTTTGTCATTCATGAAAATATACCTTGTTCATTGTTTAACTGGTAGTCCACCCCCACGAATGGTGCACATTGCACCTCACAACATCCAGTGTTAAATCTCATCCATTCGTACAAGATCAACTGCTCGATTGATCATAAGGGATCCCCCCCCATGAATGGTGTGTATCAATTGAACATCTTTCCAAATTGAATCCAATCCATTCATGCATGTATAATTGCTTGAATGATAAAATGGTGGTATGTCTTGTGAATGGTCATGATCATTTCATTCACTTTTTAAGCTTTAAATTGTAGTCATTTGTACATGTGTGCTAGCTCAAGTAATAAAATAAAGGGTTGCCGCTCGAACAATCACAATTTACCCTTGCGATTTTAACTTTAATCCTAACCATTGACATGATCCAACTTTTATCCATTGGCACATGTGACCCCTCCCACCATCAATCAGGATTAATCCTTCGCAATTTATCGATTAATATTGGCCATTTGTGCATGGTGCTTTGGATTCCACCAAAGACAAATGCGAGGGATATGGATATTCCATTTATAATATTCTTGATTTCCACCTTGACAAAATCTCCAATTGATCACCTTCTCCGACTACCACCTTTGTCAAATTTTCCACCTAGACCTCTTTCCACGATGTTGCATACCATGTGGACCTCACCATGTTAATTATGTCCACCAACCCCTGAACTCCATGTGTCTATTGTACAAGCTACCATCCTACTTGGTTACCTTTAACATGTCACCATACCTCGATGCCACCTATAACATTAATGGTTTTCTAACCAACTATTTCCAACTACCTATGCCTCCATGAATTTTTTTTTATCACTGGAAGTGGTTTTCCAAGTGACAGAAAGTGGTTTTTAAATAACCAAAAATGGTTTTTTGGTTGTTGGTTGGTGGTTTTCCAACCAACAGTAAGTGGTTTTTTAATGGTTGATAGGTGGTTTTCCAACACCTAATTCTTCTTCACATGTTCCATTGCATGTGCATAAAATCTTCCCGTGAATGGTCTAGATCCGCCCTATTGTGGACCCAAATCAAATCTTACCCATTTGAAACTTCTCACCTTTGGAAAACCTCTGATCACTTTATTTTATTGCGAATGGTCTAGATCCCGCAGTAACACTTACATGATGAAATCCTAGCCATCCAAAGGAGGTTCCCTGAACTAGACATCATGCTTCTCCCCGCCCCATGAATGATGAGGATATCTTTGATCAACATGTTCATTAAATCTAAGCCACTAGAGGAAGGTGCACAATATTTACACTTGTGCACCTCTTTTCCCACAAATGGTTATTTCATGTGCCAATTTCCCAAAAGTGCATAAAATAAGAAAGAGAGACTAATGCAACACCTTAAAAGTGAAGAAAAGAGATGAACAAGAATCATCTTTGAGGGGTAAACCTCCTTATACAATGTACCAAATAAACAAGATAAGATGAGCCGATCCTAAATCTAGGTCTCCTTGGTGGTGTGTGTGTGTAGGATACAAATGGTACAATTACAATTATATCCAACCATTCGATTTACAATTAAGGTCCTAGTCGGCCAATGAAGACAATAACAATACAAAAATGTAAATGTAATGTTACAATATATATGGTTTAATATTCCCCTATCCTTAAAACAAGTTTTGTTCTCGACACTTTATTAACTATGGATGTTTTTTCCTCAAGAACTCATCTTCTCATGTCACCTCTTCTATTGGAAAGTTCTTCCACTTAATGAGGTACTCAATAATTGCTCAATTTCGCAATTTTTTGGTTCTTGTGTTAAGGATTGTTTCAAGTTTTAGTACTAACTTTCTTCATCAATCTTTGGTAAAATAGTCTAGACTAGAATCTTGTCACCAATGATCATTTTTAGGAAATACACATGGAATACTATATGTACACATGAAGATGGAGGCAACTCCAATTTGTAATCCATACTTCCAATCCTCTACAACACCTTATAGGGACCATAGTACTTGGGTGCTAATTTTTTGTCCTTCTTTTTCTTCTAGATTGATATCTATTTGTATGGTTTTATCCTCAAAAATACCCAATCCCAATTCAAAATTGACTTTCATTGTAATGTTGATCTGCTTGTTGTTTCATCCTATTTTGTGTTATAGCCAATTTATCTTTCAATAGTTTGAGAACGACCTCTTATTGGTGCTTTATTTGATCCTCCACTGCTCGAATCTTATATTTATCTTTCAAGGATGATTTTATGGAAGGAGAGTGATAGCCATAAAGTTCCATAAATGGTGACATTTTTTTATGAAATGGAAATATGTGTTTTTGCTAAGGGAAACCACTTGATCCATCGTGTTTGTTTATTAAATGAAAAGCAATGAAGATACCCTTATATGAATTTAAGATCTTAGTTTTCCAATTAGATTACGGATGCTAAGAGGATTTGTGAGCCAACTAGGTGCGCAAACAAGAAAAATAGCTCCTTCAAAAAAAATTCCTGTGAAAATTGGATTTCTATCACTTATAATAATCTTGGGGATTCCATGTAGCTTTTGAACCAATTCCATGAATGCTGCAACTATTGTACTAGGTTTAAAAGGATGAGAAAGGGAGTAGAAATGAGAATTTCTGAGTCTATCCACTACTATGATGATGATTGTATTTTGTTTTGACTTTGGTACACCCGTGATAAACTCCATTGGGACCTATTCGCAATGCTGACTTGGTATGGCTAATGGTTGTAGAAGACACATTGACTTGATTGTCTTTCCTTTGTTTTGTTGGAAAACCAAACATTATACCACAAACTTTTGGACAACATTTTAAGACCTTCCTAGAAAAATTGTTCTTTATTCTATGGTACATTTTCAAGAACCCTGAATGTATTACAGGAGAAGTGTGCAATTCCAAAAGGACCTTCTATTTGAGTTGAGGATTCTTACACACACATGCACACACACACACACATATGCAATCTTGATACCATAGTGAATCATTCTTCCACACAAATTTATCTAGTGAAATAGGGTATTGTTGCAGTTAATAAAATATCTTCTATGCCTTATGATCATGTTTCCATTCCATCCCTGCGTCTTCTACCCAATAGGATTGCATAATGGAAATAAAACAAAGTAAGTTATCAATGTCATCTTCTTTTCTTGAAAGTGCATCTGCCACCACATTTAGTTTTCCTTTTTTTGGTAGATAATTTCAAAGTCATAACCTAGCATTTTTGTAACCCATTTTGTTTCCCTTCTAAAGATAATATTTGTTCCAAGAGGTACTTAAGATTGTCATGATCTATTCTTCCCTTCAAGTTTCTTCCTGTTAAGTAAGGGTGCCATTTCTTAATTACATGTAATATGACCAATATTTCTTTTTCATAAATTGTTTTTAGTAACTTTTTTCCTTTAAGTTGGAAACTTTTAAAGGCAAGTGTCCTTCCTTCTTGAATTAAAACTACACCAATTCCATGCCCCGAGGCATTACATTACACTATAAATGTTTTTGTGAAGTGGTGGATAATACAATAGTTGTACACATAACCACTTTAAGTTTTTCAAAAGCTTCAATTACTTTTTAGTCGAAGAGAATGCCTCTTTTTAAATAACCTTGTTAGAGGTGCCACTATTTGACCATAATTCTTAATGAACTTGTGGTAGTATCATGTCAATCCTATTAATCCTCTAAAGTTATTCAAGTTTTTTGGAATTGGCCATTCCATAACAACTTTAATTCTGTTAGAGTCCACTTTGATCCCTTCTTGAGATACAATATGACCCAAATATTCCATTTCTTGAACCTTACAGACACACTAAAAAAGATTAGCATACAATTGGTGCTCCTCTAATAGTTTTAAGACCATCAGCATGTTGTACATTCTCCTACCAATATTTTATACAAATTAGTATACATTAAAAAATACCAACATAATTTTTATAAGGAAAGTTTCAAAAATAGAACTCACTAGCATCCACAAAAACCCAAGCTAAGAGTCAAACCCCAACATATGAGAAAGAGAAAATTTGACTCAAAAGTGTGCAACTTTCCCCATACAAAGTCACGCTATCCACACAGACATGTAACCATTACTATAAATATTTTTGGGTTCAACATGCAATTAGTCACTCTTAGCGTGACTGAACCAGGGTTAGACAATACCGCGTGGGACATGTGCGGTTCGACCATGCAACAATTTGAATATCAAGGGGATACCCTCAAAATATATGCGACTGGATGGAAATTCAAATTAACCCTCTAAGCTAAAAAAAATTAACCAGACAAAACTGACGAGGGTGATTTCAGAATTTTCTGGAACTCGCGAAATGAAAAACTGACAATCAAATCTCCTGGAATTAGAAAAAATGCTTTGGGAAACTTGCACATGAAATGGTACAAATTATTTGGGCCCGGCCCTGCCCCTATTTATCAGGGGGTTAGCCTGATTTTCAAAAGACATATGTGAAAACCATATCTGTGTTTGACAAATTGTTTACACCACTGCAATCGACATCTCGAGTATTGCTCCATCATCTAAGAAACTTCATCAAGAAACCAATTTTACGACCATCCCATAGGTGAGTTGATCTCTTATCAAAATTATGCATGATCAATAATCTTGTCATAACTTGTATTATGCTTGGGTATTTGCATCATGTTTGCAAGATCATTATTAAGAAATATATTTTCATCCCTTTCAACAATGGTGCATGGAATTTTGTCAAAGGTATATCATCTCAACCTTAGGCATATATGCAATGTTTTCCCTCTATTTACATTGCATTTACCTAGTACTCGCACATATAAACATAGGGTCCTTCTTCTCGATTGTGGCATGTTGTCACATATAATATAGAATATCATGTTCCCCCATGAGTGTGCACACCATTACAACCCAAATCACACTTTCGGAACCCATCATGTCGAACCCCCACAAGTATGAGGAGCATGATCACTCAATTTGTCCAAATTAATTTCCATATAATCTCCTTGCATTCTGCTCCCAATTCCCCTTAGATCCCTCGGCACATGTTACGATTATGGTTCATAGATAACCTCTCATTCTATTCTTGAGAAATATATCATTTGCACTTCTCTTTGTATCATCAACTGCCGAGAAGACACAAATGGCCCCCCTCCTTGTGAAGACACCAATCCCACTCATTTATTCTCCCAAGAACATTCCACATGGAATTGATTCATGGGGAACCCATCTTCTTTCTTTCAAATCACCATCCCATCATCATCAAAATGATTCCTTGATTCACTCAAAATCATGGTAATATCACCCATGTAAATTGGTTCCTTGACCCACTCAAAACCGTGGGAAACCCAACAATCATTCTTTGTGTACAAATGGTTCTTTGATCCACACAAAACCATGGGAACACCATTATATTATTCTTTTGGCATAATACCTTGGTCTCCATTGATTGATGTATTTCATTCCACCTCACCCTAATGTTATTAGTCTTGTCATTCACTTTATGTCATCAGTATTATGTCTCCATTAAATCCGTTCAGCTTCATTTTGCTTCCCTCTGTCACACCCTGCATCACCATTTGAAGAATATTTCCATCAGTTACTCACCCCTGTTTACATCGATCAAAGGAATTCATGAGACCGATAGTTATCAACTAGTCTTGGGTTAGGTTTGTTAGTGCCCCACTCGGTTACAAAATGATCTTGGTTCTTGATATGAGACTCGGATCTTATCATATTCTCCAACTCTCATTAACATCAAAACATCATATTCTAAGAGTAGCAGTAGTTGCAGTTGTACCTTGGGCCCTTCCCATCATTATAAGGGATCGCCTCTAACTAAGTAGGGAGAGTCATTAGTGCTCTCCCTGATGATCAACATCAGAAATTCCATTGCATTAGGGGGAGTCATACATTCCGTAAGTAGCATTGTTAACATTTATGATTCATGCTAGCATTACAACTAATTCATTGAAGTTCCCCTAAAAAATTCACCTTTATTGAGGTCCCCCACCCTAATGGGATATTCATGGTCATCAATATTTTTGCTTCGTCAACACCATCAACATTTTTCTATGGTTCATTTACTCATAAAAGGATAAAAGGCTCCTTTATCCTTGCAGCAACAGTATCATGAGTCAACCACTCAGTCCCCTCTTCTTTGTATTCTATTCTAACATATTTCCTTGAGCATAGGTATGCATGTCTCGTTTGTATAAAACACCATACAGTCTTTACAACTTCAACGGTCATTACTAGCAACCTTCCCCCATGGGAAAGTACTTTTCACCCACAAATGCTTGGTAAATTATTAGAACATGGAGAGAAAAGAAAGTATGATACATTATCATCCCTACAGTACCCTATGAACTTCATACATCAGGGGCTTCTGTTAAAGATTAAATATCGCATACATGAAACATTTAGTCTAATCATGCAGAAAGGTGTCACCAACATACATAATGTAGCTTACCAAAGACATCCTCATCAAATATAGAATACAAATTGAGTACCAAAATGACAAAATCAGTCAAAATGGAGAACTGCATAACTAAAGGCATTGGAAACCCATGCTACTCCTGTTACTAATCTCTATAATCGTCCAAGTGTACCTGTACAATATTTCTCTCGAAACCTGTATGAGTATTAAAACAATGGGACCACATATTTTTGCGGCACATTGAAGTATCATAACTAATTTCTTGGATCCAAAAATAGAATAGGGACTCCTCACATTTTTGGGAGCATTGAATAACCCCTTTCATGTACTTGGGAAAATAGTTCAAAGGATGGAGTGTTTACATATGGATCTAGATGTTTTTTGACCTCCATTTTCCTATAAAAGGAAGCCATGGGCATGCATTCCAAAGGAATAAATTAAAAAAAAATTATGCTATTGGAATTACATTAAAGGATCCTCTTTCAATTTACTTCCTCCCTCGTATTGGAATACACAAATCTCCCTTTCCCTCTTCCCCTAATAGGTAATCATTTATCCATTGTTCTATCCAAGTTATCTCAATATGTTGTTACACCAAAACCTGCACCTCCTAAGTGACACTATTGTTTTTAGCTAGACCATTGGGAAATAAAAACTTGGTTTGGAACACTTTCGTTCCATCTTATTGTTGGAGTATAGGTATAACTGCCACACCTTTGGGTAAAAAATGTGGACTAACTACCACCCTGGTAATAGGATCTTGTGCTTGTTTTCAAATGTTCATCAACATCTATAGATTTTGGTGTAAAGACAAACCTTACATGGTATTAGAGAAAAGGTCTCAGGTTCAATTCCCCTAAGCTATGCTAAAGGGGGGCGTTGGAGTATAGGTATAACCACTGAAGAAAATCTGACTTAGAAAAATGAAACTGCTCATTTATACATTTTTTCAAACATTTGCAGACACTAGGGTTTTAACTTAAATTTGAAAAGTAAATTCACATTGCTGAAATATACTTCAAAATTTATGTCAGCAACTAAAATAATCTTTAAGCAGATGAACACGATAATTTTGGTCCACTGACCGAGAAAAACCAAATTGGGGAAAACCCTACAAAGAGAAAATTTTATTTAAAGAAGAATGCTCAAAATTTTTTCCAACAACTCAGGAAAATTAATTCTTCAATCCTCTCTAAATTTTTTACCAAACTGAACCAACAACAGAAAATACCTCAAAAACCGTGCAATTAATTGTTGAACAACCTATTGTACGGACTCCACACATGCATGCACGGACTGTACTTTTCTGCCACATGTGTGTTGTATGGACTGTCCTTTTTTTGTAAGAAATATGCCTCGAGAATCGTGCCAAAGGTTCCTGTAATAAATGTAGTTGTACAGTTTGTCAGTCTGCTGTACCTTGCCTCGATTTTCATGCCTGTACTTACTTCCAAGTCTGATGTACGGATTAGTGTAGGTTGCCTCGATTTTTGTGTTGCTCCTTGCATTGGGATTTGTACCCACTCTAGGGTATCTCTTCTTTCTCTCTTTTTCTATTTTCTCTCTCTCTCCTCATTAATGGCGAGTGATCTTCATTTATCCTCTCTAATTGTTTATACTTAAATTTTGTAACTACTTTCATCAACTACCTAATCTAAGGTTGATAATTATTTACAAAATCAAGGGTCTACAACTTATCTCACTTTTTAATAATTAAACACTTTAATTATTGAATACATCTTTTAAGTGATACCTGCTTTTCTAAAGTATAAAAACACATTCACTTTATTTACAGAAACGTCACTTTGTTACATAAATAAATAAGGACAAAATCTTCTAGTCCTGTCATCACACCCACACCAAAAATATGGGAGGACCTTCATAGTTAACTTTTCAACACTCACTCCTAACGACGAAGGTCCGCGGCACTATCTCCATCTCTTACTCCTGGAACAACTCCCTTCTACTCTGGAATCAACCTCGGAAATAGATGCTCTATCTCGAAATGAAACTCTGACACCTGAGACTCAACCTAAGTCCCATCAATATGGTCCACTGCACAACCACTTGACTGGTTGAGTCTTCTGTTAGTGCTCAGGAGAGAGTCACTCTCCTCATCTCTATCAAATGAAACATCATCCTCATCCTATGACTCTGACAGCCATGCTTCTACTCTTGGTCGTACAACATGTCCTCTTTGAACATATAATTTGTCCCTACGATCTTCCAATAAGATGATGGTACCAACTGGCTCATCTCTCTGATACAAGAAGATATGACCATACCTCACGATAATCTCGTAACCTTCATCCTCAAAGGATGATACTGAGAGTTTGCTGACTCTCATCCGAGGTACAAAAAGCACTCCATGTAGTTCTAGTATCTCACCAAGGTCTAGTTGGAACCTGATTGTTCCAACCCCTCGTATCGCTATCTGAGGACTGCCAATATCGATCTGAATGAAATGTCCTGGCCCCAACTATGTGATGATCTGAAAAGAATCGTAGATTCCAGTCATATGTCTGGTTGTACCACTGTCAACAACCTAGACATGCTCAAAGGTAGAACTCCATATACTGGAATCAATTGAGACAAGAGAAAACTCTTGCTCAAACTTCACGACAAATTCTTCTACAACTGCAAAGGATGCCACATCTCTTTCAGTCTTCACAATTTTTTTCTCAGGACATTTTTTGGCATAGTGTCCCAACTCGCCACAATGATAGCATTTTATCTGACTTAAATCTTTCTTCTTGTTGTTCTTGGATTTGGCTGCAAGTGCCACATTCTGCTCAACATCCTCACTAGTTTGGCCAACCTGTGACCCATCTTGTATTTCCTCTTGGGTGAAATCATCCCACAATCTGGACCAACTTGGAAGAGTTTCTCTGCCCACGATACACTTCACAAAAACCTCCCACTTCTTGGTGAAGCCCCTTAGGGATATCCTCACCAATTCTGAATCAGGAATGATTTCTCCTACTTCTACCAACTCATCCTTAACTTGTGTAACACGAGTCAAGTAAGAGGCTACACCCTCATCATTTTTCATTTTAATGCTATGTAGCTTGTATTTTAGGGCCATCTTCTGATTTCATTCTTTGTTTTGAACAATTTGATCAAAGTGTCCCACATTTCTTTAGCAGTTTTCTTTTCTTCTAAGTGTGGTATGAGATGGTCTTTAACCCCATCCAAGCAAATTCTTTGGCCTCTGGATTCATGAGCTTCAAACTCCTCAAGTTCATATTTATTTGTTGGCTTGGTCATGACACTGTTAATAAAACTATAAACCCTAAGTTCTTTCAAAACAACATTAATTCTTACCTTCCATGGAATGTAGTTGGATACTCCATCCAACCGATCCTCATACCTAATGTTCATCATGGAAAATAACTTGCAACCAAAAATTAACCGAATAAAATATCTAACAATTTTTCTGAAACTTCATAGAACACCTGCTAAACTTATTTTTTAGTATGACTCTGTTAAAATGAGATCTGATACCATTAGCTCTGTTACCATGAAGAAAATCTAACTTAGAAAAATGAAACTTCTCATTTATACATTTTGTCAAACATTTACAGACACTAGGGTTTTAAATTAAATTTGAAAAGTAAAACCACACTGTTGAAGTATACTTCAAATTTTCTGTCAACTACTGAAACAATCTTAAGCAGATGAACACAATAATTTTGGTCCAATGATCAAGAAAAACCCCAACTTGGAGAAAACCCTAGAAAGAGAAAATTTTATTTAAAGAAGAATGCTTAGAAAATTTTCCAACAACTCAGGAAAATTAATTCTACAACCCTCTCTGACAAGTTTACCAAACTAAACCAACAACAGAAAATAACTCGAAAATCATGCAATTAATTGTTGAACAACCTACTGTACGACCTCCACACATGCCTATACGGAATTTAATTTTCTACCACATGTGTGATGTATGGACTGTCCTTTTTTTGCAATAAATATGCCTCGAGAATTGTGCCAAAGGTTCCTGCAATAAATGCAGTTGTACGGCCTGTCAGTCTACTGTACCTTGCCTCGATTTCTAAGCCTATATGGACTTCTTAGTCTGTTGTGTGAATTAGTGTAGGCTGCCTAGATTTCTGTGTTGCTCCTTGCATTGGAATTTGTGCCCACTCTAGGGTATCTCTTCTTTCTCCCTTTTTCTATTTTCTCTTTCTCTCTCCTCATTAATGGTGAGTGTGATCTTCATTTGTCCTCTCTAATTGTTTTATACTTAAATTTTGTAACTACTTTCATTAACTACCTATTCTAGGGTTGATAATCATTTACAAAATCAAGAGTATACAACTTATCTCACTTTTTAATAATTAAACATTTTTATTATTAAACACATCTTTTAAGTTAGACCCGTGTTTCTAAAGTATAAAAACAAATTCACTTTATTTACATAAACGTCACTTTGTTACATAAATACATAAGGAAAAATTTTCTAGTCCTCTCATCACACCCACACCAAAAATATGAGAGGACCTTTAGAGTTAACTTTTCAACAACCACCACACCTTTGGGTTAAAAATGTAGACTAACCACCACCCTAGTACTAAGACCATGTGCTTGGTTTCAAATGTTCATCAACATGTGTAGGTTTTGGTTTAACGACAAGCCTTACACTTGTTTGGTTTATATATTACCCCTATTTCATTTTAGTTTATTTCTTGTTCTTGTTTTTGTTTTTATTTCTAATCAAGATTTTGCTTGGCCATTTAAGGTTTCTAGTTATTGAATTCTCAAACACAACATTGGGTCCTTGATAAATATTAAAAAAATATAAAAGACTCCCACGGATCTGGGTGATAAACTTAAAACTATAAAGGTTAATGTCATGAATATGTGCTTGAATGAGATATATATGATTTTAGTGATTATTTTAATTTCAAGAAAAATGGGCAATAATCAGAAATAGAAAAGCCGTTATTCGAGATAGAAACCAAAAAAATAGTAATAAATAGAAATTCAACATGCTTCGGATTCTTTCTTGGAAATGTCGGGGCTTTCCATGGAACAAAGGCCCCAAGCTAAGTTGGATCATGAATGAAGTTGATATTATATTGTTAGTTGAAACTTGGGAGCATGAAGAATCTAAGGTCCCTAACATAGATGGATTTGTACTATGGTCAATCTAGAACAAGCGATCCTACCGTAGAGGCATTGGGGGTATAGTTTGCTACATTAGGAAGAACATCTCCCCCCATGCCAGGATTTATAAAAAAGACCCTTACAACTAGTATATTTGGATAGAGATTACAGACATTAATGATAAAAAAATCTACATAAAAATCTTTTATTTTGCCCCTATTAATTCTAACTTCTATAAGAAAAACAATTTAGATAAGAATTGTCCTTACAATGGTTTAGAGAATGATATTTCTATCCTAAGGAATGAAGTAAATATCCTCTTAATGGGTGACTTTAATGCTCGAACTTCAAGCAACCGAGCTATTCTTCTAAGCAATCATTCCAACCCTAATCCTCTTTGGTTAGAGGAAGACCTCACTCTAGCTGGAAGGTACAAAAGAAGCTCTGAATATCTAGGGGATGATTTGTTTGGGTCTAAGCTAGTCAAGCTTTGTAGTACTCAAGATCTCATTATTTGCAGCAGTCTAAAGAAGTGGCCCAATTCTAGCCAGATGACATGTATCCATGGGCTTGGTAGCAGCGTGGTGGACTATGGTATTTTCGATATCCCTTTATACAATGAAATAATAAATTTTGACATCTTAAACGACCACGTGCCTGACTCAGATCATAGACCTTTAATTATAAATCTCGATTTTGTCATGCATAGAGATCCTATAGAAGATAATCATCATAGCCAAAAAAACTTGATCTTTGATAGAAATAAAATTAATCTTTTTCTAAATGAATTAAAAATTAATTTTCTTCCTTTATCAATTATAGACAACATAGAAGACCTCTATCATTATTTTACCACAACCCTCTCATATTATATTAACAAGTTCTCAATTGAATTTTCAAGTAATAAAAGAAATAGCAAAACCAACCCTTGGTATGATAAAGAATGTAAAAGTGTGAGGAAAGAAATGAAGGAATCTCTTGATGAGTCTCTTAAAACTGACAAGATACAAATATACAAAGCCCTAACTAAAAGGAAAAAAATGCAATATATTCGTAAAAGACAAGAAAATATCTTACACCTCTCTAAGGTGGCTCCTAAGAAATTTTGGAGGTAGATTCTAACTAGAAAAACTAAAGATAATAATAGAATTTCTTTACACAATTGGAATTCCTATCTTAAAAATCTTTATGAATCCTTGAATGACATAGATAATTTTGAAACCCTGCTCACAACAGAAGAAGTTTTCTGATTAGAAGACATATATTTTGGGGTTAAACGTCTGCCAAATGGAAAAGCTAAGGACATCGAATGTTACCAGGCAGAAATCTCAAAAATTGGAGGTCATGTCCTCAACCCTCACATCCCCAAGCTTTTCAATCAAGTGGTCAAGCAAAGGTTCCCTAAATCTTGGACTCAAAGCCTCATTATCCCTATTTTTAAAAGTGGGGATACAAACAACCCCTCTAATTACCGGAAAATTACGATTAGCCCTCTCTTAGCTAAGTTGCATGGTATTATTTTGGAAAGGAAGATCAACATTTGGATTGAAAGTGAACGTAAGCGGGCTAAAGGCCAAGTGGGTTATAGAAGGAAGCACTCAACAACAAACCATCTCGTTACGCTTAGGATAATTTTGGAGGAGTGTTGTAATGATAAATCCAATCTCTTTTGTTGCTTTGTGGACTTTAGAAAGGATTTCGATACGGTACCTAGAAATAACCTATGGAATAGATTAGAAGAGATAAAGGTTCCTTTCGAGTTGATAGTCGCCGCAATAAGGTTATACGAGAATGTCATTGCCAAGTTTAAGACCAACGAGGGGTGGTCGAAAAATATTAAGTGTAATATCAGAGTTAAATAAGGTTTCCCCCTCCCCCCCACCCTTTTTGGCATTTACATTGATAAGCTAGAAGGTTGTTTAGAGGAAGCAGGTTGTGCTGGCACGACCTTAGCTGGAATAGTCATCATCCTTCTTCTATATGCTGATGATATTGTTCTTCTGGCAAGGTGTCCATCTGACCTTGATAAGCAACTAAGACTTCTTAAGGATTTTTTCTCTACCATGGGTATGACTGTTAATACCGACAAAAAAAAAAATTATGATTATCAAATCCAAGAAGGACACTTACGCTAATTTTGTGTATGACAATAACAACTTGGAGGAAGTGTCTTCTTACAAATACTTACGAATTGATATTCATTAGAAGCTCAACTGGAGGGTAGAAAGCTTATTTTCGTCTTGAAAATAATTGTAAAGTAGAAAACCTTGTGATGTGGGATAAAAAGAAGCTCCTCTTTGAAACATTAGTCACTCCTGTTATCTTGTATGGGTGTGAGGTTTGGGGTTGCAACATCTCTAGATGATCTTGTAGAAATATTGAGCAAATTTAGAAGCGTTTTATAACGAATAACCTCAAAATTAAAAGCAATACACCCTACCCTATTTTCCTTATAGAAGTGGGTCTTTACCCTATCGAGAGCCTCGCTATGACTAGGATCCTGTTGTACAAGCACAAAATCGATAACATGGGAGACCATAGACTTCCTAAACTAGCCTTAAATTCCAACCAAAACTACCTATGGCTCAAGCGAGGTTGGTATAAAGATATTAGGGCTTGGTTAAACCATTGGGAGATCGACGAAAATGTTGCATTGCAAAATATAAATAACATTAAAATATTGTAACTTCTAAGTTTAAGGAGAAAATGTGGTGTGAGAAAGATTTAGAGGATAAAAGAAAGTTAAGATATTATAAGGAGGTCATCAACCCTACTCTAGAAGATCAAAAGTATCTCTTGGTTTTAACTAGTTCAAAGAAACAAATTAATATCGCTAAGATAAGAACGAACTCTCATGAGCTTCATAGTGAAACTGGTCATTGGGCAGTTCCTAAAACACCATGGGTAGAAAGGATCTGCCATCTCTGTGAGAATATGAACATTGAGAATGACAAATACTTCCTCTTATAATGCCCTGCGTACACCCACATTAGATCTTAGTTTCATAATCTTTGTTGCAATCCCGGCCTTCCTTGCCTTTTAACTTGTCAAAATTTTAGTGAGCTCGGGACGTTTCTCTCCAAGCTCTTTGAGCATAGAAATACAAACTAAAATTCGTTTCTTTGGCTCCAATAGACCAAAGTTTGGTGTGAGTGGACATTAACCACCACCACCACCACCACCACCACCACCACCACCACCACCACCATCATCATCATCATCATCATCATCATCATCATCATCATCGTGGTTATTTTGTTAAATAATGATAGTAATATTTTAAACCCGTTTAAATGGTTTACATGTTAAAAATTTAAAATAATAATAAAAACTATATATAAATTTTATGAGAATAAATTTTTTATTTAAATTTTATAATATTTTTAAAAAAATAAAAAATAATAAAAGTAAGTTAAAATTGTAAAATATAATTTTTTTTTGAAATTTTATAATTTTATTCCAATTTTATTAAAAAAACATATTTAAAAATAAAATCTATGAAAGTAAATTTGTATCATGTTCACATTATATGGAATTCATTTCTTCTCCAAAACTATAAATAATAAAATAAAATTTCCAAAATTATAAATATTAAAATTAAATGCCAAAATAGTAGGTAGACACATACGATACTCGATTATCATACTATATTTTTCTTTGAACTTATTTTCGAAATGTTAAATAAAATATAAACAAGGGAACCTAGAAAAACTTATAAATTTTATTATATGAGATTCTTATCCAATTGTATAGAAAACATGTTTAAAAATAAAATTTAGAAAATTAAATTGGTATTATGTTCACATTGAATGGATTTATATTTCTCTTAAAATTTTAATTAAAAAATTAAATTAGAAGTTTTAAATAAAAAAAACTAGAAAGTAATAATTATACCATCATATTGTTGTTTTAAAGAAATATAAAAGAAATGTGAAAAACATATTTATAAAAGTAGGTCTTCTCCTCATCAAGAGCATCCATTTGACTCGTATTAGATGTAAAAGTATAGGATAAGTAACATGGGAGACCAAAGACTTCCTAAGACCACTTTAAAATCTAATCAAGACCAATTATGACTCAAGAGAGGTTGGTATAAAAATGTTATGGCTTGGTTAAACTATTGGGGGATCCTCGAAAATAACACTTTGGAAAATATCAATAACATTAAAAATATTATCATGTCTAAGTTTAAAGAGAAAATGTGGGGTGAGAAAGAATTAGAGGTTAAAATAAAATTAAGATATTATAAGGAAGTCATTAACTCTAATATGGAAGATCAAAAGTATCTCTTTGTTTAACTAGTCCAAAGAAAATTAATATTGCCAAGATATCATGAGCTTCATAGTGAAATATGATGTTATTCAATTCCTAAAACACCATGGGAGGAAAGGATATGCCATCTCTGTAAGACTATAAACATTGAGGATGAAAGTCACTTTTCTTAAAGTGTTATGCCTACACCCACATTAGATCACAGTTTCATAATATTAGCTACAATGCAAACCTCTGACCTTATAACATGTTAAAACTATGGTAACCAAGAAATGGTTCTTTCTAAGCGTTTTGATAATAGAAATAAAATTTTACAAAAACCTAAACAATTCATTTCTTTTCTCTTAATATCTCATAAATCAAAGTTGATTTCAACAAGAGCCACGTGGTGGCAATGTCCTCGATGTTGGCAAGGGGTTTGGGGTGAGTGAGTTGCACAGCGTTGCGGAAGTTGCGCAAACTCATGCGGTACTGCGCAAGGGCAGATTGGCACAATAAGCAGGAAAATAACTGTTTTTGAATATTTTATGTATATTTTGACCAAGTTTTGTTGCAATAGGTCAGTAGCGGTTAGAAGTCAATTATTAGTGGACCCTTGATGTAAAGGCATAAGCCTATTTATAGATCCATTTTGAGGAGTCATGAAGGGGTCATATGTTGTAGGTGAACAATTGTATGTGATTTCCTGCGCGATAGTAAAGAATAATATCTGGTGCGATCTGCTCTATGGAGACTTTTCTGTCTTGATTGTGATTCTTCATGATGTATGCAGTCTCTGGTTTTGGAGAAGTATTATGTAATGTGGCGTATTTGCGCAAGATTAATATATGATGCGATGAGTATGGCTCAACTCTTGTCTATTGTTATAGATCTGTTATAATAATGCGACTCTGTCTTGTTAGAATGACATGATATAGATGCGATTTAGTCTCTTCCTGCCATATCAATGCGATCTGTTGGTTTTAAGTTGATGCAATATATTTTTATGTAACTGTTTGATGCACTATGATGTCCCATGAATGATGCTATGATAATTTGATACTGTATGATGATTGCATAAGTTATGATCTCCCTCTGTCGGATCCCCATATCCTCCTCTCCCACTGCCGAAAACTCGATTCTAACAGATCTCCCTTGAACGCCTCAGGTGAGACCTCGTCTGCTCCGCAGATGTTGCTAGGCAGGGTAAAACTTGTTTGGGCCGGTACTCAGGGAAATTGCACTGCAGGGCGTCGACAGAGTGGGAACCATTGTTGATGAAGCTTTGTTGGTAGGTTTCGCAAAAAAAATGGTTATGTTGTCGGGACCGAGTTGCAAATAGGAGGGGGATATGTTCTGGCATCCGAATCGATTCGAGGTTGAGGGATGGTTTGAATTGAAGTTGCTGGAGTTTGCTGAAGCTAAAAAACCAGAATGCTAAGTTGTCGATGGACCACTGGTTGGATAGATATATCCATGGCAGTCCTCATGAATGGTTCTTTTGTGAATTCCCTGTGCTCTTGCATGAATGGTTGGAAAATTTTGCTAAGTGAAAGACAAACTTTCAAGGAGGAGAGCCGACATTCTGGACCCCAGCATTGATCAAGGCGCTGCAAGACACTAGCAACAAGGCATCGCGGGAAGTTGAGGTATGGTTGGATAGTATCTTAGAAGGATACATCACTGAGTTTGCTGTTGATACTAATAAATCTTTTAGTGAGGAGAAAAGGGAGTTTTTCAGTGGACCTCATGGAATATTATTATTGTCGCTACAACTGTCGATTAAGCAACTAGTTCGTGAAAAGGGTATCCTAAAGATGGACCAAGAGTAGTGGAACTTTGGTGTGCGGGGGATGTATGCACTGCGACAGAAAGGGGGGAAATGCATAAGGAGGTAAGGGGTAGATGGGCATGAGTTCTGGTGAGAATGTAAAGGTCGTCGAAGAAACAAGTGGTTGTATGAGGGGAGGAGCAAGGTTTCGAGAAAAGAGGCAGAGGACGGGAGAAGGTCCTGCTGAAGTTGAAGTGCGATACCGTGAAGAACAATGACATGGGACAAAGAGACCTTTTTGTGACGAAGAGGACATATAGGCCTAGGATACACCCGAAAGAACGACAAGCTCGAACCCCAGCAGTAATGTGTCTACTCCTCTGTGCACTACTCCACCACAAGGAAGGAACACACATTCTACGTCGACTTGCATGACGTGTCAGCAACAGTCTAGTAATAGAGCACCAGTAGGGGGAAGAAGGTCCAGAATGGCGGGAGATGAAATGAAGTTGCCAAAATTCAATGGAAATGGCACCAACGATCCAGAGCAATACTGGTTCTTATGTGAAGCAATATGGACTGCTCGACAAACTATCGATGATGATGTCAAGAAAATTAAGCTAGCCACTACTTTGAGGGGACGCGCATTGGAATGGTTTATGAGATTCACACAGCTGCCTCAGGGAGGTACTACAAAAACTTTGGACGAGATCAGAACAAGGCTATTTGAGGAATTTAAGAAGACGAAATCCAAAGCTGAGTACATCACTGAATTAAAAGAGATCAAACAATTCCCCAATGAAACGATTTGGGATTTTGATCAGCGATTTAAGACATTGATGGCTCGGGTCAGTTTTCAGATGAGCGATGTTCAGCATAAAGAATGGTTTATCACGGTGCTTGTCCCGCATATCTGGCAACCATTAATGAAACAAAATATTACGACATAGAGTGAGGCTCTGGAGACCGCGATGAAATTGGAGGCATCACCTATAGGGGAAACATCCGTTGGAATGAATCAAATTCAGGCGCAGTTGGAAAATTTAACACAACAATTGCAAGACATCAAAAAGGTTAAGGAAGATCGTGATGATCTTTGGTGCACCCATTGCCATGCAAGCGGACATACCAAGGATACCTCTCCGACATTTCAGAACTATTTGCTATCAGGAGCCCCTAACTTACTGAGTGGTGCTGGCACACCATGGTGTTGCATCTACCAGGTCTATGGGAATCGACACGAGAACTGTGATTATCTGCAGAAGAT
>LPNX010583451.1:58522-83856 GCA_001517045.1 Pseudotsuga menziesii | reverse complement strand
CCATCTGCAACAATGAAAGAGATGGGAGGAACGTTACTGGCAGAATGCTTCAGATTTTCAACAATTCTTTCGAGGCTGGATGGGCCATGTTTGTCCAAGGACTCGCAGAGTTCGGGAACATTGAGTGTGCGACCGTGATCAGGTGGAAGGCCATCGGGAAAGCTCTCGAATCTGATCTGATCAGTAGACTTGGGATTGGGGCGTCCGTGATTGAAATCTGTGTTAACGAAGGTCACAAGAACATTTCTAGAGATTAAAATATGGGCCAGCTGCATCATGGGGTTTATGTGACCCTGTGCAGGATATGGGAATATCAGTGCATGGGATTTAACACGTTCCATCACTGCAAGCAAAAACCAGACCTTCAAAGTATATGTACAACTTGAATGGCTGGTATTGAGCCGGTGCGAAGAATTTCGGAAATGCTTGTAGTATTTATAGAATAATGGAGTGAATCACAGCAAAGTTGAAGTTCCCGTCAATCTTGGTGGAAAGAGGAATATACCTTCGCATGGCTTGGTGAAATACGAATTATATCATTGACCAAAATCAGTTTGTTTCGGAATTACAAAATGCCAAAGTTCCAAACCTATACTTCGTTAAATCACCTGTCAAATTTCGGTTCACACAACTAATTCAAGTCCACATAATGCAAATATATCAATCTCATGGAGTTGGATTTCATTGGATCAAGGTGCAATGAGGACCACTGTATGGATTGATCGATTGAAAGGCTTCGTTAAAGCTTTTGTCAAATTTCGGTTCACACAACTAATTCAAGTCCACATAATGCAAATATATCAATCTCATGGAGTGGGATTTCATTGCATCAGGGTGCAATGAGGACAATTGTATATATTGATTGAATGAAAGGCTTCATTAAATCATCTATCAAATTTAAGTGCACGCACCTCCAAGTCCACATAATACAAATGTATCAATCACATGGGTTGGGTTGAGATTTCATTGGATCAGGGTGCAATACGACAATGGGTTAGGATTTGATTGGATCAGGTGTCACGAGGACAACTGTATAAATTGATTGAAAGGTTGTGTGCAATGCAAGTTGAATGGCTAAGTATATATATATTTACACCTTTATGTGAAATTTTATGTTTTGATTTTAATAATTATTATTATATAAGTTTAATTAAATTATTTAATTTTAAGATATATAAATAGATTAGTATTTATATAATTTTAATTTGTGGTTGGATCATGTTGATAAGGATTAAATAGTTGATGTAGAATTATGGAATGGAAGATGATCCATGTCTAGTTACATGTTATCAGNATATAATTTTAATTTGTGGTTGGATCATGTTGATAAGGATTAAATAGTTGATGTAGAATTATGGAATGGAAGATGATCCATGTCTAGTTACATGTTATCACTGTTATTTTTCAAATCTAGCTACCAATTATGGATTTAATTATTAAGAGATGAATCTTAATACTTAAACTAAGGTTTAAGTGACGAGTTTAGTGTTTACACTCATTGATTTTCATGGAAATCGGGCTTTTTGTTTGAAATACTTTTATACTTTATATATACATTGGTTTCTTTTGTTAAATATAAAAACAAGCTACACATAAAGAGAGGATTCTCTCTTGGAGACTTGTAACTCCAATGTACAAGAGCGTCCAAGTATTAAGTATTTTGACTGTGAAGGGATTTCTTTAAATACTCATTAATACATTTTAGAATTTCGTATGAATATCTTTTATAAACCAGAGAAATACTTAGTAATTCAATTGTGGAGTTGAGAGAAAACTAAGAGTTAATTTTGAATGTTTAATTAGAAGCTGAGTTTTATGACATCAATAGCTAATTGTTTTGTTAATAGTTAACGGTTACAAGTCAAAATGGGCTTATTATGCAAAAACTAAACTTATTATGTAAAATATAAGTTAAATTGTTTAATAGACAAATTCTGGAGATTGCATGTTGACTATAGTCATTTTTAACTTTAAAAAGATTTAGAAACTATTATGGAAAACCTTCAAAGTTTCTTTCTTAATGGATTCATTGCTTAGCTCAGGGGTGGCCACTTGGAGGAAAAACATACGCTATATAGAGATCCATACGACTAGGTGGAAAGTTGAAGACATGTCTTCATTCACCTCAAGTAGTGTGAGACTCTTCCTTGTTCGGATTAGTATTTTATATTGATAAGTTTTTAATGTATATTATTAAATGAGTAACTGTAATTTGAGCCAAATAAACATGTGAAGTTGTTATGCGTTTAACACTTTCGAGTTACTTGGTTTAGATAGATGGTATCATATTATCAATTATTTCCATATTCATAAATATCTTTTCATAAAAGCGATATGTAGTTAGAGATCAATGTTAATGAAAGTTCTAATGTTATTTAATTATTGTTATATAGTTGGTAAAAGGGTATGTTAGATATGCCATCGTGCTCCACAATACTTCAATATAGAAGTTTGTTATAGGATACTAAGATTAAGTACATTTGAATAATTGGAGTAATGATAAAAACCAAAGAGCTTTAATACTATGATGATTTTTAAGCAAAGAAGGTATAATACAAGTATAGATGAATAACTAGTGATTCTTACCCTTTGTAACAAAATAGTTAATTTAAGGTAAGTTGATAATCAAGTAAGTGTTAGATAGTAGAAGTGTACTCTCCTTGGGAAATAGTAAGATTTCTTATGTCTGAATTAATGATGTATACATAATAACCTATTATTAGCTCTTTGAGTCATTTTAAAACGAACAATTCAAACAAAATATGAAGAACCTATAAGCCCTTTGGGTCATTTTAAAATGAACAATTTCAGGGAAATATTTTTATTCATCAATGATTTACTACGTTCAATGCTATGTGTTCCTCTTGGAGACATTCAAAAATATACATAAATAGTTATAACAGAGTTTCTTTAATATTAACAGCTGCTATAGGAGGAATGTTTTTACGACAAACTTTAGTTCTATGATTTGGTGCATGAATAAGAGTTAAATCTTACATGATTGAGAGTCTCAAGCCAATTCATAATTTTAGATAATATTTCATGTGTAAAATTATTGAATGTATCTTGTAGATGATCCATTATGCTTCATTATGTTTTGTAACAATGGTACTAACATATTTAGTAGTTTGGATAAAGTAAAAAAATTTACTCAATTTCTTTAAGAATTGCCTGAGGAATTTGGGTTTGTTACAAATGGTATCTAAGCAGGTTCTGAACACTCGGACCTAATGGAATCACATGCATATAGGTATGTTGTAAAATTTAATAAGAATAGTTTGTTTGAATAAGGTATTTTTTGTTCAGTTATGGGCATGTATGATAATCAAAGAATATTGTTTTAATGTTAAGATCGTGAAAATACATGAACTAGTTCTCTTAGAATCATGTGCTTGAATGCATGAAGCTAGTTGCATAAACCAAATTGCAAAATATATGCATGAAGACTGATGTCTTGTCTGAAATAGACAATGTGATATGTTTGATTTCATTGGATTTAATTATTTGGTGCATTAAAGAATGAATACATTACCATGCTAACCGTAGCTTTGAGCGGCCTACTTATGTAAATACATGTTTATGATATCTTACATGCATGATGTTGAGTACCGTGTGAGTCTATGTGTAACTTGTTGAAATGGTTGCTAAAAATATTAAGTGCATGTTACTTATGCATCGAGTCAAGGATGTTGAAGAGAAGACATAATGAATTAAAGTTAGTAGTAACATTAAAAGTTCAATGTCAATTTGGTTGAATGTGCAGGTCAATGTAAATTAATTACAATTAAGTTGTTGAGGAAATAATGCATTATTATTATACTAAAGTATATATTGTTGCATAAATAAGTTTATGAGCATTTAAAATAGGAACTTCCTATTATATTTTATGGTTTTCTATATGAGATTATGATGCAACTAATTTATTGCAAGGAATTGTGAGTAAGGAATGCATGCTCACATGGTTGAAAGAAGCACCGCCACATGCGAATCTATATGACAAGCGATGACAAAGGATAAAATCCTTGATAGAAAATGTAACATCTATAATCAATATGAATCCTTGATTAATATGAAAGGATGGAAATAGGTTATCATTTTATTAAACAATTGCATTTAAGAGAAAACATAGTTTAGATAACTTCAAATGACAAGAATATAACTTGTAAGAAGTTTTGAAAAATCTCTATTGAAGGGCTTGAGTATGGTAACTGTAGCATTTTTAGAATCATCGGGTATATATATGGTGTGTTTGAGAAAAGGCAATTGATTGATAGAAATTTTTAAATTGTTAGCACATGCATAGATACTACTAGTATCAAGTTATGCATGTGATAATGTGTTGTTAAATATATTGAATGTCTGATGTTGTTAATTAAGTCTTGGAAGACTTAGGTAAGCATGCCTTGATGTTGAGCGGGTAAACTATGGAGCATCAATATTATTGAGTTACCATGTTGATATGATGTGGATCCAGTAGGCTTAGGAACATCAAGAATGTTCAAATTTATTAAAAATTGAATTTGATGTGGAGCTAATAGGCTCTAGAATATTGAGTATAATCAATAATGAATATGATATTTCATGTATTCAATATTTACTTTTGGAAACGTATAAGTATTTATAATTTGAAAATCCTTGAGATTTTCGTAGGTAAATATCTATGGCAGTTCCAGTAAGAGCATAACTTAAGATATGATTATGAACTTATGGAACCTTCAACCAAAAAAATAACTTAATACAGTGCACATACAATGAAATATTAATTAAATAAAGAGTTATGTGTAATATCCCCCCAATAGATAAACATTATTTGTAATATTTTGAATTAATGTTGTATTTTAATGAGATTGGATGTTTCTGGAATCTGCCCAATCAGTCCTTGGAGGACAGTTGTAACCAAAACATTTTGTTTTGATGAAATCATGAATGATGGGGACAACTGTGTTGAATGAGGAAACTATGCGTGCGAGAATGGGAGACATATAAGAGTTAATCTTAGGGAAGTACACCAGGCGCCTGAATGCCATGATGGTGTCGGACGCACCCTGTAAAAATTAGGTAGTGGGAGGCGAAAAATTCCTTGGGGAATGGGCCATAGCTGCAAAATACCTAGAAAAAAACCAAACTATAAAGATGAGCATAGACGAGGAGGAAGGACGTTGCTAGGTAAGTGGGAAATGATGAACTCTTGTTGTGTGACCACTCTGTGCTAGGAAAGAGCTGAAAGAAATACTTGATGTGTGAGCACTCTATGTTAGGCAAGTGATTTCTCACTAGAAAACTGAACTTGAGGTTGGTTGTCTACTCTCTTGACACGTATAGTTATCTCAGGGGTTATTGAGGACATAGAACACTTATGTCAAATCTACAGTTGGGTGGAACGTGGTTGTCCCCTCTTCATTTTGCTTGACTTACAAACATGTTCCATTACTGTGTTTAAATTTTCGTAGAACTATTGAGCTCACGGTATATCTGTATATGTGGAAATATGTGTTTCAATGTAAATAAAATGATAAGTACCATTTCTCAAGCTAGATGAAAATGTTGCTTATGAGATGATGTAATACTCGTGCTCTATTTTGAATAACTGAGTCTTGTACTTGGTTATATGGTTGTGCTAATGATGTAATACGGATGCTCTATTTTGAATGACTATGACTGCATTGATTGTATGGTATTAATGGTGTAATACTCATGCTCTTATTTGGAATGATAGTAACTTGCATTGGTTATATGGCTTCCTAATGGTGTAATACTCATGCTCTGTTTTGAATGACCGAGTCTTGTGTTTGGTTATATGGTTGTTCTAATGGCACAATATTATTCTACAAATTCTTTAGGACTCCATAGATAATGACCAGTGGTAAGGGACCCCCACTGTAGGGAAGCCTAAGTGATTTTCTGGGTTGAAACCCTTTCTAGCTAAGTGAAGTCCATGTATAATACTTTTAGTCCTTAGAATAATGATGGAGTTTTCAAGGAAAGGGTGTCAGCCATAGTTTTCTCAGGAAAGTAGCTACTAGACCCCACTATGAATTTCCTAATTCTGAAATTGACTTAAGTAACGAACTCGACCTAAGGTTGTGAGGCCATCAAAGGCTGATAACCCCTTGGTTTCACCCAATAAGAAATCACAAAAATAGGTGCAAACACCTTGGCCAAAAGGCCCATGAAATCTTGAAAAACTCTAAAGAATGTAAGGGTTTCCGCAATCCACATTGTGGAAAGAAAAATTTAAAACTGTAAATAATTTAGGTGTTTCTGCAATATGCAATCTGCATTACGGAAAGAGAAAAGAGGAATCTAAATTGTAAAGAATTTAAAGGTTTCCGCAATTCGCAATTTGCATTGTGGAAAGCAGAAAGCGGAAAGCGGAGGTTAAGTATAAATTTTCTAATGGTTTTCGCAGTATGCAATCCTCAATGTGAAAAGGGGAAAGCATAAGTAAAACCATGAATAATTTAGGTGTATCCGCAATCCACAAACTGCATTGTAGAAAGTGGAAAGTGGAAGGGTGAAGCAGTAACGAGATTAAGTACTTTCCATAGTCCGCAATCTGTTTTGTGGAAGCAGAACTACGGAAGGGAAGTGTGTATAGAATTTAAGCACTTCCTGCAATCTACAATATGCATTGTAGAAGTGGGATTCTGGAAGGGAGAGTTGTAAATAAACTTAAGTGCTTCCTGCAACCCATAATCCACATTGTGGAAGTGGAGTTGTGGAAGGAACAACCATTGCGAAAGACTTTTTAATCTTAAGTTTGGAATCCAAGTAGTTAAAGGGATAAAATATAAATCTTCAAGGTTATTCTTCCAGCTACTTGGTGATGTTTAAGAATTCATCTATAAAGACGAAGAACCATAAGGCGGGTTTGGTGATAAGCGTACAGTCCGCGGTTAATATATACAATTGAGAATGAATAAAATGGTGTGGTAGTTGGCATGTATTTTATATGAAGAATTTTTTTGTGTATATTCATTTTAGTTATGTTATATGGGTATGTTAGATATGGTATGAGAGCTACAGGGTTCAACCCTATCTCCTTTTGGGAACATCTAGTTTCTCTAAAAGATAGCAACTTTCATCTAACCATAGAAATTGTGTGTGGAATGTTTTGTATATATGCAAAATGGTTCTGTTACAAGATACAACAATGCCTTCACAAAATGAGAATGCAGATCGACCCGAAGAAGGTGCACCAACACTATGCACAACGCAACCAGAACAATATCACTCTGAATCCAGTTAAGTACTGGAAACAATGAGGAATTTGATCGTAGAAATACATAGTTTTAAATAAGATAATGAGAAAATGAAGAAGTCTTAGGAAAAGAAGTAGGAGATAAATGAGATATTGTTACAGATTTTGTAAGAGAAAAATATGGGGAAAACCCCAAAGTAGATACAAGGAGGGACCCCGCGACTGGAAATGACAAAGTTTAAGTAAAAAGCACTCTAAGTACTAATTCTAGCCTCGTCAAGTTATAGATGAAGTTAAAAATGCTAGGATACTGAAAGCGTGCATGACTAAAATGATGATTCGGGACGAATCAACTAGGGGGGGGGAGGTAAAATTTGAGTGAATCCTTGGCATAAAGTAAAGATTGACCAAGGTCATCCTAGTTTCAGAAGCATACCAAAAATAAGTCGATGGAAACCTTAAAACTTAAAGGGTACTTTACCACTCCTACACTCCATACATACTTAATTTGAGAACATGATCTACAATTATGAGACATTATCTATGTCGAGCAAGCATTATGGTATAAAGTATTAGAACATCTTGTTGTAATAGTTAAAATGCTAAAACCCCCATGATATGGAGGTCACTCCCACCTCATAATAATCGAAAGTATTGAAAGGTAGTAGGAAAATATTATTACACACACACACACACACACACACACACATATATATATATATATATAAAGCATTACATGCAATATAAGAACTTTGATAATATATGTATATGTGTATGTGGATGGGTGGTTATTACATAGAATATATATATAATAATGAAAGAACCTTGATATATAAATGTTATATCAAGAAAATTGATATACATATTGGTTATCACTTATATATAGAACATATATATATGTAATAGTGGAAGGACTTTAAATACATATATAAAAGAGAATCCAATATTATATGATTTATCTAAATTTATATTATCTTAAGAACCGCTGAGTTTAGTGGTGTGATCTCTCCTTGGAGAGAATCATGGGAAGTGTTTCCTTAAAAGAAACCTACAAAAACAAAATTTGACGCAACTTGTTCCCTTGAATTGAATTTGTGAATGCCACTTGTCTTCTCGAGATTAAAAGGGTTTTCCTTTTAAGAAATCAATTTTCTGAGTGATGGGGAAGCAGTTTGAGGAGGTAAATCAGTCATATTTGGCCCATTTTATTTGCAGGATAACCTCTGCATGGTTTTATCTTGGAGAATAACGAGGCTTACACCTTCAAGAGCTCTGAACTCAAGATCTTGAGTTTTATTGTTGTTGAATCACAATGGGTTCCAAAAAATGGATCTTCAGAGCTTGGTCATTACCTTGCAACCCTCAAGGAAAAAAAAGCTATGGAGGAGAGCTTCAATTAGGTCAGTACATTATTATGTTATTTTTTTAAACAATGGTGACATGTGCATACTGTGCTTGTTTGATTGCTTCAGCTGTACGGGATTTGCTTGATGGGATTTCCAATACCAAGATGACGTTTTTTCTTTACTGCTGAAACTAAATGCTGTATAGGATTTCTTGATGTGATTTCAAGTTCCTAGACTGTGTTTTTCTTTATTGATGAAACTGAATGCTAGATCCATTTAGATGGGATATTGGAAGGTCAAAAATTATTTTTCTTTTAGATTTGATGTTGAAACTATGCGTGGGGTTCTCTTCTTTGTAGATCTAGATATGAAAATAATTTTGTTTTCGGTGATTATCTTTGATGTAGATATGGATATGAAACTAAATCTATTTCCTGTGATTCTTTTTCATTTTTAGATCTGGATGTAAAAATCAATTTGATTCCTATGATCTTGTTTGATCTCTAAATTTTTTCTTCCGGCATTTGATAAATTGATATGTTTTCATCGTTTTTTTGTATCAGCCTTTTATGGTGCTTTCCCATCTTTAAGAGTCTACCTCTATGGATTTTATTCAGTATGACCTTCTGTAATCATGATTCCATATAGGTGGTTTTCTGACGTTTCTCTAATATTGTATTGTTTCTCCCATGCGCTGAAATTACTATTGTGGATTATAAATCTATACAGTGATGAAGAACAACTTGGTTTTGAGGTTTTCTAGGACTCATAAATTATCAGGTTATAAAGGAGAATAATTGGTAGGGTCCTCCTTGTTTCATTCTGGTTTGTGATTGTATAGGATAAGTGACTATAAAAATAATGTGTGACATTGGAACATGCTTGTACCCTTGCTTGTCAATTCAACAAAAAGATAATGGTTATATTTAATTAAAAAGTATGGGTGAGTGCACAAATTTGAGGGACCTTTAGATGCAATGGTAGAGTGAAGTCAAGCACTCTTGATGCATAAAATAGAAATCATCCCAAGCAATCTCGACCCCGCCAAGCTTAGTCCCAAGGCTTTCAACATGCATGAAAATTAGGATAGTACACAAAAATGCACACCCATTTTATTAATACAAATCGTGCTCCTATTTTACTTTGCAAAAACACTCTCTTGTTTACTAAAACCTATTTTATGGTTAAAACGGGTTGAGCCCGTCATATTCTCCACAACGACATGCTGATTAGAGCTTCGACGGACGAGAACAAGTGAGAGCGAAGTCGTTTTGGGTGAGAAAAAGGAAACAAACTCCACCTTGGGATCAAACTCTTCTTTCTGAGGGATTTTCTTCAAATCCTCTCATGTCATTTTCCCTATATTCAGTATTTTTTTCCCTAATTTGAAATTAAACCAAAATATTTCAATTTATATGGCCAATGGAAACCAAAACCCCAATGAAATCTACATGGCCAATGGAAACCAAAACCATAATGGAATTTAGATTGCCAATGGAAACCAAAACCCCAATTTAATCATAAAAAAAAAAAAAATTTGACTATTTACCAAATTTCATACCCAAAATTCACATGCTGAATGGAAACCAAAACCCCAATTAACTCATAAAAAACAAATAAATTTCACTATTTCCATATGCATATTCACAAGCATCCTTGTGAATCCGTACCAAAGTTTACAAATATGCAAATTTTGTCAAGCACATTGCAAGTTTGCATAAGTAATTTACATGCCCAATGTAAACCAAAACCCCAATTAAATCATAAAAAACAAATGAACTTCACTATTTGCATATGTATATTCGCAAGCATAATTGTGAATCCAAACCAAAATTAACAAATATGCAAAGTTTGTCAATTATATTGTAAGCTTGCATACAACTAAAAAAAAATTCAAGTAGAATTCATATCTTCCCTAAAATACATAAACAAACATGGTAAATCCCTTTCCTCTATCTAAAATATCGAAGTTGGTCATCCAAGAACATCAATAAACACCTTATAGTTTTGATGAAACTTCCTAATCCAAGTGTTAAATTAAGGTATAGAAGCTTCCATCCTTAACAAATATTTTATCTTGAATGAAGGGTTCTTTTTGGTTAAGGTCAAGACAATGAAGTTCAACAATAGGCTCTACGAACATCAAGATACATATAGAGGTTGATGTGTTTTATTGCATGCCAATCACATACTATCATACATGATAGAATCCAGTGGAAACCTTGCAACCATAAAATCCACTATACACAATTATGCATTTAGTCTCTCCTGGGTATATAGAAAGAGTGCATAGAACTAAAATAACATCAAGTGGAATCCATACATGGCACAAATTACATATAAACAAAGATATTCTAAATAGACTTTGGAGTCTGAAAAACATCACACTACAACAATAATTACATATCTAACAAAATCGTTTCCTATACTAGGATTTTATTCATCAATAGCACATTATGTCGCCTCTTCTAGGCTCTAGCCGTTTCCTCTATCCGCAATCTCGGAGCTGGTATTGCAAGGACATTAGTCAGCACCTCACAATTTCGATGAAACTTCATAATCCAAGCCTTAAAATAAGCTAGAGGATATTCCCAATCAACATATGCACATAGGACATTTTATGTACACGTGTGCATATGGAAATTGTAATTAATACTTGAATTTAGGACATAAATTTAAAATGAAAAAATGTGAAAATTTTATTCTTTACTGTAAAATTCAAGATCAATTTTAAAATTTAAATAATAGATTTAGTTTATGTTGTTATTTGTCGTACATTATTTTTACACTTTTCATTGCTTAAAGATGTCATTATATCATGTGTGTATTTTTATAATGATATTCTATTTGTATTTATGATGGTAGTGGCTACTATGGACCATGATGTTGAGATATTGAGGGTTATTGGGCATCTTAGAGAGATTAGTTCTTCGTAGATGGGTGGAGATGAGCTTCATCGCTCCATGTCATCCTCATTGCTGACAATAGTTGATACGATCACCAGATCCAACGATGCTTTGTATCGCATCTCATCCTACATGGAAAGAAAGATACAAGAATATGCTGATGGTTTGAGCTACAATGAGATAAAGAAGCTAAAAATAACCAAAGAGAAAATTTATACATTGTTTAGAGTGCATGGGATGGATGAAATTCCGAAGAGCACGAAGCCACATGTTTTGATTGAGTGGTGCACCTTTCCTGATCTAGGTCATGCCTAGGTGCACACTAGGGACACTAGTCAACTAAATGAGTCGAGCTCTGTTGTGGCAGAAGCATATAAATATATATAGCAATGAAGGAAACACACTAGGTCGATAAGAAATATACACACAGACAATATGCAAGAATTCAAACCAATTTATTACTTATTCTTCATGAAAGATGGAGGAATCAGATGATGATTAGAAACATGTCTATATTACATAAAGTACATGCTTATATAGAGGATGTTGAGACATTTGGGTGGCTACCCACTATGTTCAGTTACAAGAAGTTATAACGGTTAAAAGTTCAACCATCGCAGAGCATGTTGGTATGTTGTATTCGAGGTAGACCTTGTTGAAGGAGAACATGTCGAATGTGAACTTGTCGGCTGAACATGTCGAGGGAAAACCTATTGAAGGTGAACCTGTTGGAAAACCTGTCAAAGGTGAACCTGTCGGTTGCTAGTTGGATCATTCCTTCTTTCTTAAGAAACAATGGTCTCCATTTTGTATTCGTTCAGGTGAGGAAACTTGTCGGTGACTTCATTAGCAGAGTACCATTTTCCTTGCGTGGGGAGTTGTCCAGCTTTAGCGACTTGAAACAAGGGAATGGAGTTTGTCCTTGTAAGGCATATGCATATTGCCACAATGGTGTTATAAAGAAGAGGTTCCTGAATGCCTTGATGGATTTCTTCGGGTTCTGTTGTCTGCAAGTCATTCTGTTCCAACAATTGTGCATGGTATGGTCGAAGCAAATCTACATTGAAAATTGGATGTAGGCCAAGACATGTAGGAATGTCGAGATGAAAATATTTTTCTCCAATCTATTTAAGGATACCATATGCACCATATCACAAAGGTTTCATATTTCAATATGGACTAGTGAAGTGGTCCTTCTTTAGATGTAACCAGACCCGATCCCTAAGTTGGAATGAATGAGGAATACGATGCTTATCGTGTTGGGATTTAGATTTTGTTTTTGCTCATTGCAATGTTTCTTGTGCTTGCTTCTGGATGTTGTAGATTTGATCTCTAAACTTTAATGCTTTCTCCACTTCTCTTCCTTCGAAGTTGGTTTCGTTATACTGTGTCAAGGAATGTATAAAGTCGATAGGTGCCGAGGGTTGAAATTCGTAACAGATCTCAAATGGAATCTTGCCTGTAGAGTTGTGTTGAGCATGATTGTAGTTGTGCTGTATGTATGGAAGGATGTTATCCCATGTTCGACGACATTTGTGGTTGTACATGTGAAGCAGTTGTACGACTAAGAAATTTACAACTTCCGTTTGTCCGTTTGTCTATGGATGGAAGGATGTTGAAAAATAAATTCTCATGTCGAGCTGTTTCCAGAGATTTTTCCAAAAGGTGCTGACAAATATAGCATCTCTATTTGAAATAATGGTCATCGAGAGGCCATAGTGTTTCCACACATGTTCAAAGAAGAGCTAAGCAATCTGTTGTGATGTCCTAGTCTTGTTGCATGGTATGAGTATAGCCATCTTGGAAAATATGTCGACTACTGCTAGTATCGCGTCATGTTGATGTTTGGTAGTAGGATATCCTGTTAAGTAGTCCATATAAATAGATTCCCAAGGTCGACTAGGAACTGGAAGGGGTGTGTACAGTCATTGTTGTTGATTCAGTGATTTAGAAATGGAACAAAGAACGCACGATCGAATGTACATGTTGACACCAGTTTTAAGTGAAGGCGAGTAGAAATACTTTTGGAGGATAACAAGTGTTTTTGCGACTCCAAAATGTCCTACGGTCTTGTTGTAGTGTGCGTCCCAAATGATCTTTTGTCGATGCTCACCAGTAGGTACACAAAGCTATCCAAGCTTGTATAGCAAGGTGTCCTTTAGGAAGTAGTTGGCATTCGACAACTTGTCGGTCTAAAGCTTTCATTAGATTGTAGAAAAATCACATTCTACATAATACAATTGCAGCCAAGTAGGGGTGTCATAACCCTGCATACTTATCACTATAGACAGTAGAGTACTGGGAAGTTGGCTGAGACAATCGGCTACGGAATTGGCTTTGCATTTTCGATACTTAATTACCAACTTAAATTGTTGCATGTAATTAATCCACTTGAGTTTGTGGGTTGTCTATAGTTTCGATTGAGTCAGAGCGAACTGCAAAGGCTAATGGTCAGTAAGGATGAGTGTTTTCTTGTCAAGAATGTAGTGTCTCCACTGATTAAGAGATTTCACAATGGCGTACAGTTCTTTTTCATACATTGAGTACCTTCTAACTGTGTCACTGAAATTCTTGGAATGAAACATGATTGGGTGACTTGATTGAGTGATCAATATGCTGAGGGCATAGTCCGATGCATTCATCCCAATATCGAAGGGCTGAAGCAGATCAGGTAACACAAGTACTGAGTGCAATACAAATCTTGTTTTTTATTGTTCAAAAGCTTGTTGTCGTCTCAATGTCCATTTGAAGACAGTTTTCCCATTTCCTTTCATCAACTGATTCAAAGGCCATGCTATGTGATTGAAGCCAAGTATGAATCGTCGAAAGAAATTCGCCAAACCAAGAAAACTTCTTAGTTCATGAATGTTTTGAGGAATAGGTCAATATTTGAGGATCTATGCTTTTTCTAGGTCGACATGAATTCCAGTAGAGTCAGTTATATACACCAAATACTTGATTATAGTCATCACAAATGGGCATTTGTCCATGTTCAGATATAGCCGATGTTACTCGAGAGTGCCGAAAACTTATCGAAGTTGCTTGAAATGTTCTTCCCATGATCAACTGAAAATCAAGATATCATCGAGATAGACAATGACACATTTACCAATGAAAGGTCATAGAAGGTCATCCATATATCTCATGAAGGTTGTAGGTGCATTGGTTAAGATGAAAGGCATGACTAACCATTCAAACAATCCTTCCTTGGTTTTGAAAGCCATTTTCCATACATAAGTGGACTCTATTGGAATCTGGTGGTATCCCGACTTGAGGTCGAGTTTTGTAAAGAAGTTAGCACCTTTCAAATTGTCGATGGGTTCATCAATCTGTGGAAGAGGGTATATGTTCTTCACTGAAATTTTGTTGAGAGAACAGTATTCGATGGACATGTGCTAAGTCCCATATTTATTTGGAACTAAGGCGACTGGACTTCCACAAGGAGAGGATCTTGGGTGGATATGACCCTTGTCGATGAAATCCTAGATTTGTCTGTGAATCTCTTCATTTTTTAAAATGGATCTTCTGTAAATAGATGTGTTAGGTAATGAAGAACCAGGAACAAGTTCAATGGAGTGTTTTACCTGAAAGTGAAGAGGTACTCCATTTGGTGCTTCAAATATGTTCTGGTATTCTTCAAGAATGTTGTCGATATGTTGTTGTTGTCGGGAGTTGTGCTGGTCAGTGAGTTGACTCGTTGCTACAGTGTTTCTAGAATGTTGAGGGTTTATCATGATTAATGTAAAATTTTGAGCATGATTGTTAAGCTTCTTCATTTTTTTGGTGGATATCATAGCAACCGTTGATGTGGTTTGTTGCTCTGGTATGTCATACCATTGGTTTTGTATTTTGACAATCACCTTCTGAGGCCGTGACTGATATGTACTGTGTCGATCCCATAGGTAGGGTTTACCGAATAGGGCATTGGCTATGGAAAGAGGTGCCACATAATAGAGTACTTCATCTTCAAAAGGATTAATGAAGTAGGTGAGTCGGCATTTCTGTGTGATCCTTAGTTCCTGACCATCCTTCATCCAACTGATATTGTAAGGATGAGGATGTGGGGTGGTGAAAAGAACTAATTTCTTTATAATATAATTAGAAACAAAGTTCTTCTTGCTACTGTTATCCACAATCAGATGTAATGGATTGTTTTGAACCCATATCTGTGTATGGAATAGGCACTCTCGTTCCTGCTCATCGATGATGGTTGAGGCTGTCGGAGTTGTCAAGTTCGAAGCCAGGAGGGATAATGCATCTGGATCATATTCTACCAGGGTTCTGTTGACCGAGTCGAATGTTGATAATTTTTCCAAAAATTCCTTCTGATCTTTTCATACTGACTTATCATCCCATGATGAGCTGTGATAATCACACCATTTCCCGGTAGGGTTCTATTTGTTGCAATCCCTATTGTCTTTCTGAAAGTTCTTCTTTTGATGCTGAGGCTTTGGTGGAGTCTATTGAGAAGGATTCTTGAACTTTTCAAAGTTAGCTGGTGACTTCTTGTTAGATGTTTGACCTGTTGGCTTGTTCGTGAAACGTATCTTTCCTTTTTTTAGCTTCAAGCTTGTCGGCGTAATGAAATGCATCTGCAAGCATTTTGACAGTTAGAAACTCCATCTCTTGCTGAATGTATGGGGATAAACCACTTACGTACTTCAGGACAAGAAATTTCTCTTCTTCTTGGATGAAAAGTCTCACCGTGAGTCCATAAAACTCATCGGTGGAACTTTGCACAGACTGGTATTTCCACTGCCTTAGTTGTTGCCACTTCTTGTACTGTTGTTCAATGTACTTGGGTGGATAGAACTCCTTTCAGACATATTCAACAAATTTTATCCATGTGTCGATGGGATCTTCTTATTTTTCCATTTTTGTTGATAAGTTTTCCCACTGGTAGTGTACAGAGGTTGGCATCTTAAAGGACGCAATGGTGATATTTTCCACTTCGGAGAGTTGATTTACCACAAAGTAAGATTCCAATTATTATACCCAATTGTTGACGGATTCCACGTCGATCTTTCCTTCAAGGTTCAGTATGTCCAAATTCAGTTTCACTTTGAAGGGGATGATTTTATCGGAGTGAGATTGCGTCGAGGATTCCCCAGAGTTTGCAATGACTCTTAGGAGAATCTTGCTGAAATAGGTGGACATTTCAGTTTGCTGGCGAGCCAGTGCTTTTTCTATGAGTTGCTTTGTCTCGTCAGTTGCATGTCTATTGTCTATTTATTTAGTCATATTTTTTTAGGTCGAAGGAAGTGTCTTCTTGTGTTGTTGGACTTGAGAGCGTGTTTGCACAGACATAAGTTAAATAAATTCAATGGAAGTGCTTATGTAACTTAAGCTCTAGACAAGATCTTGCTATGATACCAGTGATCGAGGTCATGCCCAGGTGCACGCTGGGGACAACATTTTATTGAATGAGTCGAGCTCCATTTTGGAAGAAGCATATAAAGATATACATCAAAGCAAGAAAACACACTAAGTCGACAAGAAATATACATAGAAAATATCCAAGAATTCAAACCAATTTATTACTTCTGCTCCATGAAAGATGGATGAATGAGATGAAGATAAAAAAGATGTCTATATTACATAATGTACATGCTTATATAGAGGATGCTGAGAAGTTTGGGTGACTAATCGCTACGTTCAGTTACAATAATTTATAATGGTCAGAAGGCATGGGTGACTAATCACTATGTTCAGTTACAAGAATTTATAATGGTCAGAAGTTTGGGTGACTAATCGTAGAGCATGTTGGTATGTTGTATTAGAGGCAAACCTATCGAACGTGAACTTATCAGCTGAACATGTTGAGGGAAAACCTATTGAAGGTGAACCTGTCAGCAAACCTGTAGAATTTGAACCTGTCGGTTGTTGGTTGGATCATTTCCACTCATTAGAGACCATTGGATGGATAGATTGTACATGGTTTTTGACGTTCTCCCAAACAACAATAGGGAAGTACTGTTGTACTTCCTCCATAATTTGTATGCAGAGTTTGTGATGGGGAAACATGTTGTTATAACTGATTTTACCACTCCAGGTGAATCACACTTGTATGGCCTTCCCCTGTCCCTCTGCAGAATCCTTAGACCCCTTGGACCATTTTTTGTCCTTTGATGTTTCCTTCATCGTCCCTATAAACATGTGAAAATTAATACACGCGACTTTTAAACCCCTAATCATGTATATACACGGGTTTGACCTCTAAAACCGTGTACATCGAGATGTGTGCATAATCCAAATCCTTTTGGAGTTTTCCTTGACATGGATCTGACTCACTTCACTCCTGGCCTTCCATATGCCTTCAGATTTCTTGGATTTGACCTTTCATTACCCCTTTGAAAAGCTATATAAGGAACTCTTTGGTAGATTGAAGGCATATGAGAGAATTGAGAGAAAAGAAACTATAGTCCATTGTTGCCAGAACTTGTGCTTGAGTCTGCATCCCTTTGTCCCTTGGATCACTTTTGTGTTCTTCCCAAGCTTGCCCTTTGCTTGTGAGCTTGCTATCGAGAGATGGAGGATTGAGGTGGTGGAGGCCCAAGTGGGGGATTCAGTTTCTCCGATTCGCGGACTTGCCGACAGAGGTTGTATCCATTGTAATCTCTAATTTGATATTAATAGAAATATCTTTTCCTGTCTAATAATGTATGTTTGAATGAATATTTTATCCATGGATGATTTCAAATGCTTACACATTGTTGATTATATATGCTAGAATAGATCTAACACCCATATATATAGTATGCTTGTCTTGTTTACTTGTTGTTGAGAAAGTGATTTATCAATTCAAGCTGAAGTTGGATAGCTCAATGGGGATCTACTTCAACCGTCCGAAATAAGGTACGAGGTCTGATCCTTTAGTGTTAGATATTTAATTTCTATTGCATATTGGAAAGGATTGATTTCTGGAGTCAAGTTGTTTTTTTGGGTACCCCAAGACATAGGAATTTCTCTCCGTAACACATATCAACTATTTTGACATGTTGGGCTTCCAGGGCGTTGGTAGGGGGATGCCCCAAAACTGACCCAATTCTAGGCATAGAGATGCCAATCGACAGATACCTGCACCCCATGCCTAGCTACGAAGGGAATACATCCCTCCTGCACATGATATGGTTTCCCAGACACATGAGAAATTTATTACTCTAGATAAAATGGTTTCTTGACACACGACAACTATTGACCAGGAAGGGCCCTCTTCCTCTGCTGGGGTACAACCACTAGCTTCTGGTGGTAGAGGACCATCTATTGGTGGGGATAGACCGAAATCCCATGTGCCTCAGAGCGAGCCACACATGTGAACAACTTGTGGTCAATCCTATTATGGTCCTGGACCAACACATGGTATCTCTACGATGACTGGTGGTCAGGTAAGGACATTGTTAAAACTCTATTGTTGTTGAATTTTTAATTTTTCCATATTCTACACTTATTAAAAGATTCATAATATATGCAATTTTTACTCTTGTGCGAGATTTATGCATCTCAGGGGGGTGGTAGTGCACCTGGTGGGGTTGTATCCGAGGCCCAAACAACCAACACCGAGGTAATATTTAAACATGTGTGATTTTGCTAATACATATCATTTTGTTAATTCATGTGTTAGTCTTAATTAATTTGTTAAATTGTCTAATATTTACAATTTTTGAAGTTGCAGGAACCCTATTTAGAACCGAATGCTGGAGACATTGATCTCAGCAAATTACTCCCAGGTAGAATTTATGATTTCCTAAAGAATTTAAGTGCATGGTTAATTACTGAATCTTGTTCGAATTGTTTAAATTTCTTACTATACACTCCTTTATAGATTGCTAATATTTATAATTTTTAAACTTGCAGATGCTATCTGGATCTGAAGAGGGGCAAGAAATTGCTGGAAGCGTTCCCTTCCATGGGGGATATATGTCCCAGGAAAGGGTAAGTATATTACAACATGTTAGTTTTTCAGTACATATTATTCCATCCATTAAAGTCCATGTCTAACTATGGTAACACTTTATGATAAGTCACACCGAGGTACATCTACTTGAATATTTGTAGTTGTACAGTTCATTTCTATATGGACACACATGAGGTCTAACTATTTTATCATTTGGTGAATGTATCCACACCGTGGTCCATTAGTGGATGTGAACGAGTTTGATGTTGAACCTACGAATCCTCTTGATACTCGAGAAACCCTGTCTCATTCCCAGGAACAAATTTTTTTGGTAAGATGGTCATTTTTTACACAATTGATTAGTACTTTCTCATTCATGTACATGTTGATAATTGCTAAGATAATTGACATATTTTTTTTTATTCACAAAAAAGCATTGCATAGAGACTCTCTGCAACGAGGAGCACACCAGAGGCATCCATACCCCATATAGATGAAGTGAGTGTTTTTTTATGTACAATTGAGTCGTATTTTAAATTTGCAAATTTTTTTATTGCTGGATTGTACTAGTTCAATTACCTGATCAAGAAATATTGTCATTGATTTGCATTCGCCAGAGATGCACAGTGGTCATGGATAGAGGAAACAAGCATCAGGGCCGGGAAAAACAAGAGAAAGTTAGAGTTTTGATGTGTGTGTCTAGGACAAATATGTATTTTTTTTACAATAGGAAGTTAGAGTATAGGGGCACGGTCTAAGACAAATGTACTTTTGTTTGCATGTACATCAAAGATTTTTTTGATACATGTACATTGACATGCCATATAAGGGCCTAAGATTTTCGTATTATAACTTTCATGATATAAAAAATATTTCATATCAAGGCTCTTGAGGTCTTCATGGTTCATTCTTTTAAGTGTGATTATACATGTGTGTCCAAGAATGTTTCAATGTGTAATGTTCCCATTTTTTTATAGATCTTACAATTGCATGGAGATATCAGTTATAAATTTGAGAACAATGCACAATTACAATACTACGTAATGACAAAAATGTAAATTTAAACTGGTTTTTACCACAATCCAATTGCATATACAATGTTAAATTGTATTCACAAATATGGAACATACCTAACACACATAAGCACCCAGCACAGCTAAGCAACTGATCCAACTAAGTGGAATACAAAAGCACCTTACCCACATAACAAACTAACAAAATTTTAAAGGATGAATGAAGTTGACACACCTAAGTGATGCACTTGTGTTTTCTACATAAATGAAATTAGTGTTTGGCATGATGTATTTTATCTAACGAATATATGGGATACACATCAAACCTAAAAGTATCAGAGTATAAGGTTGATTCAAAATAATGGTTATGATTATATCTTGCACATTATATATATCCTTCACATTATTTTATCATTTCGTTAATGTACATGGCATTTGATGAATCGCCTCAAGGAACAACTTTGGAAGAGATTAAAATTATGTGTGATTTTATTATAGTTTAAATTGATTGGAGAATTACTATTTTGAATCTTGTTTTATAAATTTATGTTTATGGAGTATTATTCGAAACATTCGTAGTGTGAAGAGATATATTTTGTAATAATGGTGTAATAGGTTGGCCACTTGTTTCTAAACATAAACATGTTCCATTACATGGTTATTGATGTAATGGAATTGTCTCCTACTGCATTTCATCGTACAAATTCTCACATCTCTTGGATGACCAAGCTAAATTAATATGGAAACAACCTTCTTTTGAATTTCCAGTCTTACAAATGAGATGAGATCCTAAGATCATTTCACCTCCACATAGAGATTGACAACTCCTTTCTCCTTGATGAAAGCACAAAAAAAAGAATATTTCTTTCTTGGAAATAATGGGAAAGAAATTAAGTTCAACACCTCACAATAGGTAACAACATTCTCAACACCTATACATGGAATAATAGTTTGCAACAAGTATTTTTTCAAGAGCGGAAGATATACCCTCACCTTCAAACACATATCACTTAATACTTCTTTACAATTCTGCGTCACACCCTATTATGGGTATCCTTTATTATCTATGATGTTGATCAAGAAAAAACCACTAGCATATATGTTTAAGCCCACCTCCTACAGGATTTCAGGGACACCTGATGAATCCCTACCTGGGGCATAGAATGGAAACCGTGCATCAAAATGGGGTTCTGGTGGGTCATGGAAGCGTGTTTAGGAAGTTTCCATGTGGGAACGCTACCCACACATTCACGGTCGAGGAATATGAAAATTTGACCCCTATGTTCAAAAATTTCACATTCCCTTACTCATCAAAACCCTAGTTTCAAAAATTGACCTAAAACATGATCCCTTATCCATGGATCCACAATAGAGGGCCACCCCTAGCACTATGCCGATGTCCTAAATCCAACGAAGTTGACGGTTCATTGATCCAAGCCATGACCATAATTCTATGGCACATTGAATCCCACCTCCTATAGGATTTCAAGTACACCCATTGAATCCCTACCCGGGGCATAGAATGGAAATCGTGCATCAAAACAAGGTTCTAGTGGGTCATGAAAGCATGTTTAGGAATATTCCATGTGGGAACACTAGCCACATGTTCACAATCAAGGAATTTGAAAATTTGACCCCTATGTGCAAACATTTCGCATTACCTTACTGAGCAAAACCCTAGTTTCCAAAATTGACCTAAAACAGGACCCCTTATCCATGGACTCATACTAGAGGGACACCCATAGAACTGTCCTGATGTCCTGAATCCAACGGAGTCAATGTTTCATCAATCCAAGCCATGGTCATCATTCTATGGCACGTTGAATCCCACCTCCTACAAGATTTCAAGGACACCTGTTGAATCCCTACCTAGGAAATAGGATGGAAATCATGCATCAAAATAGGGTTCCACTGGGGCATGCAAGCGTGTTTAAGAAAGTTCCATGTGGTAAATCTAGCCACACGTTCATAGTTGAGGAATATGCAAAGCTGAAACCTATGTGCAAAAATTTCACATTCCCTTACTCAGCAAATCCATAGTTTCCAAAATTGACCTAAAACAGGATCCCTTGTCCATGGACCCATAGTAGAGGGCCACCCCTAGCACTATCCCTATGTCCTGAATCCAACAGATTTGACAGTTCATCAATCTGATCCATGACCATCATTTTATTTCACGGTGAATCCCACCTCCTATAAGCTTTCAGGGACACCTTTTGAATCCCTACTCGGGGAATAGAATGGTAACTGTGGATCAAAAAGGGGTTTTGATGGTCATGGAAGCACATTTAGGAAGGTTCCATGTGGGAACACTAGCCACATGTTCATGGTCAAGAAATATGCAAAGCTGACCCCTATGTGCAAATATTTCACATTCCCTTATTGAGCAAAACCCTAGTTTTGAAAATTGACCTAAAAAGTGATCCCTTGTCCATGGAACCAAAGTAGAGGGCCACACCTAGCACTATCTCGATGTCCTGAATCCAACAAATTCGACAGTTCATCGATCCGAGCCACAACAATCATTCTATGGCACGTTTAATGCCACCTCCTATAGGATTTTAGGGACACTTGTTGAATCCCCTGGGGCATAGAATTGAGATTGTGCATCAAAATGAGGTTCCGCTAGGTCATGCAAGCATGTTTAGGTAGGTTCCATGTTGGCATGCTAGATAGATGTTCATGGTCAGGGAATATGCAAAGATGACCCCTATGTGCAAAAATTTCACATTCCCTTATTAAGCAAAACCATAGTTTCCAAAATTGACCTAAAACAGGATCGCTTGTCCATGGACCCAGAGTAGAGGGCCAACCCTAGCACTATCCCGATGTCTTGAATCCAATGGAGTTGAAAGTTCATTGATCTGAACCACAACCATCATTCCATAGGCACGTTGAATCCAACCTCCTACATGCTTTCAGGGACACCTGTTGAAACCCTACCTGGGGCATAGAATGGAAACTGTGGATCAAAATGAGGTTCCAATGGGTCATGCACCCATGTTTAGGAAGGTTCCATGTGGGAACGCTAGCCACATGTTCACGATCAAAAATTTTGCAAAGTTGGCCCTTATGTGCAAAAATTTTGCATTCCCATACTGCGCAAAGCCCTAGTTTCTGAAATTTACCTAAAACATGATCCCTTGTCCATGGACCCAGAGTAGAGGGCCAGCCCTAGCACTATCTTGATGTCTTCAATCCAACGGAGTCGATGGTTCGTCATTCCGAGCCATGACTCTCATTCTATGGCACGTTGAATCCCACCTCCTACACGATTTCAAGGACACCTGTTGAATCACTACCAGGGGCATAGAATGGAAACCATGCATCAAATTAGGGTTCTGGTGGGTCATGCAAGTATGTTTAGGCAGGTTCCATGTGGGAATTCTAGCATGACATTCCATCTCTTCTTGTTGGTCACACAGTGGCAATTGGAAATCCTCTTGGGTGGTCTGAACAACATTGTCTTATTAGAGCATACGTTTGGCATTCAACATCTCTCTAACTTCATCACTTGTATACCCACATCAAATTAAATATGCAAAGGTTTCATGTGGCCTTGATGTGCACCTACATTTTACTCCTTGATCAGTGCCATGCAGTGCTCGTTCTTCTACTGATATGGAGACTGAAGGCACCTCGAGTGAATGCTTTTGTCTTTATTGATGTGGATTGGTAGGAATAACTGTGGCATCCTCAACAACTGGAATCGGTTGAGTGTCCATAGAGTGTCTTCGATTGCTCATGTCATTTCTTTTATTTTCTCTAATTTCTTCAAGGATTTCATTGGGTATCCTCTTCCTTGCTGATTTTGTTGCTTGATTGTGTGAGTTTCCCATCACCACAATGATCAATGATATATGGTGCTCCTCAATGGGAGTATACCCAATCTTGGTTTCTATCTTGCTCAATTGTGTCTAAATACTCAGCTTATGGGGAAGAGTTGGAGGAAGGTTTCCTTTGCTAGCTCCTCAATGTTACTCTTCAATGGGAGACTCCCCAAGCTTGGTTTCTTTCTTTCTCAGTTGTGTCTAGATACTCAAGTTAAGGGGAAGATTGAGAAGAATGTTTCCTTTTCTAGCTCCTCAATTGCAATAGAAACAATGGCAGAGATGCTCTATGGTGCTTCTCGATGGGAAATTCCCCAATATTGGTTTCTTTCTTGCTCAATTGTGTCTACATACTCCACCACAATGACCAAGTTAATGTTGTCTTTGCTAGCTCCTTAATTGCAAGAAAAAGAATAATTGGAGATGCTCTATGGTGCTCCTCAATGGGAGATTCCCCAAGCTTGATTTCTTTCTTGCTCAATTAATTCTTTATTTCTTCCTCCTCAATGTATATCATGCTCCAAGCAATACTTAGACACTTGCGATGGAGATGCTTGATGTCAAAATTTTATTTGTGTGATAATATGGTCTAGAAGAGAATGAACACATTGTTTGCAACCTAAAGTTGTGCGTGGACTGTGAAACCCGCGCGAAATATTATAGTGTGTTTCTCGAACAAGAACTATTGTTGTTTATACTGAGACAAAATGAGCACACGTTATTGTTAAGTAAAATGGGGGCATGTTTTAACCACATAAAATGAGTGCACGTTTTCCTCAAATAGTGTTTCATATCATTTAAGAAGGTAGTTCCACGGCTAAGGGATCATTCAATGTTTAGGGGGAATTAACAAGAACTCCCTAAGTCTTAGCACCTTAAGGACCTCCCTCTCTTAAACCTAACTATATTGTTTTTAAACTAAAGGGATGTGTGTGTATGTGAAAGAGAAAGGTTAGGGGGTGTTAGTGGTAAGGGAGACATAGGGATGTGTGTGTGTGTGAGAGAGAGAGGTTAGGGGGTGTTAGTGGTAAGGGGACACATAGGGATGTGTGTGTGTGTGTTAGAGAGATAGGTTAGGGGGTGTCAGTGGTAAGGGGAGACATAGGGATGTGTGTGTGGGAAACAGAGATAGGTTAGGGGGTGT
>LPNX010583451.1:24438-55861 GCA_001517045.1 Pseudotsuga menziesii | reverse complement strand
GAGAGTGGAGGAGGGGGGGTGTTAGTGGACGGGGAAGATATAGGGGGGATAAAGTGAGAGACAGGGAGATAGAGTGGTGTGTTTTCATGAGATTGAAGGTATTGGGTGGGGTCAGAGTTAGGGGAAGAAGAGGGGGTTAGAGGTAAGAGGAGGAGGGGGGTTAGAAGTGGGAGGAGACCAATGGACGTCTGTGTGTGTGTGGGTGTTAGGAGTTGGGGAGTGGGTTATTAGGTGTTAACCCAAAAAATTACCCAAATTGCTCCATATGGCCTACCCCACATTAAGACATCCATTTCCTAACCCTTATTGAGCCCCACATCTGTGTTTAACCTATGCTTTCCCCTCAAAGGCTCAAAAAACATCAAAAAGGGCTTAAAAACCCATAAAATGGCCAAAATAGCTCATAAAGGGGATAAAAACCCAAAAAGGGCCTAAAATCCCAAAGGGAGCTAAGAAAGAGACGAAAAGGGCTTAAAACCCTGACCAAGGACTTAAAACTTGAAAACAAGAGCAAAAGATATAAATAGGAGGGCGGGGGTCACTCTCAACAGACGTCCATTTCTTCCTACCGTTATTCTACCTGTATGAGTGCCTTGAGAAACCATCATTCTCAAGCCATTCATCCCCTTCACTCCACTTTTCTCCACTAGCCAAACCTCTTGTATGTTGAACCTTGCTCCATACCACCCAACCTTGTAGAGAGGTAGCTTCCTGAGCCTAGGCATTGTGGCCCCATTTTAAATCAAGCTAGAAGGTATATGGTTTCATTTCTTCTATTTGTTTTTGTTTCATAGGTTGTTCAGATATACTTGTTGTGATTTCTGACATTTTGTTACAGGTTCTCCATTGTTTGCCTCTAACATTGTGTTGCAGGTTCTCCATTATTCATTTGATTCTATCCTTCCGTCTTATATACGGAAGGTAGGTGCAACTGCACGTAGCTAGGGTTTATTCTTTTCTATAGTTTGGCGACTTCACCAAGTCAATCCCACTGGATCCCTGGGGTTTAATAGATTTTGTAGATTTTTAACTAGTTGCGTAGTAATTTCTTTCTAGTTTTCCTTCATTTATGTTACTAGTCGAGCCCTCCCGAGGCCGACCCAAGACTGTTCGGCCATAGTACCAGTTACTGTTGGCCGTTCCCAGTTTTGATTTTAAATTTTTTCAGTTTACAAGCAGAGTCACCCCTTTTGGGCTGAAAGAAGCAATCCCCTCGCTTATTTCAGGCCTAGATGCAGTATTGGTAGGAAGTATTGTACCACCATTCAGCGAGAGGGATCCACTTTTCCCATTGATGTTGTTGTTCAGAGGTGAAGCAATGAAGATAAGTTTCCAAACATTTGTTAGTGACTTCAGTTTGACCATCTGTTTGTGGGTGATATGCTGAACTCATTTTTAGTTTGGTTCTAGTGAGGTGAAAGAGTTCGGTCCAAAAATGACTTGTGAAAGTTGCATCACAGTTTGAGACAATGGAAGAAGGGATTCCATGAAGATGGAATATCTGGTCCATGAAATTTTGTGCGACTGAGGAGGCAGTATATGGATGACTGAGAGCACAAAAATGAAGTCTATATTTGGAGAGCCAATCAACCACAACCAAGATTAGGGTCTTCCCTCCATATTTAGGGAGCCCATCGATGAAATCCATCGAAATATCTGCCCAAATCCTTGTAGGGATGGGTAAGGGTTCGAGGAAGCTAGGGAGGAGTGTAGTTTCACCCTTGTGGCACTGGAAGGTATCACATTCAGCAACCATCTGTTGAATTTCCCATTTCATTCCCTTCCCAAAGAAGTTACATCGTGCCTTCTCATACATTTTGAGGAACCTAGAGTGCCCTGCTGCTCGAGAAGCATGGAATTCATAGAAGACAACCTGCTGGAGATCTATGCTCCAGGGAAGCACCAAGAAACCCTTGTATCTCATAGAAGAACCATCCCAAGAGTAATACGGTACAAGAGAAATATTACCTGCCATCTATTGGATGATTTGAGATAAGGAAGATTCATTGACATAGCCTTGCTGAACAGATTGTAACCAATTTGGAATAGACATAGAAATAGCTGAAAGAGAAGCATGGTCATCAAATGTGCAGGAAAGAGCATCCACCACAATATTGTCCTTACCCTTCTTGTAAGTGATCTTGTAGTCATAACCCATGATTTTGCTAACCCATTTTTGCTTTGTTGGGGATGAGACTCGTTGTTCCAAGAAATATTTTAGACTCTGGTGATCATTCTTGATGCAAAAATGATTCCCTAAGAGGTATGGATGCCACTTCTGTACGGCATGCAAAATAGCCATCATTTCCTTCTCATATGGAGACGCGGATAAATTCTTACTAGACAAGGATTTGATGGTGAATGCAATGAGATGTTTGTCTTGGAGGAGGACAACAACAAGTCCATTGTCACAAGCATCACTCTCAATAGTGAAGGGCTTGGAAAAATCAGGCATAGCTAGAACAGGTGTGGTACACATAGCTTGTTTCAGTTTCTGAAATGCACACTCAGCAACAGGTGTCCATGCAAAAGCATCCTTTTTTAGTAGAGATGTTAATGGAGCTGCAATCTTCCCATAAGCCTTGAAAAAATTACGGTAGTAGCCTGTAAGTCCTAAAAACCCACGAAGGCTCTTCAAGGCCTGAGGAGGTGGCCAATTTTTCATGGCATCGATTTTGGAAGAATCGACATGAACCCCTTGTTCTAAAACAATATGCCCAAGATACTCTACTTCCTTATGTCCAAAAACACATTTATATTGTTTGGCATAGAGATGATGATCACAGAAAAGTTTTAGTACAAGATCCAGATGTTGGAGATGCTCATCCCAGGTTTTACTATAGATTAGGATATCATGAAAGATGACCAGAATGAAGTTTCACAAGTAGGGCCGATTTTTTCATTAATTCCTGGAACGTGGAAGGGGCATTTGTGAGGCCATTGGCATGACCAAAAATTTAGAATGGCCATCATGTGTATGAAACGTTGTTTTAGGGATATCATCTGCATGGACTCGAATTTGGTGATACCTAGAATGAAGATCCAACTTGGAGAAAAAATGAGCACCATGGAGCACATCTAGAAGCTCATCAACAACAGGAATGGGAAACTTATCCTTGATTGTGATGTGATTAAGTGCTCTAAATTCGATGCAAAGGCACCATGACCCATCTTTTTTTCGGACTAGAAGGATCGGTGAAGAGAAGGAACTAGTGCTAGGGCGAATAACACCTTCCTTCAGTAAGTCGCGAACAAGCATCTCAAGTTCTATCTTGTGGTGAAATGGGTAGTGATAGGGCCTGATGTTGGGAGGGACACTTCTAGGAAGGAGCAGAATATGATGGTCCTCGGGTTGATAAGGTGGCAATTCCATTGGCTCAACAAAAACACATGCATATCGATCCAAAATTTGTTGGAGATCCAATGGAGTAGTTGAGACTATTGAAGGTTCCATCTAAATGAAATGGAACTGAGCGATGACACCATGTGAACTTTTACTTAAGAATTTTTCCATGCGATGCGAACTGATGAGGTTAAGAGACCCTAGTTGTAATCCCCGCAATTTTTGTTTGGTACCATTGATTGAAAACTACATCCAAAGTTCAGCAAAATCCCATAAAATGGGTCCAAGTGTGTGTAACCATTGAGTGCCCAAAACCACATTACATCCGCCTAAGGGCAAGGAAAACATGTCAAAGCGCAAGTTATAATCCCCCATAGATATGCACACATTACGGCACTTCCCTTTGCAAGGTAAGGTGCCCCCATTGGCAATCATGACTTCAAAGTTGGAGAAAGGATGGATGAAACAATCAGCCTGTTTGGCGATCCTTGGGTCAATGAAGTTGTGAGTGCTACCAGAATCAGTGAGTATTGTAAGAGGGAGTTTTTTGAAGAACCCTATGACCCACATGGTTTGTGGGGTGGTGACTCTGGCTAAGGCATGTAGAGATATCTATGGTTGGTCCTCTGGAGCAGGAAGTTGTTGAATGTCACCATCATCATCTGTGGGATACTAAGCATCATAAAAAATTTCAGGTGCAGGTGGAGAATCCACATCCAAGAGATAGAGCTTTTGCTCAACACATATATGTCCCCGGGTGAATTTCTTGTCACAATTATAACAAATCCCTTTTTCCTAACTTTCCTGCATATCTGCTTTAGACAAATGCTTGATAGGAGTGGTTCTAGGAGTTGGCAGATTTTGGGTTCTTTGGGGAACCATAGGTCTGAATGGAACAAGAGTGTTGAGCCCTGATCTTGTCCTGTACTAGCTTATCCAACCTGAGGGCTTCCATCATTGTGTTGGGGTAGAATATTTTAACCTCAAAGCATATTGCATCCTTTAGACCACTGATAAAACAACTAAGGTAGAATGCATCAAGAAATACCTCGATGTGATTGGCTAGTTTCTCAAATTTTCTTTGATTATCTCGCACAGTGCCAGTTTGGCGAAGTTTGTTGAGTGCTCATGTGAAGTCATCAAAAGCACTAGGGCCAAATCGCTACAAGAGGAGTTGGGAAAAATCTATCCAGTTTGGCTCGGCATGAGCCTTGATGTACCAACGAAACCATTGAAATGCTTCATGTTCCAAATGAAAGGATGCAAGGGGGACTTTATTGACATCAAAAGTGTTATGCAGACAAAAATATTGTTCTTCCCTATAAATCCATTCAGTCGGATCATCCCCATTGAAGCGAGGAAAATCCAGCTTTGGCCCGCAAAAGTTGCTAGACGATGAGAACCCAGTGTCTCTAGAAGACTCAAGCTGGAAACGGTTGTTCATGGGTGAATTCTGAATATGGAGGTCGAGAAATTTTTTATCTAGATCCTCAAGTTTTCACTTGATGGCGGCAAGTTCGTCTTCCATTTGTTTATTTGCTCCAGCACGGGTGACAACCATAAGCATTTTTTTTTTTTCTGGTTTGTTTTTCAGGTAATTGGTAGAAAAAGAAAAATGGAGAGGGTTTTAGAAAATAAGATTTTTTATTTGGGAAAAATTTTGGGGGGTAATTGGGGTTTTACGAGGTTTTGGACACTTTTTTGGGGACAAGAAGCAGAAAATGTGAATTTAAGAGGTGGGATGAAGGAATTGAAAATTTTGTCAGAGATGGACAATGAAGCAGAAATTGAAAATGAACACCATGGAAAAATTTGAAGGTGATTGGGTGCGAATCAGAGAAGTTATAGAAAACCATAAAAATTGACAAATGTGGAATTTTGGCCTTGAGGAAGTAAAATTGGGGATAGGGTCCTCAATGAAGGAATATGCAGAATGGTATTACAGGGGTGATAGTTAAATTTCAAGGGAAATAGAGCTAAACCAAGGAAGACATGGTTGAAAAACAAAAAATTAAACCGATTTTTTTTTTTTAAACTAAAGAACTGATTTGTGGCAGTGCTAGAAGCTATGTTTTATCAACAGGAAATGGAGTAAATGATCTGTGACAGTTCAAAAATTCTACACGTTATCAACTATAAATAGAGATGGACCCCAGGTATATTTGGATTCTTATTGGTTCAAAGGTAGTCACTCGACCACCAAGGCTATCTCAGGCTTGAGTATTGGGGTAATACCCCTAACTTCACGGCGTAGGTAAAACTGTGAACTGCTTGGCAAAAAATGACATCTCTTTGGTTTTCCTCACGGATGGGAATCTATTTAATCTGGTGGGGTTCGTTGCCTTTTTCGCTTGGTAGGTCCTCTCAATGTCCAGCTACTTCGGGGTTCTTGTGGTACTCCTCGCAATGAGTTTAGGGATATGCCCAAGTACTTCCCATAGTTAAGAAGATAGGGTTTAATCCCTGATCCAGATGAATAATTTTGCTGCAAGAAGAAGAACAATTGTAATGCTCACAGAGCTAAGAAGCATGGTAAAGAATTTTTTTTTTCCCGAAATTCCACCCAACGAGCCCAAGAAAGTGCTTTGATACAAGATGTGGAGAACCTCCTGCAACGAACAATCAAAATGCATGATATAACAGAAATATTGGAGCACAAAAGAGATTTTATTGATCGTGGGCCACTTCGAGGGGGAAACCTCCTTTGAGTGAGCTCAATACAAAATAACTCTTTGATGCTTTCATTAGCCTCAACACATACTTATATACTAAGTCTAATGTAAACAACTATTACTCCACATGAATGTGGGATAATGAAACCTATTAACTGGACAACTTAATAAATATTACTTACTCCCCATGTATGTGGGATAATACATTGTACTAATGGGATGACTTACAAAGCATATGCGTCTGACAAAATATACCAACAAAATAAAGAGGGGGGTTGACATGGGTTCTTAACACAGACATGGCCTCAATAATGGATTCATCTGATGGAAAAATAGCGTTGAGGCAATCATGTGCGTGAGAGGACTCAACTGCCCATGCAGGAAACACATACGGGTCCTCCTCCTCCATCCGCGAAGAGGAAAGACTAGGCTTTGCAACTTGATCAAGTTTTGCTTGATATGCTACCATCGTTGCAGGAAACGACGCGTCCATTTTGACAGGTCCAATTGAAGGACTTAATGAAGAAATAATCCAAGGATCTTCCATATGGGTAGTGCAAAAATACACTAAATTCAATGAGGACGAAGCCCCACCAAAACTAGATCCGATCATAAGAACGAACATAGGACATCTAAAGGTTCACATAAAAGACAGATACATACACACACCCATACTCCCAGTTGCCAGCTAAGAATGATCGATAATCGGGATAGAAGTTCCCAATGATGCATTAACACTCAGATTATGGAATGATGTATGATCAATCATAACGATTTTCCCATTAAATGGAAAGCATACCACTCAAAAGAGAGAAGAGGATACGGATTTCATACTATACATCCAATTTCAGCCCAGCAAAAGATTGTAGTCAAGGGGAGCATCAACCACCTCGAACTCAATCACGATGGTCTTCCCTCCCAATTGGAACTTAAGAGAAGGAAGAATCACGTGTGGCCGAAAATATCTACCATCAAAAGCTGTCAACATAGTAGCGGATTGAGACAACTTGGGAGAACCCAAACCCTTCCAACATGACAAAGACATCACAGAAGCAGCAACGCCTTCGTCAATCACAGTGCGTTTGACGGTCATATTAAGACACTCTACATGAATCAAAAGAGACACATAGTAAGGAAGGCGAGTTTGTATTCCCATGGCTTCAAATTTGATAATGGAAGAAGAGTTATCATCATCAACCCTAAGAGAAGAAAGCAAGGATCTCCTCTGCAGAGGACAAGTCTGAAGTAATTTAAGCACAGACATCGCACAAGGAGTTTGGCCCAAATCCTTGACAATAGAATAGTTTTGGGTGGCTCGGGAATTAGGATTGTGCCCTGAATGCTTTAGGAATCCATTAGGAATGTGAGGTGCAACTTCAGGTTTATCTGTAGTTTTTTCGATACGTAAACGATTCTCGGGTGGAGCGGGTTTCTTTCTAAGGTCTGGTTGTGATGAACCATAATCCTTCACATGAGTCACAACCTTAGTAGCACAACCATGTTAACGCAACCATGACTGCTTTTGGCTTCTAGTGGATTTTGATCTCCACCCGATGCATAATGAGGATCAATGGTCCTCGAGTTCATATTTTGATTGTTGGGTAAAGGATTAGTTAGCACAGTTGGGCCCTGTGCCATGAACCTTGAGGCATATTCCATATGAGGGAACAATTGAGTGAGGTGGTCCTCCTTACATAACTTGCAAGAAAAATTTACCTTACATTTAGACTTCTTGTCCCCCCAGCATTACGAGCATTCTTGTCATTATAATTATCATTTTCATTCTTGTTCCCACCCTTACGATTATTTTTCCCTTTTTTCCTATTCCTTCCAGGTTGCTAGTTGCCCTTCTAGTCCGATGATTACATGGAAAGTACACTCGCCATTTGGGTAGGTTGAGACGAAGCCGTGGCTTGTCCCAACATGGATTGATTAATTAACAATTGGATCACTTGTTTCACAACCAAATCTGCAGTTTTGGCACTTATACAACCCACAATGCCATCGACATGTGGTCTAGGCTTGATCTTGGGATTGAAACTAGATCACGGAGCATTAGGTATAATCTCATACAAAAGTCTGGATTGAGCGTAGATCAAATCCAACTCATGTTCCCTAAAGATTGCATGTTTCTCGTTTTGGACTCCGGATGTAGAAACATCCTTCGTGATGTAAGGTAACAATGACTTGAGGAACCACTTAAGGATGAATTTAGGTGGTATAAAGGCTTTAATCAACCACTTCTACCTACACCACTCTTGAATATGATCTGAGATATGTGTGGCTTTGTCTTGCTGAAATGTTGACAAGAGCTCGGTACCAACGTCATAACACACCAGTAGCTGAAACTGATTGAGGAAAGTCATGGAAAGGTCATCAAATAAACTGAATGCCCCCCTTGGTAACTCTACATACCATTTCGCTGCAGGCCTGGTGAGGGTGCGTTGAAATAGCCTCAAACGAACTGAATCCTCATGTAAGGAATTGGAAGAGCACCAAAGGTGAAAAGTAGTGACATGCTCACTAGGATATTCTCTAGCTTTTCCCTCAAACTTGGGAATGTTCGAAGGAAGCTTGTTAGGGATGGCCAAGCCGGGTCATGAGATACCAAATCCTTCATAAGTCTCGATAAGTCAGGTAAGTTCAACGTTGCAAGGAAAGGGATCCTAGGTTTAGCCGGTCTATGCCACGCTCCCTGATAGTTCTGGTTCATGTAAGGATGATTGCTATAATGGCCTTGGCCATAATAACCTCCTCCCATTTGACCCATATAGGGCTGCATGGAAGCATTACGATGTGGTGTACCTTGATTATGCGGTGCTAGAAATCCATAATTAGAAGAGTAAGCTGGTTGCTGATACCTGTACCCATAGGGTTGATAGTTCTGTCCATACTGCGGTCTATGAGAAGATCCATAAGGTGTCCCATGGAATGTCCCATGAGAATGTCCATAGTTAGGGATATGGGGAACTCCTTGAGATGGACCATGAGACGATCCAGAAACAAGGATATGACCTCCTGACACAATAGAAGGTACTTGACTCTGAGATACTACCGTGTGAGCAGTCACAGTACGAACATGGATAGTAACGATATTCCGGCCCGAAGGACCACATGAATGAAGGGGAGAAAGGGTTGTCAAAAATGAATTCGAAGGAGTAGGGTTCAAGGACAAAGGGACATGCAAAGGGTGGTAAATGGTGTTCCCAATGGTCACTCATTTTAGTTCTGGTATCTGCATATGGTTACTAACACTAGGTCTAGGATGGACATGTGAGGTTGCTTCCACCACCGGGATGGAAGGTGCAATGTGACTAGTGCTCCCAAATGTCTCTGCATGGAAAGGAATAGGAGTTCCCCTAGGCATAGTTCTAGGTTCAACTTCCTACCCAACATGATGTGTCGGATCGGGTGCATGGATATCAGACATTCCATAACGAACATGACTAGTGCTTATGGGTTCATGATGAGTCTCGTCGCCTGGAAACCAATACCGGTGACCTATGAATGAAGGATCATAACTAGAATGTGAAGGTATTTTCAATGAAGGATCATATACAGGAGTATGATCTTCATCCCCAACCTCATGAGGTGGAGAGGACATCTCAGGAATCTCATCCTCATGATCTCCCATCATGTGTGAATCAAAGTAAGAAGCAGTCCGCCCGGACTGTCTGTTTCTCTCTCCCAAAGGAGGAGGAGACGTGGAAGGCAGAAGTCCTGCTAAACGAGAATGGATAAGTTTCGTGCTCAAATCCAAAATGAATAAAAAAATGAAAAGACTTGATATAATTATGCAAACCTTAGGCAAACTAGCATGCACAAAGAATACACCTATAAAATGTAAAGACAAATTACAAGCAAACAAGGGTAGGATATGTGATCTCCTGAATGAAGCAGGTATATCTCACCTAGGAGAGGCTTGAGACTCTCATACACAACAAGAGGAGGTTCATAACCAATTATAGTGGCCCTCAGCTTCAACGCATATAGCGACTGTGCTGTCCAACCCCTACCTGGCCAGGACACCTGTAGAATAACCTATGCTAAGTACCCCCTTGATAACCTAGGTAAAGAAACTAAGGTCACCTCAATATAATCAATGCTCGGGTGGACAGTCGCAGGTGGGATTGACCATATGGGCAGGGTAGCAAAGCCCGAAACTCTCGAAAGAGCCCCCAGATACAAATACAATCCTCAAAATATCTCCAGTGCTACTCAGTTATGACCAGGGGTCATCCCAATCAATAACCACTCACACTGCCTCGTGCTTAACTCCCATGTAAGAGGAGGATCCTGAGAAACACTATTTATATAAAGGAATTTCACACTCTCACCTGGACAGACACATAAATGTTTCATTTAGTGGTCTTGGAGAATTTACTCACAATGAACTATTCCAAGACCCTAAAACCTAATCTTGTTGGTGCACCCTATAAAAGAAAAGAGTGTAATTCATTTTACTATGCATTGATTTTAATTGGCTTATTACTCAAAAGGGCAAATGGTCATGCAACTAATGATGTTATGACGCAACAAGAAGTAAAATGCACACCTAACAACCAATGCAAATGGACTGTTTCAAATGAAAAACGGGGTATGCTACTACATGAAGTGCAAAATTTTCCTTCAAATGAATATGCAATCATTCCTATATGAAAATCTGACTAATACTCTCCAAGCAAACCTAATGCAAGTACCATTCAAAATGCAAAATGAAAACAATGCATAATGATGCAAAAAGCAAATGTTTTTGTATTTTTTGAATTAAATGAGATAAAAAGAAAAAGTATGACTCTACGACCCCTAGACTCTGCAAGCACTATCAGACATTACCAAAGCAAAGCACTAAGGTAAAAGAGACATAATGCACTAATCCCAAAACAAAAAATAGAAAATGAAATGACAAGAACATTTTCAAAAATTTTAAACTAAAAAGCATCTCTGGTAAAAAACAGGGGTGTATACAAACTCCAGAAGCATCCAAGAAGACTGAGCAATCATCCAAACTCACCCAAGAACACTTAATCTTCCCCAAAAAGGAAAAACTCAGGGTATACATGATTTTTTGCAGAAAATCCAAGTATATACGTGGCTATTCCAGGAAAACCCGCGTGTACATGCGACTGTGAAGGAAAAACTCACGTACAGGAAGAAAAAGAGATAAAAAAGAAGGTAAACAGACAAGCTGAGACAAAATTTACTCCCATCAGAAACTACTAGGAAAAAATGCCCCTAGACCTGACTCAGAAAAAGAGAAATCATAGCAATTCAAGAACATTGAATGCCGAAAGACCCCCAAAGGAAATGACTAGGAACTCCCTAGTATGGTCGCCAATTCTGTTACGGAGAAAACTTCCTATGGCTTGGGGTACCACAACAGACATAGTAACTGCAGAAATCAATCCCTTCCCATATGTAAGAGAAATAAAACATATAACACTAAAGGATCTCGAAACATAACTTATTTCGGATGGTTTATGTAGATCTCTGTTGAGCTTTTCCAATCCCTCTTGTGTTAACAATTTTCTCTATCAACAATCAGCAAATAAGACAAGCATGCTATATAATTGTGTTAGACCTAATCTAGCATATATAATCAATAATGTATAAACAATTAAAAGCATCCATGGATTCAATATTCATTTAAATGCACATCATTGGACAGGAAAAGATATTTCTATTAATATAAATCAGATATTACAAGAATGACAACCTCTGTTGGCACGTCTACGAACCGGAGAAACTAAGTCCTCCACCTGGGCCTCCACCACCTCAATCCTCCATCTCTCGATAGCAAGCTCACAAGTAAAGGTAATCTTGGGAAGAGCACAAAGTGCTCCAAGGGACAAAGGGATGCAAACTCAAGTATAATCAAGCTATGGCAACAATGGACTATTGTTTTCTTGTTCTTTAATTTCTCCCTTTTCAATGTATCCAAAGGGTTCCTTATATAGTGCTTCAATGGGGTATTTGAAGGTCAAATCCGAGCGATCTCAAGGCATATGGAAGGCCAAGAGACAAGTGACTCAGATCCACACCAAGGAAAAATCCAAAACTATTTGGCCTTTTGCACACATCCCGATGTACGCGGGTTTAAGGGTCATATCCGCGTATATACGCGAGAATGGGTTTAAAAATAAGGTATGGAAAATAATGCATGTTTTTAGGGATGATATTGGAAACATCAAAGGTACAAAAATGGTCAATGGGGTCCAAAGAGTCTGCAGAGGGACAGGGAAGGCCATAAATATGTGATCTACCATGTGTGGTAAAATCAGCTGCAACAATAAGTATTCTTGTGTAATCACCCATGAAATTGTTTTGTTTATGTGAATTATGATGAACATGTAAAATGTGTTGAATTCTTGAACTAAACATAATTGCTTCCGCTGAATGTTAATTCTTTATGCATCTGTGTATCTTGAGTTTAATGCATTTTATTTTACGTTTTATGGGGCTAGTTTCCCGGATAGATAGTATATTGGTAGCGTCCTCTTCATCGATCAGAGGGTTGGGGACATTACAAGGCTTGGCAAACTCGAAAAATATATTGATAAAATTATTTGGTAGCAAGAGGAATACTTCATGGGAAAATTCGTTAGATTGAAAAATTATTTGCACTATGATTTACAAGATTAGGTATTTGGTATTTAAAATTATCATTGCTATTGTACACATTTATGCAATTGTGCATTTTTTTGTTAACTAACATATAGTGTTAAAAAATTTATGCATTTTATTGTGAACATATAGACTTTATTGTTTCATCAACAATAATTATTGCAAGTGCATCAACTGCAATCTACTACTGCATTCGACATAATGTATGCAAATATGTAATCAAAGGGAGAGTAATATAAAGAAGTGCAAAATGATATATTCATATACATAAATTTTCAATCATATACAGTGGCAGTTAAAAATGGAACATATTTCCCAATGTCTATACAATGGAAACTCGTTCCCTATACAAAATATGGCAACTTGTGCCCTATACAAAATATGGTAACTCGTGCCAAAATGCCACATCATTGCTAGTGTACATAGGAGGGTCTCTCAATACTCATGTCCACCCTCGGAGCTCCTAGATGCACCTCCAAAATCTATCTTCCTCTTCTTTGAGATAGAGGAAGCTCGGTCCTTCTAGTTGCTTCGACTACCTCCCCATTGGGCTCTGAAACTACAAAAATCAAATCTCAACCCCTACAAGAGATTAAACAAGTATAAAATACAATTTAAAAATAAAATTAAGTTTTCAAATATTAAATAGCTTACCTCAGACAAGACCATAAGTGGCGAGGGGGTTTCCCTCCTCTGTGATCCAAGTCTCTCGACAATGCCACCCTGCAACATTTAACCAGTAAGATAACTCATGCAATTTACTGTCTATGTTAATTTTCATTAATATTGCATGAGATTTTCATAAACTCATCAATCTGACTGTGAACACAACATGTTGGTCCTAGGTGCTAGAAGGTAGAGCAGTCGGCTAGTCCTCGGGGTTGGCAGGTGGAGCAGTGGGCTGGAAAACCTGCTCCAATGCTAGGGTGGTGTTGGCTGGGAAATGTGACCTATAGGGTATTGTGGCCAACTACTGAAAAACATCCCATACACTCGACTTACTGTAATCTTGTATGTGTTTGGTATAACTATTTTTCATAGGTTAAAGGCCCTGCTGCCTGTGAAATATGCTCTCAAGGTAGAGAGTCTTTTGGGATGTATACAGTAAGCTCTATTTAATCAAATCTTTACTCAAATCAACTAAATATATAATTAAAATAACTAACTAATGCTAATAAATATCTTAAACTAAAACAACAAATAATAGTAGCTCCTAATATCGATCTATTGACCTAAGATGCAATATAACTATCCCAAAAATGGGAGCTGGAATTAATAATCAGATAGCAAGTTTTATTTGAAAATTTGATCTATGATCCTGCAATGTTAGGAAAGCCTATTGTCAGCAAATACAGATCTAAATCAACTTACAATAAAATAATATTTTATCATAAATCAATTTGAAAATGAAACAAAACTCATAATCGAAATAAATTTAACATAGTATTGAAGCATAAAAGAAATTACACCCAAGTACTAACTTTGAAATGAATAAGTTCAACTTACACAGTCAGTACTTTGTATGAAATCATATGATTATCAACTAAAGAAAAGAAACATGAAGAAGTTCATTTACTTTTCTATATGACAATTAATTATCCATCAACACTAAGTACTTTGTTAAGAATCCATTAAAAAAAGTGTTTTCACATATAATATAAAGATACATACATATGAAAAGGAAATTCAACACAGGAAAACAATATTAAGACAGCATGATAATAACTTATAGACCTAGCTAATGTCTTCAGTATGTCTATAAAACATAGCAATCCTCAGAAAAAGTTCTAAAGGAACACAAATAAAACAGAATAATATTAAGTGTTGTATTATATTTGTTCATCACAAGTTTCAAGATTCCAACCCTTTGCTTCATTTCAGAAGTTGCTTATAAAGGAAAATAAAAGACTACAACTGACTAACTAGAAATCCTATTCCTTAAGAAAGATCCCAATCATATCCAAATAAGGTGTAACCATGACCAACTTCATAGGTACATTGTTACAAAATCATCCGGAAAGAAAGATATGCCCAGATTTTTAACTTACTGGAGAAATTCCAACGTTATACTCTCCCAATCATAGTAACACCATACTGGGTAATCCATGCTAACAGAAACTTAGAAATAGGAACGAAGTAATTACTGAGCATCAAATCAGTTGTAAGTCTCGAGCATTATTCATTGAGTAGCCACGTACAATCAAAAGACACGAAGGCAGACCAGCATCTAGTTTTATCCCAATGGTTTCTTTGACACCTGTACATATTAAAAAAGAGTTGTTTAGCAAAATTTAATGATGATCATTTAAGAATGAGTGAGATATCTGCAGAATTTTAATTTTGTAGAGATCTCAATTTAATCATTTAGACCATGAATTAAACTAAAACTGATGAACCCGAAACATGACTAACCTATAAGAATCTATCCAAAACCCTCTGTAGGCATAATGTAAGATACAAAAGACAAAATTTAGAAGTCACCAAAAAACAAAATATCAGGTTTTTAAGGCCGACTCAACTGAGAATCAGATGGGTACACTTCTCCTAGCTTCATTCAATTTAGCCCTGAACCTGACAACCATGGTTCTGTTAATCCTATTCTATATTTTCAATATTTGATTCTTTAACAAAATCATTTTCATTATTTCTTTGCATTTCAACTTTTTCCCTCTTAACACATCCCATTTCTCAACCCAGGTGATCAATTCAACTTTTAAAGCTTTAATTTATTCCAAGGCGATTGTTTGAATAACTTGTGCTTCTTTTAAATTTGTTTGCAGGGAAGAAATTAATTGGGCATGAGGACTTGGATCAGTTTGGTATTTTGACTCTTTTTTCAAGTTTACTTGGGCTTCTTCAGTTAAGTGAGGATTTCTGTCAATTTCTCGGCTACCCTCATGATTTAATTGTTGATTGTCAACCACCTTGTCTTCAGAGATAGAGACATATTTAAGATTTAACATAGATGGGCCTATGGGAGTTGGATTCGGTCGAACATCGGAAGAATCACTCAGCTCAATAACTGAGACATCCCCAATGCTCAAATTCCTCCTGGCAAACAGAGCGACTGTCATACTGCGTGTGGTTCTTCGTATAGCCGGTTTGCTCATAGCACTGCTAGTCTGATTTTCAGCCTTTGTTTTCTACGTATTAACCTGTGTATGAGAAGAAATATTTTCTTGACAGGTTATAGGATTTGAGGGTTTCTTTCCTCGACCTTGAAAATTATTTGCAGGAGCTTCAACACTAGTTTCCACCTCAATTTTCACATCGTCCAGACTTAGGGTTTGATCAGGCTGAAACCCTTCATCCCCCAAATCATCTTCAGAACCAAAGTCCTCGACTTCAAGCTCAGCCTCTTCATTGTTTACCCACCTACGTCGAACCCTAGGCCTCTGTTTGGGCCATTCATCGTTAAACCCAAACCCATCTCTCACAAGGAAAGAATCCCAGGTCTGACCTAGTTCTTCCACCCAACTGGACAAAAGAATTTTAATTAACCCATGGTGGAATAAACTCCTATTTTTGTCTCCAAAATTAGACTGGTAAGTGGATGCCATTTTATGCAAACTTTTCAAAAAGAAAAAGGGCATATTGACAGGGTAACCCTTAAATATCAACAACAGCCGAAGGTGATAAAATTGCATCTGAGATAGCCTACCCTCACAAGTTACATACCTGATGACTAGCTCCAGAAGAGCCGTCCACTTCTTCATTAATAACCAGGATGGGAAGCTAGATTTGAACTTAGTTTGCCAATGAGTAGGGGTAAGAAACCCTTTCCACTGGTCATTCTTAATATGTTTTCCTTTATACCACTTCTCACCAGTCTGTGGTAAGCAAATAGCTTGAGAAATGAACTTCTCAGATAGCTTAATCTCAACGTCTCCCACATGTGCATGAACCCCATCAAAAGACTCTGAGAATGCCTTAGAAACTGCCATATTAAAACCAGAAAATTTTCGAAGGAACTCCAACCATCCATACCTCGACATGATCTCTCGATACTCGGGAGCAGCATATAGGTATTCGTCACCAATAAGTTCAAACCTAGACATTGGAGCCATGGTAGCGGATACACAAACCTCTAGGGTTCTTGAAACACACATTACAAGATGCAATCATTTCATCAATAGTATAGGCATTACCAGCAATACTCTGAAATACCCTATTTTATTAAAACCCTGAAAACCTTCCTGTAAGTCGATCATAATGTGAATTGGCAGAGGCAAGAGGTTTTGAAGACAACTTACCAAAACATAATGAGCCGTAGGAGAGTCACACAGGCGAGTTATTGCAAGTGATGTTTGCATGATTCATGATTGACATATAGCAACCATCAAATGACACGACTACCAAAACCTTAGTTCCACCATTACTCTATCATTCATTGTGATTTCATAACGTGGTAATAATGGAGGTTAATTCATCATTTTTTAACACATGACTCAATAATTCCCAAAACATTAATTCTTCATTTATAGAATTCAATCATAAAAAATATAATCACCTTAGCATATAATTAATATCTTAGGGTAAAGGTCAAAACTGATCAGAGAATAATTTGATAATGTGGCCAAACCAATGTCAAAAACCTAGAAAGTGACTTTAGACCTTCATCACAAACTATAATACCAACCTTTTTCAAAAACATGAATTTGAAATAAGTGATGAGCATATAGTATAGTAGGGTTCATGAAGATTCAAATTAAATTCACCTTAAAACTTTTGACAACTAAGATAAAATAAATAATTCAGAAGTGATGAAGTTTTACCAAATTTTCCACATGAATAAGAAATAACAGTTATCACATCATGCAGTACATAGTTTGAATTAATGACTAATACATTCATTTGATTTTAATCAAACATGAGTGATGAGTGGAAAAATAGGAGCTACTAATCTTCTGTAATTATAATCCTTCTGATGATTGACAGAAATGAAGAATTAAGATCATAAGAGTTGAATTTTTGCTGTACTAATGTTCAACCAATCCGGAACGATTAGTTAAGTAAGTTTTTGTCAGGAGTGCCTTAAGAATCAAATATTCTTGGGGTACTCCTAAGATATCAATGATGAGTTTTTTGATCCAGACAAAAGAGTCAATATTGCTTGAACATTATCAATCTTCAAATTACTTGTGTTAAAAAATGCTCTGAAGGGTGTTGCCTGCCAACAATTGGCGACATGCTAGGACCGAACCAGTTACCTCTGTAAGAAAACACCATGCAAACTTCAGATAATCACAAATAATTCCATTAAATATTGAGTCTCTGCCTAAGTGACTCAAATTCAAAATAGTCTGAACATGTGACTAGACCTCAACATATTTCTATAACAACCCTATGACTGTCATCTGAGTGTTTTGATCCTAATCAGACTCAAGCAAAAGCAAGATGAATTAATTCCAATGGAGATCCATAAGGTCAAAAACAAGTTAACCAATACCCGTATAGATATGGCTTCTCAAGAATATCAGTTGGTTTCCCCCCTCATTAAAGAAACACGTCAGACAATAATGCTTTTCTTTTCTTTTCTTTTTTTTCTTTTTTTTCTGTGTTAGTATATATACAAATCATATTCACGGAGACAAACATGAAAGGAATTAATCAGAAACACTATCTTAGCTTGGTGACCAAATAGATAGCCTTATTCACCAACCCTACCAGAAACTGATCAGGCCAGCTCGTGATGAGACTTCCTGTCTCTCAGTTATTAAATTGAGAGTCATTGTCATTGGCTTGGTAACCAAATTTTGACAACGTCATTCCAATAGAATTTATGATCATAATCAGGCGGGCTCGTGATGAGACCTCCTGTCTTCTGATAATACTTTTCATATTCACCTAAATTTAAAAGTGTTGTCCTAGTCGAATGACCAAATGTATTCCAAAAATGGGGGGAAGGAAACCACAGACTACTCAGGAGTGCTTAGAGATAACCAGATATCTTCAACAAGTTTTCAAGCTTAGCAGACATCTATTGAAATCAGTAAATAAATTACCCGAAGTACTTGATCTGTAAGAAGACACTCAAAGACAACAATCAAGGACTGCTGACAGCAAAATTGAGGAGGCTTAAATTGCCACAAATCTGGAAACCAATAACTTATTAAAGATCCGATACTCCCTTTCATCATAAATGACTACAGTTTGGTATGCATTTCAATCATCAGGTTCTAAATTCATGCAAAATGCTTCATGTTGAATCTTGTCATTGAATAAAGGAAATGTTTAAAAGAAAAAAAATGAATATTCACAGAGGAAGAACACAGACTTATGTACAGGAAATGATCTAAAGAGTTGGATTATTTTCATAAACTATCACCCAGAATTACGAATAAGCATTATGATGATGATAATAACGAAAATAATTAATAAATGTAAGATAAAAAATTCCAACCATAAATCAACATAAACTGTAATATTATGTACATAAATTTACATAGATGGAAATATATATTGGAAAGATTTGATGATGTGCAATTATTGAAAGTACTTTTTAAGGGCATGCTCATTTACCGAAAGGGTATCGAGCTGTCCTTGTAAAGTATCTAAACTGAAGGTATTTGGACAAAGCTTTTCTGCTATAACATACGGACCTAACCAAAGACGTTGAAATTTGGTATGTTCCCCTTTATCCTCATGTGCTTTGTCCCATCTCAAAACTAGATCATCTACTTGCAATTTTCTATTCGAGGATGAGCCACGATCGAACCATGTCTTAATAATTTGCTGGTGTTTTGCAAAGAATTTCTTGACATTTTCTCTTTCTTCTTCCAACTTCAATAGTAGATTAATTCTTTCTTCTATGGCTGAACATTCAATCTCTTGTACAGCTTGTGCAAGCTGTAAGGAAGGTAAAAAAAGGTTTGGAGGAAGAATAGCATCTACTCCATATACCAAAAAGAAGGGAGAATTACCAATAGATGATTTTGGAGTGACCCTATCAGCCCACAGAGCTTGATGCAGGACAGTATGGCAGTTCCTGTGATTTTCAGCTATGAATCTTTTCAAAATTTTCAGCAAATTCTTATTTGTGGATTCAGCAAGGCCATTGCCTTGTGGATAGTAGTTTGCTGAATACCTAATCCTAATTCCATTTTCTAGAGAAAATTCGGTCAATTCTCCAGAAGAAAAATAATATGCATTATCAAAAACTAGAGTTTCAGGCACTCCAAATCTGGTGATTATATTAGCTTCAAGGAAATGTAATACCTGATTCGTATTAAGCACTCGCAGGGGTTCAGCTTCAGACCATCGAGTAAAATAATTGGTAGCAGTTATAATATACTTATGCTGAAGGGAGGAGGATGGATTTATTGGTCCAATGATATCAATTCCCCATTGTTGAAAAGGCCTGTCTACCATCACAGGTTGCAATGAAAAAGCTGGTTTTTTAACTCTGCTAGCTGCGGTCTGACAATCCTGAAATCTTCTAATGAAAGCATGAGCATATTTAAATAGAGTTGGCCAAAAATAGCCTGCCCTTAGAATTTTATGAGCAGTAGTATCACCACCAAAGTGGCCACCAGCGGGTCCATCATGTAGTTGTGTTAAAACTAAATTAGATTCTTCCTTCTCTAGACAGCGAAGTAGAACTCCATCTGCATTCTTCCTGAAAAGTAAATTATTTACCAATTTATAAGGTGTTGATTTTAATCTCACTACTCTTTTCTTGTTTGGATCTAAATTATCTGGGGCAGTGCCAGTTTCAAGGTAGATGTGAATGTCAGTATACCATGAGCTAACAGGATCTGGGATAAAACATATTTCTTTCTGCAATAAAACATCATCTAAAGGCGTGTCACTCTGGTCAACAGGGAGATGTGCTGATTCAACAGCCGAATTACACAACCCCAAACCTCATATGACCTGAGAGGGTTTAATATCTAGATCATATTCCTGAAGAGCAGCCATCCAATGTGCTCTTTTTTCTCCAAGGTCCTTTTGTACCAATAAATTTCTTACAGCACTAAATGGAACAATTACCTTGGTTTTGGACTTAAGAAGATAAGGGCAGAAATGTTTTATTGCTTTGAACACAGCAACATCATGTTTGTCCACTTCGTGATAATTTAGTTCAGCTCCTTTTAAATTTGAGCTCATGAAGGATATAGGTACTTCATCCTCCTGCTGATTCTTCTGAGTAAGAACAGCTGCATAAGATATATCAGATGCAAAAGTATAGAGAATAAAGTCTTTCCTAAAGTCAGGACTCACGAGTGCAGGTGGCTCAGCTATCGCTTCTCTAATCCTGATAAATGACTACTTTTCTCTATCCCCCCATGAAAAACTACTGTCTTTTTTAATCATATTCTAGAGTGGATGGACAATTTCAGAAAAACTTGGAACAAATCTCCTTACGAAATTTATCTCTCCCAAGAAAGATTGCATGGATTTCTTGGTAGCAGGAAAAGGAATTTTAGAAATGGCTTTTGTTCTCTTTGGATCAATCATGATCCCTTCTTTTGACACTACAAACCCTAGCAAAATCCCCTCGGTTACTGCAAATATTGACTTTTTGGGGTTCAGGGAAATACCAAATTTCTTGCAGCGTTCAAGCACTTTTCGTAAGTGTGAGATGTGATCAGGCCTATTTTTTGAAAATACAGTAACATCGTCTAGATAGACAATGACAGAATGGTTTATCAAACCTCTGAAAGCAACATCCATCACTCTTTGGAATGTAGCCCCAGCGTTTATCAAACTGAAAGGCATCTTCCCGTAGGCATATGTTCCCGAGGGTGTCCTAAAAGTGGTTTTCAACTGATCTACAGGGGAAACAAGAACTTGGTTGTACCCAGAGAAACCATCTAATAAAGACAGCATCTAAGCACCTAACACCTTTTGAAGTATTTTCTCCATGGGCAGAACAGGGTAGTTGTCCTTTTCAGATGATCAGTTTAGGTTTCGAAAATCCACACATAGACGAATATCTCCAATCTTCTTCCTAACGGGAACAAGGTTAGCCACCCATTGCGTATGGCGTATAGGAAATATGATCCTAGCAATAAGTAGTTTATTCAATTCTTTCTTTACTACTGGTTATAGGGAAGGGTGCATTTTCCTTAATTTCTGCTGGAATGGTTTTAACTGAGGCTTCATGGGGATCACATGTTGTATGAACTGGGTGTCAAAAGTTTTCAAATCGTCATAAGACCATGCAAACACGTTTTTGAATTCACTAAACAGCTTCAGGAAGGTCAATTTTTCATTTGAAGTGTAATCTAATCCTAAGTTGATATTTTGAAGATTTGATTCTATACCTACATTAATGGTTTCATAACGCATGTTCGACCTGTTTGTATTGCAATTAGGCACTCCCTTGAATTTATCATGCAAATCATAAAAAATTTCGATCCTAAGAACTGACATAGGGATTGAATTTACCTGTTCAAAAGACTTATCAATGGGACGAGGTGGGTGAATTAACGAAAAATTATGTAGATCCTCATCATGTGTTATTTCATCGATCGTTGATTCTTTAAAAGCATCTTCCCCCATTAAGAAAGAAATAATCTGTGAATCATCATTAAAGACCCGCCAATTAGCGATATTATCTGGAATGTGACGGTCTAAATAATAATTCGATAGAAAAATCATTAGGGGAAAAAATTTCAGCAAAAATAAGTCGTGAAGCTACGTTTGCTAACAAATCAGCTTCTTGATTCTGAAAACAAGGAATGGATTCAATATTAAAAGCATCAAGTGCTAAAATCAGATTCCATACCTCCCTTTGATAACTTTGCAGGTGATTAGATAGATAGTGAATGGAATTATGGACCTGCCTAACAATTATTTCAGAATTGCCAAATGCAATCAGAATTTTAACTTTTAAATCTAATGCCTTCTTGAGTCCTGGTATAAGAGCTTCATATTCAGCCGTATTGTTTGTGCAAATAAATTCAAGTCTACAAGACAGCATGAATTTGTTTCCTACAGGGTCTAGGAGCAGGAAACCTACTACTGCACCTTCATTTGATCGGGATCCATCAAAATATAGATGCCAAGGCTTATCAACAAGACTATTTACAACATTCACATTATTTACCAGACTAGGGGCATATTCCTGAAAATCACCATGCAGAATTTCTGATTTATTTACAGAATTGGTAAATGCAAATTTAAGTGCAGGAAAACTCCCTAAATCAGAATCATACCTGTATTTTCCTAAAATAGAATCACTGAAAAGAACTGGTTCATTAGGAGAATTTATTTCAGTCACCGTGTGTTTCATATACCTTTCTCTATCAATTCTGATCTGATCTGGACGCCCATTTTTAGGCAACCATAAATGTGACAAATCAGTTAAAAAATATCCCTTTAAGGCTTGAGACCAGTCGTGACTTAAAAATAGCCCATAGACATCTGGTATGTCTGCCACCACTACGTGAATAACTTGGAAGATCTGTGGATTGGTAGCCATCCTAATCATTACTCCTTTTAATTCTCCTATAATTTTTACCTTGGATTGATCTAATTGGCTGATTTGGATTTCACAAGGAGTGGGCTTGGCATTCAGATTCTTACAAACCGAGTAAGGCATGATGTTTGATGAAGCTCCAGAATCTATCATACAGTTATAAACATTTTGGTTGAAAATTTCAAACGTTAGCAAAAAAGGTGGATTTGTAGATTTGGAGTTCTTACCTATAAATGAATCCTTATCAGTAGCTATTTTGACATTACTGTTATAGCCTATTGTTGTTTTACTAGTTGAAGGATCAAGGTTATTAACCGAAGGTACAGAGGGTTGATTCTTTGTTTTAGTGGTTGATGGATTTGATAAATTAGAAAGTATCGAACCACCGGGCATGGGATAAATTTTCAATAGATCAAACATGTTAATATTTGCCCTCTGTTTCTTAAGATCTTCTATGATGTCATATTGTAGGTCTATACCTTGAGTGACAGGGTGTTGATTTGAATTTTGAGGACTGTTCTTAGGTGTTGATGATGGTTGCGGATCTACATGCCCTTTACTTTTGGTGTTATGGGTGTGCTGGTTTACAAAGACAGAATGATCACTAGACTCTCCTTCTTTGACTAAACTATCCTAGAAATGGCAATTAAGTGGAAGAGGATCTTCTAAAGTTTCCTCTTCGGTTTCAGGCTGATCAGATTCATGATCATCATCTGACTCCTGATCGGTTAAGGGATCCGGTAAGGCATAAAAAACCCTTATAGTATTGAAAACTTCCTCATTAGTTGATATGTCAGGGGGAGTATTTTGCCTAGCATTTGCAGATCATGTAAATGGCTGGTATGGGGTCTTGAAATTTCCTCTGTTTGAAGTACCCTCCATGTTGTTTCTTTTCAATATCACCACTTCATTTGTAAGAGACTTAATTTCTTTTTTTAATTTCTCTACATAAAAAGTAGGGGCATCTTTTTTATCTGTTTTAATTCTAGAAGTAGTTTCATTGCGTTTACAAAGAGAACCATCAGCCTTTCCATTATTTTCTGGCTCAAACGTCAATGAATTTTTCTCAACCTTTATTGCTTCATCAAAGGTTTCAACTAAAGTGATTTTATCGGCTTGTTTTACAAAAATAACCAGGTATTTAGGTAAGGATGAAGCATAATTCTCGATTATGATGTCTTCTGGAGGTTGGGAGGCCACTGGCATCTTATTCAAAAGAGTCAGAAAATGTTGATTGAAATCCTTTATCCTTTCTTTGCTCTCCATCTTAATGCTAGCCAATTCTAGTGCTAACACAACAAGAGTTTTATCTTCACCAAACTTGTTCAGGAATGCTTGACTAAAATCACTCTAGCTTGTTATGGATCCTTGAGTCAGGGAAAAATACCAAACTGCAGCCTTTCCTTTGAAAGTTAAAGGGAATAGTCGACATACCACATCCTCATGTTGGACATTCATAGTTTGAACAGCCAAGATGAACTTGTCAATGTGATTATCAGCTAAGCCCTTATCATCCAAGACAAACTTAGGTAGTAGTTTATCAGGGTGTTTGGGTAAGCTATGCTGTAGTCCAGGTACATCAACGGCACCACGTCGTAACCATGGTCTATTGGCATTAGGGTTACCCTGATTACGGTCAACGTACCCATGTCTGGATTAGGTTCTGAGTCCGATGAAGACTCACTATTATGGTCACGAGGACTATCTGGTGGTGATTCAAGAGGTGAAGGAGGTAGATCAGATCCATCTGCAGATAAAAATCATCGAGAAGTGTTATGACCAGCTACTCCTCTTAATAGATTACTAAGGTGATAATCAGGAGTCCCTATTAATGATTCAAGAGGTTCTTCTCCAACCGAATCAGCAACTGACTCAGTCACTGCCAATGTTTGGAAATTAGCTCTGCTTGGTAATCCAAAGTTAATTGGGGGAATCCCTGTTTGGCGAGAATATGCTCTGGTTAAGATTCTACATGATTCCTCTAAAGTTTGACTGATCTGTTCAAGGGAAACTAGTGAGACATTAGGGTCCCTTTCAATGATAGTCCTAACTGTATCTAGGAACGGAGTATTTACAGTTTTAGGTTGTGGTGTAGAGACCGGGGTAGACAATGTTCAAAAACTTATGAGGGAGGAAGTTGGTTGATCACTGGTAGGAGCACTATGTGATCGATCAACCATTAAGCTTTCAGCTCAGGCCCTTCTTCTAGCGCCATTTGTTGGCTGGGAAATGTGACCTATAGTATATTGTGGCCAACTACTGAAAAATAGCTCACACACTCAACTTAGTGCAATCTTGTATGTGTTTGGTATAACTGTTTTTCATAGGTTAAAGGTCCTACTGCATGTGAAATATGCTCTCAAGATAGAGAGTCTCTTGGGATGTATATGGTAAGCTCTATTTAATCAAATCTTTACTCAAATCAACTAAAGATCTAATTAAAATAACTAACTAATGCTAATAAATATCTTAAACTAAAACAACAAATAATAGTAGCTCCTAATCTCGATCTATAATGACCTAAGATGCAATATAACTATCCCAAAAATGGGAGCTGGAAATAATAATCAGATAACAAGTTTTAGTTGAAAATTTGATCTATGATACTGCAATGTTGGGAAATCCTATTGTCAGCAGATACATATCTAAATCAACTTACAATAAAATAATATTTTATCATAAATCAATTTGAAAATGAAACAAAACTCATAATTGAAATAAATTTAACATAGTATTGAAGCATAAAAGAAATTACACCCAAGTACTAATGCTGAAATGAATAAGTTCAACTTACATAGTCAGTACTTTGTATTAAATCATATGATTATCAACTAAAGAAAAGAAACATGAAGAAGTTCATTTACTTTTCTATATGACAACTAACTATCCATACTTCAACACTAAGTACTTTGTTCAGAATCCATTAACAAAAGTGTTTTCACATATAATATAAAGATACATACATATGAAAAGGAAATTCAACATAGGAAAACAATATTAAGACAACATGATAATAACTGATAGACCTAGCTAGCTAATGTCTTCAGTATGTCTGTAAAACATAGCAATCCTCAGAAAAAGTTCTAAAGGAACACAAATAAAACATAATAATATCAAGTGCTGTATTATATTTGTTCATCACAAGTTTCAGGATTCCAACCCTTTGCTTCATTTCAGAAGTTGCTTATAAAGGAAAATAAAAGACTACAACCGACTAAGTAGAAATCCTATTCCTTAGGAAAGATCCCAATCATATCCAAATAACGGTGTAACCATGACCAACTTAATAGGCACGTTGTTACAAAATCATCCGGAAAGAAAGATATGCCCAGAGTTTTAACTTATGGGAGAAATTCCAGCGTTATACTCTCTCAATCATAGCAACACCATACTGGGTAATCCATGCTAACAGAAACTTAGAAATAGGAACGAAGTAATTACTGAGCATCAAATCAATTGTAAGTCCCGAGCATTCTTCATTGAGTAGCCACGTACAATCAAAAGACACAAAGGTAGGCCGGCATCTAGTTTTATCCCAACGGTTTCTTTGACACCTGTACATATTAACAAAAAGTTGTTTAGCAAAATTTAATGATGATCAATTAAGCATGAGCAAGATATCTCTAGAATTTTAATTCTATAGATATCTCAATTTAATCATTTAGACCATGAATTAAACCGAAACTGATGAACCCAAAACATGACTAACCTGTAAGAATCTATCTAAAACCCTCTGTAGGCATAATGTAAGATACAAAAGACAAAATTTAGAAGTCACCAAAAAACAAAATATTGGGTTTTTAAGTCCGACTCAACTGAGAATCGGATGGGTACACTTCTCCTAGCTTCATTCAATTTATCCTTGAACCTGACAGCCATGGTCCTGTTAATCCTATTCTGTCTTTTCAATCTTTGATTCTTTAATAGAATCATTTTCATCATTTCTTTGCATTTCAACTTTTTCCCTCTTAACACATCCCATTTCTCAACCTAGGTGATCAATTCAGCTTTAAAAGCTTTAATTTCTTCCAAGGCGATTGTTTGAATAACTTGTGCTTCTTTTAGATCTGTTTGCAGGGAAGAAATTAATTGGGCATGAGGATTTGGATCAGTTTGGTCTTTTGACTCTCTTTTCAAGTTTACTTGGGCTTCTTCAGTTAAGTGAGGCTTTCTGTCAATTTCTTGGCTACCCTCATGATTTAATTGCTGACTGTCAACCACCTTGTATGCAAAGATAGAGACGTATTTAAGATTTAACATAGAAGGGCCTATGGGAGCTGGATTTGGTTGAATGTCTGAAGAATCACTCAGCTCAATAACTGAGACATCCCCAATTCTCAAATTCCCCTTGAAAAGCAGAGCGGCTGTCATACTGCGTGTGGTTCTTTGTATAGCCGGTTTGCTCATAGCACTGCTAGTTTGATTTTCATCCTTTGTTTGCTTCATATTAACCTGTGTATGAGAAGAAATCTTGTCTTGACTGGTTATAGGAGTTGAGGGTTTCTTTCTTCGACCTTGAAAATTATTTGCAGGAGCTTCAACACTAGTTTCCACCTCAATTTTCACATCGTCCAGACTTAGGGTTTGATCAAGCTGAAACCCTTCGTCCCCCAAATAATCTTGAGAACCAGATTCCTCGACTTCAAGCTTAGCCTCTTCATTGTTTACCCGCCTACGTCGAACCCTAGGGTTCTATTTGGGCCATTCCTCATTAACCCCAAACCCATTTCTCACAAGGAAAGAATCCCAGGTCTGACCTATTTCTTCCAACCGACTAGACACAAGAATTTTAATTAACCCATGGTGGAATAAAATCCTATTTTTGCCTCCAACATTAGACTGGTAAGTGGATTCCATTTTATGCAAACTGTTCAAAAAGAAAAAGGGCATATTGAAAGGGTAACCCTTAAATATCAAGAACAGCCGAAGGTGATAAAATTGTGTCTGAGATAGCCTACCCTCACAAGTTACATACCTGATGACTAGCTCTAGAAGAGCCCTCCACTTCTTCATTAATAACCGAGATGGGAAGCTGGATTTGAACTTAGTTTTCCAATGAGCAGGGGTAAGAAACCCTTTCCACTGGTCATTCTTAATATGCTTTCCTTTATACCACTTCTCACCAGTATGTGGAAAGAAAATAGCTTGAGAAATGAACTTCTCAGATAGCTTAATCTCAACGTCTCCCACATGTGCATGAACCCCATCAAAATACTCTGCAAATTCCTTAGAAACTGCCATTTTAAAACCAGAAAATTTCCGAAGGAATTCCAACCATCCATACCTCGACATGATCTCTCGACACTCAGGAGCAGCATACAGTTATTTGTCACCAATAAGTTTTAACCTAGACACTGGAGACATGGCAGCGGATACACAAACCTCTAGGGTTCTTGAAACACAGATTACAAGATGCAATCGTTTCATCAACAATATAGGCATTACCAACAATACTCCAAAATACCCTATTTTATTAAAACCCTGAAAACCTTCCTGTAAGTCCATTATAACATGAATTGGTAGAGACTAGAGGTTTCGAAGACAACTTACCAAAACATAATGAGCCGTAGGAGAGTCACACAGGCGAGTTATTGCAAGTGATGTTTGCATGATTCGGTATTGACAGATATCAACCGTCAAATGACACGACTACCAAAACCTTAGTTCCACCATTACTCTATCATTCATTGTGATTTCATAATGTGGTAATAATGGAGGTTAATTCATCATTTTTTAACACATGACTGAATAATTCCCAAAACCTTAATTCTTCATTTATCGAATTCAATCATAAAAAATATAATCACCTTAGCATATAATTAATATCTTAGGGTAAAGGTCAAAATGATCAGAGAATAATTTGATAATGTGACTAGACCAATGTCAAAAACCTAGAAAGTGTCTTTAGACCTTCATCGCAAACTATAATACCAACCTATTTCAAAAACATGAATTTGAAATAAGTGATGAGCATATAGTATAGTAGGGTTCATGAAGATTCAAATTAAATTCACCTTAAAACTTTTGACAACTAAGATAAAATAAATAATTCACTGAGTGATGAAGTTTTACCAAATTTTCCACATGAATCAGAAATAACAGTTATCACATCATGCTATACATAGTTTGAATTAATGACTAATACATTCATTTGATTTTAATCAAACACGAGTGATGAGTGGAAAAATAGGATCTACTAATCTTCTGTAATTATAATCCTTCTGATGATTGACAGAAATGAAGAATTAAGATCATAAGAGTTGAATTTTTGCTGTTACTAATGTTCAACTAGTCCGAAACGATTAGTCAAGTAAGTTTCTGTCAGGAGTGCCTTTAGAATCAAATATTCTTGGGGCACTCCTAAGATATCAATGATGAGTTTTTTGATCCAGACAAAAGAGTCAATATTGCTTGAACATTATCAATCTTCAAATTACTTGTGTTAAAAAATGCTCCGAAGGGTGTTTCCTGCCAATAGGTGGATGGCATAGCGGAGGATGTAGCCACATCAGATTTGGCTACAAAACTAGGGGGCATAGTGAGACAGGGCGTGTACTGGAGTGAGAGAAGTGGTGATGTAGTGTGATAAAACCCAACTGGCTGTAAGATGGAATGGGCCACCCTGGAAGGGGAAACAAGGGTGGTGGGGGAGTATGGGGGAGGGGGATGAGGTCTGGGAGGGGGCTAATGTCTGGGATGGGGTGGAGGGATCAGTGAATGTGGATGGATGGTGTATCGTGTTTGGAGGGGGGAGGGTGGAAACATGGAAAATTGCAAGGGAGGGGGTGGATGGGTGGGGCAGGGAGGAGTGAGAGAAGGTTGTGACGAGGAAAGGGGAGATGGATGGAAGTGTGGGGGTGGATGGGAGGAAAGGGATGGATGGAATGGGGTGCGAAGGGATGCAGGGAAAGGGACATGTATGCCAAGGGCTACACCTGGCATATATGGTGGAAAAAATACAATCGGTGGAGAGATAGTGACATCGACATGCCTATGTGCTCGTACTTGCATACATATTCATGGCCTCGTATATTAGTACATAAAAAATATAACTACACAAAGCTAAGACATTGAAAATTAAATTAAATTTATACTTTATTACACGATACCTGCACATGAGAGGAATTGTTGATTCTCGGTGGGGATGACTGGTCACTCACTTCTGCGGACACCTGTACAAACACACAAATATTTATATTCAATTACTAAATATTAACTACATTGGAAAACAAGATTAACTACTAACATTACATTTAGTTACTGAAAGAAAACTACCTGTGTGTATGGTGCCACGATGTACTCTACAACTGCCATGGTTCCATCTAGGTTGAAGGAACCAACGTCCTCCCACCTGGGTACTAGAGACTGAGCATTGAATAGATGTATATTAAAACAAATCAAGTCCTGAATATATGATTCTAAGTTATATTTATTAGAAATTATGATATTGCATAACGTATAATCAATACTTGAACATTAAATAAAACAATAACTAACATGTTGTAGGTAGCTCTCTGTGGCATGCTCCTGCGTAGGAACATGGCATGGATACCCACAGTAAGAACAACTATGTGGCACTGGTCCCATCGAGCTGTATGGATCATCCTAGGTACCACCTCTAGTTTCTCTTCCTCTCCCACCACCAGTAGACTGTGCAGAAGTGTGTCTCTTGGGGTGGTCCTGCTCGCTCTGTGAGGACATAGACATAAATGTGGTATTCCCGAGAAGGTACCATATGGCACGTCTAACATAATCATGGATCTCACTAGTGTAAAATGGGATATTAGTGACCAAATAAATGACCAAAATCCACATATCAATGAACACTATTGGTTTGGCGATCGCTGGTGGCTAATTTACGGTCTTTTATTACACGACCAAAATTGGTCATTTTTATTTTGGTCATTTATAGCTTGTGAGCTGGTCATTTATTTGGTCATATATTTGGTCATATATTTGAATCAATGACCAAATATATGACCACATTTATAACCAAATTAATGACCACATGACAAACTAGCATATGACCAAATTTGGTCGCGTAATAAAACACCATAAATTAACCACCAAAACTGTTTTTTGGTCATTGATATGCAAATTTTGGTCGTTTTTTTGGTCATTTATATCTCATTGTTTGGTCACGTATCTCTCAATTTTTTGTCATTATATATGTGAATTTTGGTCATTAATCTCAATTATTGGTCACTAATTTAGTCATTTTTAGTCATTTTATGTGTGGATATTATATTTTAGTAGTTTTAATAGTGTCCAGTATTAATCAATATAAATTTTTAATATGATATTATGTTTAAATTAAAAAAAGAATCATAAATTATTTATCATCATCTAATACAAATG
>LPNX010583451.1:4942-22266 GCA_001517045.1 Pseudotsuga menziesii | reverse complement strand
ATCTTCAACGTACCACTTGATTAAATATGCCTGTTTCAAACCATCCAAACCAGCCTCTGCAGAAACCAAATAATAAATAAATGAATCTATTTGTAACATCAGGTCCTAAATGACCCATCAGTCAACACAATGGAAGGTTACAATAGCATTGTGAGTTTCTCGATATGATTATCTTCAGCAAAATAGTGAGTGATTTATCAAATCGCTTTCAAAGTTATAAAAATTCCAAATGGTGTGCCAAGTTGCTAACAGATATAGTAACATGGATAGAACATGTAAATTGTCACAATACTATCTTTATTTGATTCTTCATGTTGTCTAAGCCGCATGACAAGTGCATGAGTAAATGTTTGGAAATGATCATATGTAATTGTCATTTTCTTCTTTGGTTGATCACCATCTTTTCCTTCTGCTGCTGCTATCCCATCCCCTAAACAATAAAGTTGTAAATACAAAACCATGGGCATAACAATGTTGCAGCCCATATAACATGTAAAAACCAATTTCTAACATAATGTATTCCATGCACTTACCTGAAGGTTGATGGTCATCTGCTTCTGTAGGTTGGTTCTCGTTGACCCCAGCACCTCTATCTATATTATTATTCTCAACATCTTCAAAATCAGCCAAATCAATCTCATTTGAGTCAACATTGTATAGCAGGGACACATATTAGATCATAACTTAACAAAACATTGCATCAAACTGAAACAAAGGTAAAAGAGAGAACGTTTGCAAAAAGGAAACCTGATGATGGATGTGATTATTATTCTTGGTGCCATATGAACATGGGCCGACCACACCTGGTAACATTCCAACAATCCCAGACAATCATTACAGGATATGTTATAGTATCTGCTAATGTCAGAAAATGTGGAAGTCCTATGTACCTCAGAATCCAAATGCACATGAGCAATGGACTCAGACAATCTTATCAAAGCTTCCAATTCTCTCACTATAATTCTGTATGCAACTCAACTACCAGGTGCAGCATCACCTCGTCGTAAGGATACATATGCATCAACTAGAACCTTTCTGGCTTCAGTACCTAGCTATACTCAGTTCAAGCATAATTACCAATCAAGGCATTAAACAATCAATTGTGAAAAGCAATGTCAAGGGTTCCTGAAAAGAGGCAAATAATCCTAAGAGTTCTTTTGGAAATTGGAAGACCAGTTCAAAATGGGACAAAGAAACTACCTTTGGCTTAAGGGTTTTTGCGTAAGCAATGTAACATTGAATTTGAGCAGTAGTAAAAGATGGAGATAATGCCTCTTCATGCTTTTGGTGAACTCTAACAATATGATCTGCAATATGTTGATCTGTCTGATCATCTAGCTCATCTATCATGACATAAACCATGTCAAACCTAGAGAGAATCGCAAGAGAAAGTGCCACATTGTACTGCAAAACCAAACAACATGATGCGAAAGACCAAAAAAACATGTTGCAAATCTCAATCAAGTTTGAATGATGCTTTGGCTTTAAAATGACCTGTAGACATTACCTTTAGCGGCTTTGATTTATCATAACGCCCACTAGTAGGATTTGCAGCTGTTAAGATAGAGGTACGATCATTGAGAGTTGCTTGAATGCCAGCTTTTGTAATGATTATTGTCTATTACTCCATAGCCTCATGAATTGAAACCTTTAATAGAAAATGTGTAGATCTTGTTAGAGGTGTGGATCAATGGCATGCCAATCTAATCAAAATGTAATTGAAAAGGCCAAGTGCAATACAAATTCCATAGCATTCACTAGAATATACCTGATCTTTTACATCCATTTTATCAACTTCATCTATACAGCAAATACCGTTGTCATCTAGCATCAAAGCTCTAGCCTGGATAGCATCACATATACCAGATTTTAATACCAAGTGGCTCATATTGTAAATAGAAACGGTTCCTACCAAAATTACAAGAGTAAAAAAAAAGACCCATGGGCCATATCCCATACTGAAACCCGCAATCTGGATGCTACTTACCCCTAATTAGACTATACAGGAAATGACAAGGAGATAAATCACAGTTTATATTCAAGGCTGATGAACTTTCTAAGTTTTATGAAGTTTAATATCACATTTATAAGTCTTGGAAATATTATCATTCCTTGGTAGCTTCGCAATAAAATGATAATCCTCATTCAATTCAAGACAACCGATATTAAAATCCGTTGTTGTTAATTCAAAGGCATTCCAAAATGCTTCTCAATTTTTTGTTTCATTTGATCTGATTTGAATAGAATGAACTTCTTGCTGGGAAAATTATATAGCTTTACCAGCACAAGGACCATATAAATAAAATCCTTATAAGAATGGAAATCAAATTGACTACAGTAGAAAGGCATGAACCATGGATTCTAGCAGAAAATTAACAGGAACAAACATTTGCTAGCATGACCCGTTAGTAATATTTACATAAGTTCACTAATTTATTCCCAAGAGTGGTCTAACTAACAAATATCACATATACCTGACTTATATAACAAGTGGTTCACATAGTAAATAGATATGGCACCTTCCAAAATTACACTCTCAAGAAAATGAAGAGTAAGGTGATATCACCTTAAAAGTTTCATTTTCTAGGTTTTAGGAAGTTAAATATCACCTTAAAAAGTCTTGGAAAGTCTACATTCCTAGGTAGCTTCGACATAATAATGCTAAGACTCGTTCAATTTAAGGGAACCGGTATTCAAATGAATTGTTGTTAATTCAGAGGCATTCCAAAATGCTTCTCAAATTTTGGTTTCATTGGATCTGATTTTAATGGAATGAACTACTTGTTTAACGGGATCAAACATTTTCTAGTAGGACCTATTGGCAATATCTACACAGGTTGACTAATTTATTCCCAGGAGTGGTCTACCTGAAAATACAAGTTTCCTTAGCCAAAGGCAAGGTTCAGACATGGATTCCCAAGAAAGTCATGTTATGCCTGCAGGTTCTTGATGAAGGAAAGCTGACTACTCCAGAAGAATCTTGGAAACTTCTAAAGGGAGGCCAGATAAAGATCAACTTCAATGGGGTAACAAAAGAAACCCCAGAAAGCATGCTGTGGAGGAGACTTCCCTCTAGATAAAAAAAAGGACCAATTCAAAACAATCTAAATGAAAGGAATAGGTGACTATACAAACAAGCAAGACAAAGCCAATTCCTTGACTGCAGGGATGAAAGTTTGCAAATGCTTGGTTTCAACATATTTTTGTAGAAGAACTCTTAAATAATCATAAACACAATGAAAAGAAAGTCTTATCCCAAAAATAAGATCTTAAAAGAATTGAAATCATTAAAACAGGTCAGCTACTCATTCAAAAATAGTGAATTTCATCATATTAGAAGCATTGCCATCAGAGGAATAGATTGGGTGCCTGCCATGCCTGGTGCTACTCCTGCTAGTGGATCTGCCTCCAAACCAATATACCCTGAGTCATCAATATCAGGATCAAACTATGTCGAGTGAGCCTCCTCTAACCACTGTGAGCCTTGAAGTGGGATCAATAGCATCCAACACAATGGGATCAATTTCAGGTCTTTTGTTCAATAACTAGAACGGTTATTTTCATTTCAGGACTTGTATTTTTTTAGGAGTCAGAACCATTGGGATGTTTAGTTAGCAGGTCAATATTTTGCAAGTGACATGTAACCAAAACAATTTCTGATATCAAAGTGAGTCCGATTTCCAATAGAAGAATATCTATGAGGTTTACCAAACAATTTCTTCAATTTCTATACAATTAGCGCCCAATTTAGCATGTAGTGCCATCAAGTGGATTCTTGTTGCTAAATTTTGGTGAAACAAACCAGAAGTTATGACTTTCCTCGGTATTCCGAACAGTCACCATTTTGTTAAACCAATGGTCTTATGCTATTTATTACAGGCTTTTATGTGTATGAGCATGCCCTATGATGATTTTCCCAGAATAATAGAATTTGGGCAGACTTTGCCTTATGCTAGCAACTACAGGCTTTTATGTTTATGGGCACACCCTATGATATTTTACTTGGAATAACATAATTTGGATTGAATTTCCTGTTATGCTAGTGATTGAGATTTATAAGACTTATCAATCATGGATAAAGGACCTTTTCCATCATTAAGTCCCTAGTTCTTCACATATGCTACGTTGTTTCTCTGGGCTTCATGGTGTATTAGGGAGCACTATGTGATAATCCAACGATGGCCCATAATGTATGTTTCATCACTCTTTCCAAATCCATCAATGATGATGACATTGATACAACTTCCATGCTGACAGCTAATACAGATGAAGAAATTCCAAAGGAGGTTTTGGCCACTCATGTCAGTTCACAGGATATGGAATCTATCATCAGGCTTTGTAAGGAAGGTAGAATGCAAGATGCATTGATGTTTTATGATGAAATGATTAAAAAAGGGGCTAGTGCCAAACTTGAAGACTTTTAGTGTTCTCATTAGGTCACTTGACACAAATGATAAGCTGCAAGAAGCAAATAGGGTAATGAAAGAAATGCTAGTATTGCTCAGCCATATCACTTGAAAGAGGAACACTGTAAATTATGGATAATTTATTAATTTCTAAGGTATGGTAAAAATTTGACTACTTGAAAGACTCAAGAGAAATGGGAGAGGATTTAGAATCTGTTCCATTGGCCCTCAATTCGCTTAGTTGATCTACTTCTGGAGAAAATGTCTTGACTCTTGACATTGGACTTATTCTCATTCATTTTTAAGGAATACAGGTTTAGATATTATTAGGTTGATATCTTCTTCTGCACTTAACTGAGAACACAATCGGAGGGAAGAGGGAAAGGCTCTTCCACAGATTATTGTGTGACATCAGAAAGATATTGATTTACCTTGTTTATCGATCAGCACCTTTTGCTATTTGAATGTGTTGGGATGTTGATGACATTCAATTGATGTCTACTCATGAGAACCGATCTCTTAACTTGGAAATTTGCTTATACATGTTTAACTTGGGATTTATTATACACAGGGCCTGTGTTGTGCTTCTCTATCTCTAGGACTGTGGGAATAATATCTGTCACATGATCTAAATTGCACGACATTGCATTTTATAGATTTAGGGCCAGCATGGCTTCAATGAGATCAAACTTCTTCTGGGGTCCTTTGATTGTTCATTCAGGCTTATAAGCAAGTCATTACAATCTATTACTTTGCTGGAGGGTATTTATCTGTTTAAAAACTGGCACTTTTAACTCTATTTTGTCCTTTGAAATGACAAGATTATAGAAGGCATTGATTGAATGCAGAGATGGCTTCGAGCAAGAGAGAAATTTCAAAGAGAACATAAACATGGATTTACTCTGAATTTTTTGGGTGAATGAAAAAATTACTAGTACAGAAGGAAAAGCAAAGAGGCCCATCAGATTCATCAACAATATTCTTGTTGGTCACAGTTTTGTTTTATAAATAATAGCTCCAAGTCACTCTGTATTATAGATCACAACCATGGCTACATTGCCTAGTTGCATGGTAACTACTCCTGCCATCTCCAAAACTCAAGCCTGTTGTTCTGATGTTTTTGGGAGCTTGGAAATGTGTAGAAACAATACAATAATGCTTTCCAATGTAAAGAAAACTCTTGTAGAAACAAAAGAAGCACGCTGACTGAAAAAAAATAGCAAAGGTGGGAACAAGATCAGCTTTGTCAATTTGTCAAAGCTTTAGCCTACTTTGTTAAAACAACAGCTAGGAATGTATCCTGCAAGCTAGAAGTGGTTTTATGCTTCTCAACCAATAACCTGGAGGGCTCAAGCAATTTCAGTATTGTAGAAAATTAGTAGGATTGACAAAAGGAATACATATAAAAGACACAGGCGTTAAAGACCGGATGTCTTCTTGAAGTACAGGAAACAGGGGCCTATCCGAGTTTTGTTAAGAGTATGTGGGCATCTCTAGAGCTCTATCTGCATGAATTTATAAAAGGAGTGTGGATTGATCGATTTACTTTCCGATAAACTTAAAGTTATATATATTTTTATAGAGAGGCATGGCATTACATGGCATTACATTATAGAGAGTGCGTAGCTTCCCAGTCCAATGGATAAATTAGTTCTACTTCCTACATTAAGAACTAGAGAAATGTTGGAGTGGTCTTCACAATGACCTGTCTTCCAGCATTTACACTAGGTGAATGCAACATCATACATGCATTTAGATGGCAACATTAAAGAGATGTACACGGTATGAAAATTTATGCAATGATCAATTAATATTGAAAATTAAGAACCTCAAAAGTAAAAACCAAATTGTACTCTCTAACCTTTCACTCCTCCAGCTGAAAGAGTCAAATTAGCATTTTTGCTGGAAAACATGTAGAACTGAACATGTTCTATCTCCATGTTCCATGCAAGTAATTTCTGACTGACCCAATAGGCTCTTGAAAAAGAAAGATTACCCTGTAAGTTGAGCAAAATCCAAAGAGAAAAGCATGTTAAAATTTATATAATTTGTCCAGTTATGTGCTTGCAACTTACAATCATTAGAGGAAATTTGGGGTCTAAAATGGGCCTCCTAAGGAAAAAGATAAAATAATAGTTAAAATAATAAAATAATAGTTAAAATAATAAAATAATACTTATTAATTTTGGAGGAAGAATGAAAAAAACTACTTTTTGTGTTCGTATTTTCGACATATCTCCTTATATATTTACTCAAATTCTGAGCGAGAGAGCTCGTTGGATGCAGAATTTAATTCCGCATCCAACGAGTACCCACTCGGCATACTTTTGATAGACCCCGCTACCCCAAAAACAAGAAATACCTGAAAAAACGTGATGATGATGTCATCATCACATATTTTCAGGTATTTCTTGTTTTTGGGGTAGCGGGGTCCATCAAAAGTATGCAGTGTGGGTACTCGTTGGATGTAGAATTAAATTCCGCATCCAACGAGCTCTCCTGCTTGAAATTTGAGTAAAAAGACATGGAGATATGTTGAAAATACGAACAAAAAAAATAGTTTTCTTTTATGACAAATATGTCAATTCAACCATTATGGTTGACTCATTTTATTGAAATTCTATTGGTTCTTGAATTCCAACTCACAAAATTTGTTGTTGGCACGTTTTCTTATAAGGCCCATTTTAGACCCCAAATTTCCTCTAATGGTTTTCAGGTTAAATATCTCATTACCAATTGGATATGCAAATAAATCTTAAAGAGGGGACATAACAGAAGCAAGTACCAACTTCCATGGAGAAAATTTCAAATTTACAAGAAATAATTAACTATGAATTTCGATTCATTCACTGAAGGAAAAGAGAACATAAATGCAGTTGTCCACAGAATGCAAAATATTAAGTTTTAGTCCTTCCCTATGAATACAATATAGGGTCTACAATTTTTCAGAGAGCTTAATTGCTAAGACTGTTGATAACTTGATGTTATGGATAATGGACCTATGTTTGACGAATTCACTAGTATATGACATGGGCATACATAAGTTTTCAAATCTACAGAGATGCCATAGGAGCATGATCTGTTCACATGATCACATTTTTCGTCAATAGTCATACTATTGTCTTGAAAAAATATTCCGGGTCTAATGCAACAAAACTGTGCTTTGTTTTGCAGCCGAAGCCGTTACAGCATTTGAATGGACAAACATGCCAGATTTGTAGTGATGAGATTGGTGTTACAATGGATGGAGAGCTTTTTGTGGCCTGTAATGAGTGTGCATTCCCAATCTGCAGGCCCTGCTATGAGTATGAACGTAGTGAAGGCAATCAGGTCTGCCGGCCTCAATGCAAAACCAGATTTAAGAGACACAAAGGTTAGAGTCTGTTTTCCTCTTATTTCTATTTCTCAGTATTCATAATAAATGTTAATATTCTAGTTGTTTTTTGTCACACAGTGTTCCGATTATGAAAGCTTAGAGAGATTATGGGATGCTCCCTCTGCATTCTGTATACATAGTGTATTACTTAATTTTTTGAAATCCTATATTCTAAACGGACTCTGAATTCCATGCCTTTTTTGTGAATGCATTATATTTACCTGGTGAACTTAACAACAATGTTTTAAAAATCCAATTGTTTTAGGGAAATCTGTAGTGGGCAGGCAAGCAGGCTTCGATGCAGTCCCCCAGGAGTTTACATGCCTCTATTTAGTTTTACTATCATAATTCTAATCCTTACTGATCCCGTGAGACCTGTGAACACCTTTGCCTAGCAATATTATTATTGAAATTTGAATCACAAAAATTGCCTCTTGTTTGCCCTGCATTATTGATTGTTGGAAGACCACAAATGCCTTCATAAGCTTGATGTGAAACTGGACAAATTAAACTCCATTTCAATAGTTAATAGTGATCGACATTAGCAATGTGCTTTGGTTGCATCGTTTAGACTTCATGAACACATAGTTCAACGTCCTTGACTGAGAATTCCAGTATAATGTGTTTTGAATTATCTCTTCTTTTAGTTCCCCTCTGTCTAGCGATATTATTATTGAAATTTGAAACCTACAGATTGCTTCAATTTGTCCTGCATTCCATTGGAGGTCCACTAATGCCTTAATAATATTGATACAAAACTAGACAAATTAAACTCCATTTCAACAGTTAGTAATAATCTACATTAGAAATGTGATTTGGATGCATGATTTAGCTTTCATAAACACATAGTTCTGCTTTCTTCACTAGAAATTACACAGTTTAGTGTGTTTCGGATTATCTCTTAATAGTTTTAGCATGCTTCTCTACAGGAAGTCCCAGAGTTGAAGGAGATAAGGAAGAGGATGACATGGATGATTTGGAAAATGAGTTTGATTTTGGAGATCGTGATAAGCAAGATATGCAATACAGTGTGGAGTCCATGCTTCATGGGCATATGAGCTATGGCAGGGGAGGGGATATGGAAATGCCTCAAGTAAGGCAGAACATGTTGCCGCAAGTCCCATTGCTTACAAATGGCCAGATGGTAATGAGCCTTGAAAATTTTCTGAGCCTTTGAACTACACTCTCCAAATTATCTTGTTTTAAGTAACACTTGATTATTTTTTACTGATTTTGTTTTGACACATTACAGGATCCTGGGATACCTCCTGAACATCATGCACTGATTGTACCTCAATTTATGGGAGGAGGGAAACGAGTTCATCCTCTTCCCTATGCGGATTCAAACTTTCAAGGTGGGTTTGGCACAGAATTGTAGAGCGCTCAACTGTCACTATTCATTTAAAGTAAGATTTTGCTTGCTATCTTACCTTCTTACAAGTGTTTTCTTGTTTCCAGGACAAACATGGTCAATGGATCCTACCAAGGATTTGGCAGTTTATGGATATGGGAGTGTAGCATGGAAAGATCGTGTTGAGACTTGGAAGAGAAGGAAGGATAAAATGCAGGTTATGAGGAGTGATGGAGGAACGCTGCCAGGAGGGAAGGATAGGGATCCCGATGGAAATGGACCAGATGGACCTGATCTGCCGCTGTATGCTAAACGTTTTTCCAAATCTTATTTGTTACATTGTGTAACTTTGATTGTATCTGTTATTTAACTGTTCAAAGTCTTAAGTTATTTAGTGTTTTATTTTTAGTTACTACACTAATACTATGTTCAATTTAATAGGATGGATGAAGCAAGACAGCCTTTGTCAAGAAAGATGCCAATCCCTTCGAGAAGAATAAACCCATACAGATTGATTATCATTGTTCGGCTAGTAGTTCTGGGCTTCTTTTTCCAGTATCGAATTCTTCATCCAGTCAACAGAACTCTAAAAAACCGTTTCCCCAATGAAATGGGCACTGCCATGGCTGGCTTTTCCCCTAGAACAGTTGTGAGAAAAAGTAAGGTATGATAAATATAATGCCCTCTACTGCAATCTTGACTGTTAGGTAATAGATGACAAAGTTCATGGCATGCAAGCTGTGATTGTTACATTCAGATCGATCAGAAAACAGGTTGCAGTTCTTTAAATCAAGATATTAATTCCACAGAAATCTAAAAGCCATATTTCTTCAAACAATTATATTTCATATTAGGTCTATATCCATTTTAGGTCTGTGAAAGTTAGTTTATCAGATATTCAAGAAAGCCTAATTGAATGAATTTAGACTAATGTTACTAGCTTTAACAGTGTTCAAACCCTACCAAGCTACATTCTTAGCTTAAATTTTACAGTTAATACTAAATTTACGTTAGCCAGTGTAATTTTAAAAAATAAAGGGGCCTCAGTGAATGGGAATAGATAGATTTGTGTACCTTTCCATTCATATTCCAAGTGACAATGTGCATACGCAGATTATCAGGGCCAGAGAGCCAAGCGGACTTACTGGGTCTCCTTTCGATCCTTCTGATTCCCCGAGTACAGGTCTTTTCCTTTTTGCTCAAACTTCTTTCCAAAAAATTGAGTATATCCTTCCTTCGCAGTCCATAAATAGCAACCAAATCAGAGCCGCATAAGCCATCAATCTTCAACCTTTCCTTCTCATCTTCTCGATCCAGCGCTTCAGACCCCCAGCTAAGTCTCAGTTTCGAAACCTCGAAAGGCTCCTCCTCCTCCGAATACGCCGTGTAAGGGAATACATTGTTTAGTATATTGATAAAATACCGCTCTATAATAATGATTCTTTAGTTGTGGAGATTAGAGTTTAAATTCTTTGAAGATGAAATGATTTTTATAAACATAATCACTTCCAATAATAAATGTTATATTTGGTGGTAAGTATATGAAATTGTAGGATTGCTTTGATTGTCTATGTAGAAGCATATACATAAATTGGTAATAAGGTGGAAAAGGTTCTATTGGACGTACATAGATATCTAAGGACACAAAACTATTGTTGGTCCAATATTTTATAGGGATTGTGTTGGGTGTAGATACAGAGTTGAAGTGCACTTAAGCATTCAAAAACGCTGGGTCGATATTTTAATGGATTTGTATTACAAGATATTTGGTTAGCTATATTTTCAAGCCAAATGACTTACTTATCTTAATAAAAAGTTTCATGGGACACTGTAACACAACATATACCATGCATTAAATAAAGTGGGAACTCGCAGACAAGTAGCTTGATTCTCATGATCATAGAATACTGACAAAAAAAAAAACTCTAAAATCTAGTATTTTGTTGGGTGGATCTATGTCCAATAGGATGGGGAACCTATGGGGTTTCCTTTGGAAGGGCTCTCCATATTGAGTGAAAATTCATCACCTATAATCATTAATGATGTTGTAGAGCACTTATCTAATCTCTATTATAATCACGTCACCTGGCAACATCTTCTCCTACTAGGCTATATAGCACCTCACTACTCTCAGTGCAATTATTAATTTTGGAGTTAAGATGAATTGTAAAACTGAATTGTAACTGCATGCTTGTAGTAAAGGAAATGCTCTAATTTGTTATGGAAAATTTGACAACTAGATTTGAAATGAATTCTCTCTTTGAATTTTATGAGGGAAAAATTCAAGAAAGTGCTACAATCATATTCCTTCATGCTTTTCCATGCTTATTGGCACCTAGCTCATTTCCTACTCTAGTCGAAACCACGAAACTAAATGATGAAGGGAATATGTATACAAGAGTGGTATTCTAAATGAGAATTTCCATGGATTCCATAGTTGTTTTAGGATTTACAAGCAACCCACAAAAGATAATCATGAACTCATACCACCACCACTCTAAGCAAACATCAATGTAACTTGGGATGGACAAACTGAGCAATGATTTCCATCCTTTCAATCAATCCTTGGAAATACCCTCCCAATATTTCTTGTATACCCTTGAAAACCACACGTATAAAGTTAACCAAGAAGCTATATTCCTATTGTATCTTCCACTGTTGAGCCTTTGCAAGTGTGATTCAACAACAAGTTTTCGTGGAGAATCTTATGAGACCTATTGCAAGTAATCTTGGAAAGGTTCTCCATTGGTGAGAGTAGTAGAAAAATCAATGACCAAAGAGTATAAATGTGCAGAGTAGAGATATTGGAGGTGTGGAAAATTTTTGGAGGGAAGGTGGTGCCAATTATAGATTGGTTAGGTAGTATATAGGATTCTCTTAAAACCGGGTCAATTAATTTTGAAATGTTAATTTTTTTTAAATTTTAGGTACATTCCAAACCACTTTCATGATGCTTAGAGACTTGCTATTTATATATGAATCAAAGGTTCCTTTTAGATCCCAAATTCTAATCAAATGAATTCCCCAAAATTATTCTAACCAGAAATTCCATCCTTCATGAGTCCCCTCCTATAAAGCGGTCGACTCCCACTATTTATGCAAAATCACACTCTTTATTTGAAATTGAATTTATTATATGTAGTAGTTAGAGGGTAGTGGCATTTCCTATTATATTTGGTTGTGGGATGAGTATAATTATTTGATTGGACTTCCTCTCTTCTATGGAATGTGGATGCATTTATGTTAAACAATAATGGATACACTACCTAAGCGTCGGATATGCGACGGCACTGTCCATGTTAAATAGTTGACCAATTAAAGGTGTCGTCGCTTAAGCGACGCTTACTAACACGCCGCCGCTTAACCGACGGTTATGGGAATAGCCGTCGCTTAACCAACGCTTGTGGCCACATTTACAAAAAAAAAATGTATCCTTGTGATTTTTGGTAAGTTTAAAAAGAGAAATCCACGCGCCGTCGGATTTTTCCGTCGGATTTTGGATCGAAATGTAGTAGTGTGTTATATATTAAACATATAAGTTGGCATGAATACACATTAATGTTTTCAATACAAACGGATAAAGTTTTATCTTCTTTAAAGTGTGCTTATTTATGTATGTGTTACAATTTATGATGAAATAAAGGAATTTATATTTAACCTATATTTTTACTTGTTACTCAAAATTTCTCAATCCTACTCTTCTTTGAAGTGGGAATGTTTTGTATGTATCGTAATTCCTCTCACAATAAAGATATGAAACCCACACTTAAGGTCGTTTTCCTTTTCTACAAAGGTTATTTAACTTTTTAATAATGAGAAAATAAAAAGAGGCTTTAATTTCTCTTTTAGAGCATCAAAACAACCTCGAATCCAACTTTATGACCCTTTATGTGTTTGATGTATTGGGATATGTGCAAACCATGTGTTTGAAACATATGAGAAACTTTTAAAATATGTGTAAAATGTGTGTCTATTTTACGTCAAATGAAGTTCATGCACATTCCACAAGTCCAGATGTCAAACATTGGGACATGAGACACATGCCAAAATATGGACATGTATGATTTATTATCTTATGGGATACTTCTATAAGCATATCAAATATAAATTAGATTGATTCACATATACAACTTTGATAGGGTAAAGACTTGGATTTGATCCTAACTTTAGTGCAATATTTCCATTTATCTACAAGATATCCTAGCACACATGTCATAAATTAAATTCCTAGTTTTCATGGCCTTTTAATGCTCTCTTTTTTTTGGGGTAAGTGAAATGTAAGTGGGATTGATGGTTAATAACATGTGTTTAATCCTAGGAGGTCATGGGTTCAAATTCAAAGGGGGTTAGAGTATGTACACCTCCATAGACTTTTGTAGTCAAATCGTTGAGTAGATATGTTAGAATTTAGTAAATTATACAAATTTGTTGTAAAAAATGTAATTCTCCATTGCCGGAGTGACACAACTAAACATGACCAAATAAATGACCAATTATTATGTGCTCATTTTAAGTCTAGACATCCCATGACCAATTTTGGTCATCTATCTTAGTCATTTTTAGTTTAGTTTTATCCCATGACCAAAAGTGGTCATTTATCTTGGTCCTTTTTAGTTTAGTTTTATCCCGTGACCAAAAGTTGTCATTTATCTTGGTCCTTTTTAGTTTAGTTTTATCCCATGACCAAAAGTGGTCATTTATCTTGGTATTTTTTAGTTAACTCACTTAAATTTATCAATTTTGGTCATTTATCCCTTGAAAAAATCTATGGTGACCAAACTTTTTGGTCTCCTAGTCACTAATCTCTCATTTTCCACTAGTGTCTCATCTAGACCTCTACCTAACCCAAGCGATTGAGGAAGCGGGTTTGGCTCTCACCTAGGTGTAGGAGATCCTCTAAGTGGTTTCTGGTGGGTGTGAGGTCAATCTTGGGCTAAGCTAAGATTGACGTCCTGGAACTCGGTGATGTCAAAGTAGTTCACATGGAACCCTAACACAAAATCAACACACAGTTTCCTAAGAAAATACAGTGGGACCTCGAAATTGTTGCATGGAGGCTTGTCCAAAACCATGAACCATCTCTTCCTCAAGTTTTCTCTCCATGGTTGGTAATTACACCAGTCCATGCAAACTCGCCTCTTCCTCACATCTGGAGGTTGTCCTGTTCTCAGATCTATAAATTTGCTCCATAGTTGGGATTTTGTGATATTCAAGTATTTTATATCTTCTTTGGATATACCAGCGGAATAATGTTCCCTCATTTGAGCCTTATATTGACTCAAATTGGTGATCTCACTATGGGAAATGTTGATAGACTCAATTATGTTTTATAGTGATGTGGCAATGAAAACCCGAGAGAGTTCCCTGGTGTTCTTTAGTTCATCACTAAATATCCTTAACTGGTTTAAATCCCCATGTAGTTTATCTTCGTGGCTTTCTGGTGGTTCACCAAATTCATCTTCAAGGTTTTCTAGTGGTTCACCATTAAGTTCTTCATTTAATTTAGGGTTTATTGGGTCCTCTCATTGGTTCGTTTCACTGCTTTGTTGGGATGGTTCATTGATATTTGTCATTATGGTAGAGGTAATGTATCTACAATATCAAATTTGTTCAATTTCAATTCATTTGAATTTTTTTTTAATTTTAGATTTTATTTGAAAAACAATGAAAAACATTAAAAAAAACAACAAAAGGAAAATAGTAATCCATCTACCTTATTGCAACGGTTGTGGGTGTCATTTTGGGGTGCTTGGACACTTGTTTTGGGCTCCTAAGTGACTCCAACTGTAGATTTCCAATGTCGTTATGGGCACGTGGGTTTGTGAGTGGAAATAAACTATTCATTGTCATTTTTTTTTATAAAAAACACAGGGACGCGCACATGTATTTAACGTGTACGTGCTAAACATGTGTGTGCGTCCCTTTTGAAGTGGCCTTACAGACACGCATGTGCATTCCTAGAGGCGCGTATGTGCTCCTAATGTCCACATCGGTAAGCCGACGTGGAGGTTTAGCATAGCCGAAGTAGGAATGTGTGCATGCATCCAAGTGTGCATGCGCGTTCCTATTTTTTTCTACTCGCCTGCTCCCATTGCATCATAATTGAGTAGCAACTTCTTGTGGGAACCCGAGTACTGGATTTTTTTTGTTATTTATTTTTTTCATATCCAATCATATTTGTATCTGTATTTATACTCAAATTATGCTACTATGGCATAAAGTTAGTGTTAGCAATGGAATTGAACCAAAGGTTGGAGAAGTCTCGCTCCTAGGTAACAACAGAACCACTTTCGAAGAGAGAACTGGCCTTCTACTCTTCCAAGAGGGATATCTCACTAAATATTAACAATGCCACATTTGTACAAGTGAAAATATGAATTGTTTGTAAGGGTGGTTGAAACAGAACATAGAACCATTGGGCGATGGAGTCAAGATGTGTGGCAGAAATAAACAGAACTTATGCAACCGATTTTAACACAGAGGAAAGGTAGCCATTCAACCACAGTCAAATTATAATTTTTTGGTGGAAAAGAAGAACATGAATAGACCATCAACACAGAGCATTTGAAAATGAATTCTGTATTAACTTTAGAAGAAAGCTTTAGTTGATATCTGAAACAACAGATGGAGCATAGCATGTATGAAATCCAAACTGTTATACACTTATTTCAGACATGAAATAAAACATAATGGGAGAGATAAACTAGAAAAAACATTCACATGAGAAAGGAAGCAACATACTATAACATAAACAACACATGAATCCCTGTGTAAAATGCCAACTTCAGCTTTGCAGCTTTATTAAAACTCTTGAAAGCACACACTGCAAAATTACATCGGTTCCAACCCTTTCTCCTTTTGTAGGAGGTGAATTTATAGTGTTTTTGGATCTTATAAACTGACATTCGAAAACAAAATTTGTTACAAAATGAATACCATCTTCTAACAAACTTCGGGCATGGCCTACACACCACGATTCACATAAGACAAAAATAAAATGCAGACTACTAGAAAATAGGCTAAAAAAATCCCCTCCTGCATATCCCAGATGGTGATAGCTGTGTGAAGAGCATACAAGGATTTTTTAATCAACCATGTGTCCAACAAAACCCATGTCTTCGTTTCGTCTAATTCAGCTCCATCTCCTCAGGATTTGATTTTGAAACTGATCACTTAGACAATAAACCTGTAAATTTCTTGAAAAATACCCTGTGAATATCTTTTAAATCCTCCAAACCTGTGATACTTGTGTAGAAAATCAAGGTGGTTTTTTAATATAGGCATGTTCTGAATAAAAACCTCTCTCTGTTTCCTGAATTTCAACTCCATTTGGCTGAAACAATTCTTTCAAGTTTGGGACTAAAAGTCTTTTGAAAACCTGAACAATTTCCCTCTAAAGATGAATTTGATTCTCTCAATGGTTAGTAGCTGTGTAAAAATTGAGGTAGGTTATTGTATATGGGTATGTTATAAAGACAAACCTCTCTCAGTTTTTCAAAATATGTCTCAGTTTGGGGGCAAAAATTGATTGAATATACTGACCCAAAACAGTCATTTTCATAAAAAACAACCATGCTCGGCTGCTTTAATTCTGAATTGAGATGATTTGATCCACAATAAGTACAATGTTTGTGAGTGTTGGTTTTCAAACTGCATAAATGTCCCTCATTTGTTCACTTTTATGGTCATAATGTTTTAGAACATCCACCCTTCACATTCACCCAGTGGAATTATTTTGAGTTGTTGATCAATTTTCCAAACCACGGATATGGAAGCATGTGTCTCAAGCTACTCACCATTTAAAATTTCACTGATCTCAAATGTCACGTCCCCATGCCTTCGACCGGCAAAGAGGACGTGACTACAAGCTTCAAACACACGGGCCACTAATACAAAAGCACGGATTTTTCCACGGATGTTTTCCACGTTTCATACTTTTGGGTGTTAAATCGGAACTAGTAAAAACCATCCGTCGCTATATCGACGCCTATCCGTCGCTATATCGACGATTCCATCTTATCCGTCGCTATATCGACGTCTCAAATCCTATCCGTTGCTGTATCCACGGAGATCTGTCGCTATAGCGACGACACTGTCAAGTTTAGATTTTTTTAGCTTTTTACAACGGTCAATTTGCCTTAGGGGGCAAAAGTCAATGTTTAAGAGTTCTATAAAAACGAAGACCTTAACA
>LPNX010583409.1:7218-25545 GCA_001517045.1 Pseudotsuga menziesii | reverse complement strand
TGACAACTATGCCATATTGTTTTTATTTACAGGTCCTATATCTTGTAGACTCATTTGATGAAGTTGATATTCCAAATATTTAGATGTACAAAGACATACATTATTATTCAAAATCTATCTTGTGGCACTGTGTGATATGACCAGTAGTTGTACATAAGGCATGCAGTCCATGGCCAAAGAGATGACTCTTTTGAGGGATACACCAGGTCCAGTAGTATTTTGTAGACGTCATGAAGATTGGAGGTTGGATCACAAGGTTATATTTTTTCCATCCTTCCTTGTGGTGGCTTTAATCATCTTTAGTATATAATTAATTTGGTTTTGCTTTTTACTATTGTCCAATAATTGACCATAGTAGTAGGTCAATTGATAATAACTTTATTCTCAAAGGCCCATACTATTTTGTGGAAGAATACTTTCCTAGCAAATTCTAAGATAATATTATGTTTATTTAAGATACCATATTAAAATAAGGTGATATAGCTAATTTGCATCATGTTTTTTTTTAAAACAATCAAATAAAAGTAGTGGACTGCATTAACTCTTAACCCTTGTAAATTTTTTTGAATACAATATCTAGTGTTTGTTGTTAGAATTACAGTTGAAATATTATTATTAGTCACTTATTTGCTTACACATCTCTATGAATAATAAGTCTTTTTGCACAATGTTTTTACATAGTGTCATGATATCTTTCTCCTTGACATAATTTTTTCCATATGTCATTGTGACCCTCATGTCTATACATGTCTATACCAAGAAAGTGGGAAATGTACCAATTTGTTTTTGTGGATATGAAATTTAATGTTATATTGTGTGGGTCATTTGGACATTCTAATGGTGATCCCATGGTGTGGGAGTTGGTTATGAATGTTTCTCATTATGTATTATAACTTAACATAACCTTTCTTCAGTTTGGTGGACTCTTGGAATGGCTGGTTGACATAGATATTTCACTTCAATTTTTTTAATAAAACATCATGTTTGGGGCATGATGGCATGGATGTCGACATGATGGAAAGTGTGTCTCAAAGCACATCCTCTTTAGTGCAACATCATCTTGAGTCACAACATATTCTTCATATTACACAAAGGAACAATAAATAACTGGATATGTCAAAAAACTACCTTCCTTTCACATCCTTGAAAGATGATTTCCAATACCATTCTCTTTGCAATAATTTTTTTTAATACACAGACATCGTCGTTATAGCAATGACAAATTTGATCGAAATCATTGCTAGAGCAACGAATAATACTTGGTCATTTTTTTCATGGGAAACAATATTATGTGGCTATAGTGACGATGATCCATAATTTGTATAGAAATTTCATCACGTTGTGCAAAAAGCTAACATTTCTATAGCGACACTGTCATGTCCCCAATTAAATCATTTCCAAATAAGACTACTTGCAAATAATGTTTCACCAACCTACTAGTTCCCTTGGTTGAGATGGAGACATAAATTTTGTAATAAGGGAATATGGGACCCAAAAGGACTTTAGTTTAACATATTCACATTTAAATGGGTCACATAAATGATAAATGGAAAGAAAATAAGGTGGCATGGGTTCATGAAGACACTTGAAAGCTTGTGGATCCTTTGGATGACTAGATTCCCCACGCACTTGGAATGATCTTAATCCAAATTCAAACAAATGGGTAATGTAATGTTATTGGACGGCTATGTGGTGTCAAATATCATATAATGAGCCATGGAATTTGAATAGGTAAAGGAGATTAACTCCCATGGAAGAGGACGAGACTAGAATACAAGGTGTGCCACTTGGAAGGAGATTAGATGCACTCTATGACAACAAATGATGAAATATTCTATCACGAGTATGAAAAAATCAGACCTGCTTTCATACATATGACAAATCTGACATGACAGGGCTAAACAGAGCCACCAAGAGGTCTAATTTGGGAGTTAGAGGAAACCATTTGAATTGGGGAAATAATTGGAGCATGAAGAGGAAGACAAGTGTCAAGAGAGTTACTAAACCATTAATATGAATTGCACAAATCCCATGGAGGGAAATTCGACCTTAGGAGGCCTCTTCAAATTAATAAAAGGATTTCATGAGGAAGGAGAATGGATTTTGATCATTTGTTAATTGGACTTTGGAATTTTAGAGAGATTTTGATTGTCCATTACATGGTGAGTGTTCACTCTCCCTAATTGAACATCTCCATACTTGTTTCTCAAATTTGGGAGTTCTGTACTCCATTTGGAGAGCAAAAGTGTCATCTACCCTTGGGGGTTTTAACATTAATTTCCTAGTGTTTTTGTCCTTCTTTCCCTATGAAAAAAATAAGGTTTAAAAATCAATTGTAAAGTGTATGAGAATTAATATTATGTATTAGGATTTCCTAACACCCATTAATCTTGTCCATACAAAATTTTAAGTCATTTGAATGCATTTGGGTCAACCTGGGTTTCACCAGTCTAAAGCTAGAAATTGGACAAAGTTGTGAAAACTTGATTAACATGTCAAAAGGAATTTATGATTCCACCATTGAGTTGTATGAGGCCTATTAGTATGTGTTAAATATCATAGGATTCCTCCATAATATGTTTGGAAAGGTTCGGTGGTGTTTGGAACCAAACCAAGAAGGACTAGTTGACCACGTTTTCCTAGTAAATTTGCATTGTTTCTCCTTAAAACCAAACAAGGTTTCAAAAGTATAGAGTCATATAAAAAGTATCCATAAAATACATTTCCATTCCATTTCCTTTCAAATTCAGGACCATTTAGTGAAAGTTGGAACCCTCTAGTGTCATGACCAGTTAAGCTCGAATTTTGCCCAATTTGTACTTTTCTCCAAAATCCCAAGTAGGGACATTACAGTGGTATCAGAGCATGGTCCTTGAACCTGTGAATTAATACCATCCATTGAAAAGAAATTTGCAGCCATGTCTTACTATTATGATGACTCCTCTGAAGATGATTATGACAAATATAAAGAAGAATGTGAATTGTATGAGGAAGAGTTGCCATCTTGCAACACTTTATACAATTTCAGAAGGGATGAGGGTTATTCTTATGACCCTGTGTATTATGAATATGTATGTTCCAAAACTCTGGGAGCTACTCATAGGATTTAATTAGAAATGTTGAGAGAAACATGTAAAACTTTACCCCAACAATATCAAGGATATCTTAATGTGATGGGAGAGGAATCTAAGTCCTACCCTTTTGAATACTTTGTTGAGTGGGTGTTTGTATATAGGCTTAATTGTGAAAATGTGGACTCATTAAATAAAAATAATCCTACTTGTGAAAAGAGAAAATATTTATCCTTCACTATAAACGAGGAAGCTATAAACACTTATAAGGACATCATGTGGAAGAAGTTTTGTTCTAAAGGATATGAGAAGAGATTAGATACAACATTAAAGGAAGAGGCATAGATTCATGAAGTGGAGCATAAATAACCTCGAGGTGATTGCAGACATGAACATGAAGAGGAAGGTGAATATAAGCACACAATCCTTACTGATGGGGGTTGTGCAAATAAAAGAGAATCTACTGATGGGTCATTGAACTATGTAGGAGTACCTATTGATGGGTGCTCACAACTCTATGTATGTGACATAGAGATCAGATTTGAAAGTGTTTCCACAATCCAAATTTCTCATGAGCATGAATATGAATACCTTGTGGCATATAATGAAGAATCAATATCAGCTTCCCCATTACCACTTGAGCTTCAAGTAGTTGATCATATTAAGAAGAAAGAAGAAGATGAGGTTCCTTAAAAGGAACCTCTTTTTATTCAAGGATCATTCAGGATGGATGAAAAGAAGATTCAGCAGGTGCTAAATACTCTCCATGGCACACATGCTTTGGTCTCAAAAATTTGTTGGAGCATGGAGGAGAAATATTCCATAGAGGACATCACGAAAATTCATAAGGAAATATCCGACATTAAAGGTAATATTTTGAATTTTCTTTTTGATAGAGATTATTTAACTGATCTTGTTGGTTTGTATCATGGAATGACCTTGAAGAATGTAGAATATAATGACCATCTCTCAAATGATTTGGCATTTGCCCATAATGCACTCCAAAAATATATGGTGCAGATTGAGCAACTTCAAGAGAGGTTGCAAGGGTCCTTTACACCCTCCTATATATCAAATAGCCATTGAATGGTTGAAAGAATTTATGATACAAAGGAGGAACCTCATGTGATGATGGAACATGAGTTACATGTTGATATGCAAGTGCTTGAAGAGTCTACATTCCAACAAGAAGGAAACCAAGCACTTGTTCTTGATCAAAGGGTTTATGAGTTGCTTCTTGGTGAGAGTTGCAAAGCCTTGGAGGAGGCACATGATCTCACAAAAATTGGAACAACCAATGATGTAGAATATGCATTCAAAATTTTGATAAGTAATAGTTTCAAATAGGTAAGGTTGGTTCACAATTATTCACTCGCTACTTCATTTTCAGCCACATTAATTCGGGATGAAAATTGGGTGAAAGGTTTATTTTTTATGGTGCCACATGAAGAGTATGTAACTTATAGCTATAAATTTTATGATGAAATGACTAGAGCACCATATTATTTACATTTTCAGCGACATCCTTTGTTACATTATGATGATACACATATACATGGATACACCTATGATATTCACTTGAGTCACTTCAAGACTCTTGATTTTCCTTACTCCTTTCCTAGTCCATTTGATGTTGGAGGAACTTCATCACACACTTGGGTGAATAGATATATGATTGAAGAACATTATTATTGGAAGAAACATCCTTTGTTATTTCATGATGATATACATATTCATGGTTGTATTGATGAGACTTATTTGAGTCACTTGAAGACTTGTTTTCTTTGCTCCTTATTTGGTTTAGGTTTTAGTGAAGGTTATTAATTCGCTTGTTGGATGAAAGAACACATGGATGATTATTATTTTGATGCATCTTACATTCTTTTGGATCTGAATTATAGGACATGGGATCCTCACCTATTTCATTGGAGCATATTTGATATAATACTTGATGTTTGTGTGTATGAGCCACATGATGATCTACTTACTTTGATGTACAAGCACTTCCATGATCCTTTAATGAGGTACCTTCTTGATTTACAATTTTATGTTGTATTTGTGTAATTTAATGATCTATATTTTTATACTCATGATGTTTGGAAGTTTGCAATACAAGCAATGGGATCCAGGTATTGCTTGGTTTCAATTTTTGGGGCAACCAACAGTAGGGGATATTGAGTCATCACTTGAGAAGGTGATTGCAATCAGAGTAGAGAAGAAAAATGCATGGTGGTTTCTCTTTGAAACTTTATTGGAATATTTGTAAATTCAGGTTTGGCAACTTGGTAGCAACTTCAAAGAATTATACAAAAGCAAAAGGGGGGTGAAAGTTCAAAAAAGGTTTCCAAAAGATGGAGGTAAATATTATCTGTGAAAATTTTGTTTTGATGGATTTGATTAATTATTTTGGTGCTAGTGTTGATGTCACAAGATACATCACTATGAAATTATCCACATATATTTACTTTTGAAAACACACAATTGTAGTACATGAGTGTCACTGCTCAAATTGCAGCTAAGGTTTAAAGAAAATTTTCGAAGGAAAGAAGGTGATTAAAAATTCATGTTTGAAATTGCTTGAGGACAAGAAATATTTAGTGGGGATAAATTTCATGTCCCCAATTAAATAATTTCCAAATAACACTACTTGAAAATAATGTTTCACCAATCTACTAGTTCCTTAGGTTGAGATGGAGACATAAATTTTGTAATAAGGAAATATGGGACCCAAAAGTAATTTAGTTTAAAATATTCACATTTAAATGGGTCACATAAATGATAAATGGTAAGAAAATAATGTTTCATGGTTTCATGAAGACACTTGGAATCTTGTGGAGCCTTTGGATGACTAGATTCCCCACACACTTGGCGTAATCTTCATCCAAATTCGAACACATGGGTAATGTAACGTTATTCGAGGGTGATGTGGTGTCAAATATCATATAATGAGCCAAGGAATTATAATAAGTACATGATATTAACTTCCATATAATATGAAGAGACTAGAAGACAAGGTGTTCCACTTGGAAGGTGATTCCATCCACTCTATGACAACAAATGATGAAATATTCTATGACAAGTATGACAAATTCATACCTGATTGCATACATATGAAAAATATGACATGAATGGGATAAAAATAGCCAACAAGAGGTCTATTTTTTTATTGATAGGCATCCATTCAAATTGGGGAAATAATTGGAGCATGAAGAGGAACACAAGTGTCATGAGAGTTACTAAACCACTAAGATGAGTAGGAGGAATCTCATGGAGGGAAATTCGACCTTAGGATGCCTCATGAGATTAATAAAAGGATTTCATGAGTAATGAGAATGTATTTTGATCATTTTTTAATTGGCCTTTGGCATTTTGGAGAGATTTTGCTTGCGCATTGCTCGGTGAGTGTTCACTCTCCATGCTTGTGAACCAATTTCGAGGGAGTTGGATTCCTTTCCAAGTTGGTTGATGGAGGGGCCTTTAATAGCTCTCATTGGAGATTAATGAATTAATTTTAGTTGCAGTTTTAAGGTCCATACATTTTAATTCTCATCTATCTCCCTATCCTCTCATTCCTTTTTCTCCATTTCCCCACACTCTCATGTTGAGGGCGCACTTGTTGGAGTGATGCTTGCGCTTTGCTGAGTATAGTTGATGACCAAGATTTTATTTATGATATATGAATATTGAATCTCATTTCCATATTCTCTATAAGTATAAATATTATAAATACATATATGAAAGGCTTGCATTCCCCATCCTCTTGAATAACTAGTTTTCATGGATTTGGCTTCAATATTGAAGTAGTTTTATATCATATTTTTATGAGGGGTATATATAAATTTTATGATGTTGTGATAGAAATATATGGTGTATTACTCTGTAATTTCATGTAATTATTCTCTATGGCTTGATATCCAATAAATCCATATGCGAAACTCTTGCAATTCCATGCTATTAAATCACTAGCTTTCACAAACTGAATGAGCTATATGCCACAATTGTATGAAGGGATTTCACTGATGTGTAATAATGTTGGGGAAGAAATTTTTATGTTGGATATTTTCTCTATATTTCACATCCTTACCTGAACCTTTAACTATACCTATCATATGTCAAAATCGAGCTAGTTATGCCATTTCCCCATAAGCAATTTCCCTAAAAGTCGTCATGTGAGTGTTACACTTTATAATTAGTTTACAGAGATAATATCCATGATTAATTATATCCCCTTATGTCTAATATTCATCCCCATACTATGTTCTCAAATTTTTGAGGTTCATACTGCATTTGGAGAGCCAAAAGTGTCATATACCCTTGGGGGTATTAACATCAGTTTCCTAGTGTTTTTGTCCTTCTTTCCCTATGGTCAAAATCAAGTTTCAAAATAAATTGGAAATTTTATGAGAATTATTATTATGAATTAGGATTTTATAATACCCCTAAAGTTTTTTCATATAGAATTTGAATTCATTTGGGTGCATTTGGGTCGACTTAGGTTTCACTAGTATAAAGCTAGAAATTGGCCAAAGTTGTGCAAACTTGACTAAAATGTAAAAATGAATTTATGATTCAAAAATTGAGTTTATGGGGTCTTTTATCATGTTTTAAATCCCATAGGATCCCTCCATAATAATTTTGGGAAGGTTCGGTGGTGTTTGGAACCAAACCAGGAAGGACTAGTTGACCACTTTTTCCTAGTAAATTTGCATTGTTTCTCCTTAACCAAAAACAAGGTTGTAGAAGTATAAAGTTAGATAAAAAATATCCATAAACCACATTGGGATGTTCTAAAACTCACCATACCATTTCCTTTCAAATTTGGGACCATTTGGTGAAAGTTGGAACCCTCTAGGGTCATGACTAGTTAAGCTCGGATATTTCCCAATTTGTACTTTTCTCCAAAATCCCATGTAGGGACATTACAGACACATTAATGTTGCTATTGTAACAATGAAATGTATCTATAGCAACAAATACATGTTTTTAAAGCATTGTTCACTCATGCCACATGTCATCTCTTTTATGTTGCCATAGTGAAACAACGATCAAAGGGTGGATACAACGACGAGAATTTTGTCACAAAATTTTGGGATCATGTTCGTTACTATAGTAGGAACACACATGTGTTTCTATAGCGACGATTTTTCATGGGAAAAATGTTCACATCTACTAGTGCATGTTGTGTGTACCTTGCAAATATTAAGGGATCACTATTTATTTGTGAAAAAATAAAAAATGTCCTTTTGGGGTGTCTGAAGTTGAATAATTGGACCATATTCTGAGTCAGGATGGTGCATGTGTGAACACCAAGAAAGTGGAAGCTATGAAGAATCGACCCCACCCCAAAAATATTAAGATATTGAAGAGGTTCCTTAGACTTACTGGCTACTACCACATGTTTGTGAAAAATTATGGTAATATTGCAAATATTCTCACATCATAACTCAAAAATAATTCCTTTTATTATAAGGATGTAGGGAAGCAAGAATTCCCTATTCTAAATGATGAGATGTGCATTATTCCTATTATATCCATGCCATATTTCACTAAGAATTATATCTTAGAATGTGATGCATATGGCCATGACCTCATAGTGTTATTTCCATAAGATAGTTGCCCATTAGCCTTCACCAATATGTATATATGCGAGCAGATCTTGTGAATGTCCACATACATTAGAGGAAATTTCAACTCAAAATGGGTCTTTTAACTCTAATTCTAATTCCATGTTATCATGTGTTAGCCAATGAAATTGATTTAAATTTGAAAGACTGTATAGGTCTTAAACACTTTTTTAATATAAATTTGGGGATAGGTATCATAAAAAAAACTAATTTTTTTGTTTGTATTTTCGACATATCTCCCTGTGGTTTTACTCAAATTTCGACTAGGAGAGCTTGTTTGATGCAGAATTAAATTCCACATCCAACGAGTACCCACTCAACATACTTTTGACGGACCCTGCTAGGGCCCAAAAACAATAAATACTTGAAAAAGCGTGATGAATTTAATTCCGCATCCAACGAGCTCTCCCGATCGAAATTTGAGTAAAAACAAAAGGAGATATGTCGAAAATACAAACAAAAAAGTAGTTTTTTTCTTTTCTTCCTCCAAAATTAATAAATATTATTATTATTATTATTTTTGGGAGGCCCATTTTGAGTTGAAATTTCCTCTAATGTGAAAAATAAATGACAATCAGGTGGTGTCTCTAGATCACGATCGACCATCATAGTCTAAAATACTTCCTAGAGCATACTTCCTCACCAGAGTGGCATAAATGGTACATTAATATGTTGGGTTGTGATTAAATGAGATCATCTATAACAAGGGTCATGACACTGTGGTGGTGGATGCTTTGTCTAGGTAATTTGAGGAAGTGGGTTCCTTCTTTGTACTATCCTTACAAATTCCATATTTGATTGAAGAATCCCATTAGGTGTATATGGCCCAAGACACCATCCAACAATTCATCACACATATTCAAGAAGACCCTAACCCTCCACCAAGTTATACATGGCACCAAATACCTCACGGTGTAAGGAGAACATTTTTCTCACCTTGGATTTGACCTCAAAATAATGAATCTTAGAGGAGTTACATCCATCGCTAACAATAATCTAGTCAATATTTCTTAAAACCTATGAACCCATTAAGTGGTCATTCTTCTAGGAAGGTATGAAAAAATATATCCACAACTTTGTTGTAGTCTATGACACTTTTCAACAACATAAGGGAGAAATAATGAATTCACATGGTGCTTTGGAGCCACTACAAATTCTCAACCATATGTGCACATACATCTCTCTGGACTTTTTGTAGGGATTCCTAAAGTAGGAAAAAAACACGTCATTATGGTAGTAGTATATCACTTGACCAAATATGCTTGCTTTTGTGCCTTATCACACCCTTTTACACCATCTCTTATGGCACAAGTCTTCAAGGATCCAATTTTTAAGATACATGGCATGCTGACCTCTATTGTGTCTAATCTTGACCCTACCTTCAGAACAAAATTTTGATAGAACTTGTTTAAACTTCAACATGCCATTTGAATATTAACAAAAAATGACATCCATAAACAAGTGGTCAAAAGTAGTCAACAAGTGTTTGGAAACATATTCAAGATGCTTTGTGTCGGCTAACAAGCCACACCACTAGGCACAATGGCTTCCTTTAGATGAGTATTTGTATAATACCACTTATAACGGCTCCACCAAGGGACACCATATGAAGCATTATATGGCCAAAATCCCTTATCAATGATTTCCTATTTTCTAAGCATCTCCAAGGTCCAATATATGGACAAAACATTTCACAATAGGGAATTTATTCTCCATGCCTTTAAGGACAATTTGGTTAGGGATTAAAACATAATGGATTAACAAGAAAATCAACATTGATCTAAGCATCCCTTTGAGGTACATGATCATGTGTTTCTTCAACTCCAACCTTATAAACAAACCTCCCTCAAGACTCAACTCCACTAAAAAATCACTCTGAATTTTTATGGACCCTACGCGATCCTCCAACGCATTAGAAAACTGACCTACAAGATTTCTCTACTAGATCACTCGAATATTATCGTAGTATTTCATGTCTCTTACCTCAAAAAAATGGCGGTTTCTATTTGTAAAACACAGGCTAGATTACAAGAATGTATGAGGAAAGATCCAATTGTATCTATACAACAACAATCTTGGCTTACATGGAACATTTATTGAACAATCATACAATCAAAGAATTGTTTATCTAGTGGAAAGATATAACACCATAAGATGCCACATGTAAAATAGCAAGGATTTTCCAATAATTTTCATACCTTCAACCTTAAGGACATAACTTATTTTTAAGGGGGATGACATGTTAGGGTCCCACCCTAACCCCCTTGGTTTAGAACTTAGTCAAGTAATATATACAACCATCTATTTGCAGTAAGGTCAAGTAGTTAGTAGTCAACAATCAATGTAAAAATGTCTCTTTATTAATTAATGCCCACTAGGAAGTTGGTACTTATTGATTATTTTACCATGTCAAATAGTTAGGGTTTTGGATCTTGAAAGCCTCTTTAAAGAGCTAGAAGGCTATGAATTGTTTCATCAAGAGTTATTATATCTAAGCTCCACTCAGGTGAAAGGTATCCCAACCTTAATAATCCTGTGAACTTTGCTTTCATCTTTACTTTTCATAATACAAGAATTAATTTTTCTTTATCTCTCTTGCTCAATTACTCTACTCTATAATATTGATTTTTTTGGCAATTGTTCTCTCTATTTATCTTGTTGATGCTCTAAATTGCAAAGTAAAGCACACCACAACTAACACTAGGTCAATTGGTTTTATTAAAACTAATTGTGAAAAATCAACATAAAGTTATCATAGAAAGTAAAAGGAAACTAAAATGTCAAACTACAAGCATGGAATTAAGAAATAAGTATCTTTTTATACACTTTGAGACTATTTTTTTAGCATATGCATGCTTCATTTTTTAATTGGGAAAACTCTCCTTTAGTTCATTGTAAAAAGGGCTTAGAAACTAAAATTTCATCACGATTGAACATCAAAATAAAGTCTTACAACACTTTGACATTATATTTCCATGAAACATTTAATAGACCATAAATACGATCTTTAAGTGATCATAAAATATTAAAAATTCAATTTTAATTGATGTATAGAGCAATAGTTTAAATGCATATGAACCATGACTAACATAATACATTTACATATAAACTACAATTAATGTTTTTATCTCTCAATTTACATCTGTACATGTTGTATGACTAAGCTGTGATTTTTCATGAACGGATGGTAATTTAACTTGTGTTGAAAATATTTCAAATTATTAGCTAAACATGAATGCATATGGTAACATATTAATGCAAGTTCTAATTTATTTAACATGTTAACGCAAGTTCTAATTTATTTCTCAATTTGCATGTGTACATGTTGTATGACTAAGTTGTGATTTTTTATGAATGTTTAAGGATGCTAATTTACCTTGTGTTGAAAATATTTCAAGTCATTAACTAAACTTGAATGTACATTGTAACATATTAACGCGGTTTTGAAGCTCGTGATTTAAGTTATATCTTTCTTTTTTATGTTTTCAATTCAATAGCTTTCAGGATATAACAAAATTTCAACATAACCCATTACAATTAGAAAATAGACATTGACATGCAAACCTTGTATTTATCATATTCTTATTATAAACACTTATGTTATGGCATGACATCAAACATGTGACATAGTGGTGACATACATCCATGTAAAACTTCCCCAATGATGATTAAATATTTATCATGATTCATTCTCACAAAATGGTCGGTAAATTTTTTTTTCTTATACTAAGGACTACTCAATATTTTGAATCTAGAGAGTAGTAATGTATTGACCTTTCCAGACTTGTATTTGTCATCAATCTCTATAATCAAAGGTTTTTTCAAGCATAGAAAATATTGGTGCATTCAATTGGAAATCATGGTGATCAATTATCAAGGTTTGGATTTATCGTTGTTTGGATTATGCTTATTCTTCTATTTGAATGTCTATCATGTTATCTTCGTATTGGCCTTTCTTCCAATAACAACTTCGACAACTTTAGTAGCATGGTCATTCCTAGCTTTACCCCTCATTTTAGTGTTGCCATGATTGAACATATCTTGTGCCTTTCCAACCAGAGAGATACATTATGGGATGTGACTACTCATATTAATCATAGCATTGGTAATCAATTTGAGGCATAATTGATAAGTAACTTTGACCTCGAAGCGAAGTTTGATTCCCAAAATCAAAGATTGGAGAAATTCTCATCAGAACTTGAAATACATTATTTTTAGAAAATGGAGAAGCCATGGTTCATACAAACAAAACGTGTATTTCATTTCAATTCAAGCACACATATTTATACAATGTTGAAGAGAGCTCAACCATTAATCTAGCTCATTATCAAGGGATTTGCTTGCTTCTTCTAGTTATGATCCACTTCCCAACTACATGTTGGACTAGAATTGAGCACATGATAAGCATTAACTCTAACAATTATAACATGATTAGAGATTTTCTTGAATCTCTCACTTTTTGGTAGATCTACCCCTGGTCATATTGAATTGGTTTGGTAAAGGATGCCCTTACCTAAAAGCCCGAATTCAATAAACCCATGCAATTTATGAGACTAATGCAACTTGCACAAGGAATTCAAGCAAATGAAGAAGAAGTTATGAAGGAAATCCACACTTCACATGATTTAATTGAAAAAGTTCAGATTTTTATATATATTATCAGGTTATATTTTTGTGTGAATAATTTGTAAAAAATTATAATTACAAATATTAAGGAAACAAGCAAAAGGTAAACTAAGTGTCCATTAGATAGCATAAAAAAACGTAATTGAGATAATTACAATTGATGGCAATTTATGTCACTTGGAAAATTTAATATGTATGATTTTCTATTATGATGGGAAACATTTTACAAAGAAGAGCATAATCAGAACTTATCATCAAAACAATTTTCTAAATAATTTTATATGAAAAAAAAATTATGTTTTTAAATTGATAATTTTTATTATAAAATTAGTTTTGACAAAATATCTTAACTATTTTGTAATTCTACTTACTTTTTAATTATATATATACTTTAATAATTTATATACATAAACTTTTTATATATCCATATAAATACTATTTTTTTGAAAATATAAATAAATTTAAAAACAAAAAGTCACCTATTATTAATAAAAAAAAATATATGAAAAACATATATAAAAATATATATATATGAAAAACATATATGAGATGTTCATTTTCTATGATAGATTTTTAATAACGGCTACTTGAGACAGAGTAATGATTGTTGGGACAGAGTAATGATTGTTGTGGTTGATGTATTGTTGACGGTTAGATCTTAATATCATAATATCGAACTGTCAGCAATGCATGTGACAACCCCAATCATTGCTTTGAAACAAACTGATTAATTCTGTCCAAAATGGGTGAATTGGAATAAAAAATGATAAATTTAAATTTTATTTATAAATATAGGGATAGCAAAACCTTTTATTACAGCAAAATTAAAGACAAATGAAAAGATACACGGAGCGGTCGATATCATTGGTAAAGTAGAACATGAAAAGAGGGAACCATGTCCTGCGTCGGTTGCTAAACTAATTAAGCAGGAGCAGGAACGTGAACGTGAGAGGCGGGGTACGTTTGTTTCCAGGTGCAGTAGGTCTGTATGGCGGTCATGGCTAGACCCAAGAACGCAGCGAAAGGAGCTATAAACCTCCAGCTGGACACGTACTCAAAAAATCCCCAAAGAATCCTTTTCATTCTGGTCCTTTTAGAATTTAGCTGGAGCACATCCAAGAGTCCTTTGCCGAGGTCGCCAGAATGAGGTGCCAACTCCAAGTGACCAGTACAGAAGGGCTTAGCCAAGTCGTTCCACATCTTGGCAATGCAATCGTCTCCTAACGTGTCGGTACCAATGATACGAAGATCTCTGAGGACGCGAACATCTTGGGGAGTCTGGATTAGGGAATCCATGATCCCAACGTAACGCATCACGGCGGTGCCATGACTCACATCGTTGAACTCCCACGCGACCATGTTCCGCAACAACACTTCTGTGTACATTTCAAATACATTTATGGGCGGAAGGGAGACAGTGCCTGAGTATTTGTCGAAACGGATCGTGTCAGTTCGCTTGGAGAGCACTTTGAATTGAATCCCGGCCTCGGCCAACTTCTCCGCGTTCAGTGCGATTTCATACTTCTGTTCAAAGAATAGAGTGGGGATGGCAAAAATACTGAACAAAATAAGAGGGATATCGCGAATGAAATACTTAAAATGTTGCAATAAAGAAGGGTTTTCCGGCTGCACTTGCACTTGTAGGGTTGGCGAAACGAATGCGTGCATGTAACCCAGCAAATGCTGCTGCTTTTTCACTGCATCGTCATTCAGCAGCTTGATATCCTCCAGCTTCGTATCATTTTTTAGGTTGTTATCGCCCCCCTCGACTTTGAAGAAGAAAGGAGAGAGCTTCAGGCACGCCTTCAGCAACAGTTGATTGAGGCCGTCTTGAGGGAGTATTGCTGCATCATATATTTCAGCTTCTTTGGCTTTCTCAAAAACTCCATGAAGCACAGTCAGCGGGATCTGATTCTCTAGCTTCAGAATATCACTCTTGATACACACCTGAAGCGGATCTTGATCCAGACTGTAACTGGCCTCATCATGAGGAGATATATACGAGATTAAGAAATCTAACATAAATGATGAATCTACGGCCATCATCAGAGCGAAGTTCTGGGAGTAATCTCTTTCTGGCGCAGTACTAGTACTAGTACTACTAGTACTAGCTGGCCAATGATAGAAACCATATATCTGCAATTGCATCTTTTCCATCAATTCAACAATGGACTTGAAACTCTTACCACGGTTGCGCAGCTTCTGGGATAGGCTAGCCGCGGTCTTGCATTTGCGCGTCTCCGCCGTTGAAATTATCTTACCTTCCGCGCAAGAAGAGTCACGAATATCTTTCTCCAGTTTGGAATGGTAGTAAGGCCCAATGGACACAAACTGCGGGATATAGGCCTCCTTTTTCATGTTAAACAGAGGCGTCGCCACACGCAGGATCGCATATTCCTGATCGCTATAAAGCATCTCATTAATTTGAACAACCCACTCCCTCCGAATCGACAGAGGTTCACTTTGCACACTACCACTGTCCTCATCATTATCAAGCATCTCATTGATTTGAACAGCCCACTCCCTCCGGAACACGAGAGGTTCCTGTCTCGCCATCACAATGTACAGCACTACTTCTGTGAACGTCGTGTAATCAACTAGCTGAAAGCAGCAGTTGCTGTGTTTTGTTTTGAGATGGCTTAATACATGAATCAATATATAGACAGACCAATGAGCTGGGAAAAGCTGAATTCAATGCAGTGCTGTTTGCAAAGAATACCATCTAAAAGACTTTAACCAGACCAATTACCAAAAGAATATCATCTAAAGAATAACCAGACCAATTACCAAATTAAAGTGAATAAAGGAGGCACCATATTCTTATTTCCACAAGACCAATTACCAAATTAAAGTGAATAAAGAAGGCGGCATATTCTTAATTCGACGAGACCAGTTACCAAATTAAAGTGAATAAAGATTTCAGCATATTTATGATTGAAATCAAGTAAAGATGCTCTTAGAACAATCGTGACCTACAATCGTAAATTTTTCGTCTTTAACTTTATATATGCAACCAATTATATAAATGAAAGTCATTTTAATAAATTCAAAAATATAAACCTTCTTAATTCCAAATTAAGAATATTTATACTAACCATAGTTTTATAATTTTTTATAACTAAATGTATTTATTATTAAGTAATTATCTTTTGTGAATTCAAGCTTGTAATGAGCAATTTTTCTAAAAGTTTTAGAAAACAAGATAAGAGCGGGATTCATGGGTATAAAAGTTTTAGAAAACAAGATAAGAGCTCGATGCATGGGTATAGAAGATTTCCATTTTCCAAAACAATAATGAAATACAAATTAGTTAACTAAGAAGTGAAGTTGGGATAAAGCATAATCATATGAAATGAAGGTAATTTTTATCTAAAATGCTCAAAAGAAAAATAATAACTAGAAAAAGATAGAAGTACAATGAGAAGATTGATTGCCTTCTCATTATTAAGCATCAACTTAAATAGGACTAAAACATAACAATACTATGGGTAAATACTATAGGTAAGACAAATATTATGGTCACTCAACTAACTACTTAGTTAATCGTTGAGATTACATTCTTCAATACACCTCCTTAATCTCAACTTGTAATACATCTTGAGCACTCTCTATGCCTAAGCGCTTTCTTGATAGTCAAATGCAGATGTTCCCAATGGTTTGGTGAACATGTCAGCCAACTGTTCCTTGGAGCCACAAAACAATAAGCAAATTTGTCTATCATTGACTAACTCACAAATGAAATGATAGCGAGTGTCAATGTGTTTATTTTTTCTATGAAATACATTATTTTTGGACAATTGTATTGCTGAGCTATTATCACATAAAATAAAAGTGGGATCCTTTTCAGTGTGTCCCATATCCTTTAAAAGTCGTCTTAGCCAAACTGCATGGCAAGCTGATGTGGTGGCTGGTGGCTGCTACATATTCTGCTTCTGCAGAAGACATGCTGACACTGGTTTGTTTGTAATGTCCCCATTCAAATAATTGCATAGCGGTAAAATTCCATCAATCCTACTAGTTCCCTAGGTTAGGTGGAAACATTGGGAAGTTAATAAGGGAGCTAATAAATGGTGTTTAGACATTAGAAGGAATAAATATTTATTTAATGGAGTTAATTAAATCAATGCAAGTGAAAAATGAAATGGCTATGGAGAATGGAGATGCATGGAGACTGTGGGGCCCACTCAAGCTAGAATTCATATGTTAAATGGCATCCTCCTCTTGTAATTTCGAATCTATGGGAAGCCTAATGTTTTGGGATGGGTTATGAGGTTAATATACTTGTCCATATACTTCATAGGTCGAATTTGGGATGAATTGTAACTTACATGTGAGAGGAAGAGCCAAATGGGAATTTCATGGACACTTGGCTAGATGACACCAATGATGGAGATTCTATGACAGTTATGACACAATTCAGATATGAAGGATGACATACTGACATACTGACATGTCAGGTTTGAATAGAGCATGTTGGAGGTCGAATTTGGGAGTTGGAGAAGGCCAAGAGGCTCCTACTCAAATTTGGGAGAAGAGGGAAGGTGAAGAGAGAGGCCACATGGCATAGCATTAGCAGCCATACCAATTCGACTTGGATTTGGTTTATGGATGGATTTGGAACCTTAGAAGACCAATAATGTTTATAAAATATAGGGATCAGCCATGAGAAGAACGTTTTGATCATTTGTGAATTGTGAGAGCTAGTGGATGACTACTTTTCTTGCTTAAGCCAATTTCGAGGGTGAAAGATTCCCATCCTAGTTGGTGTTTGGAAAGGCCACTCAGGTCTTTCATGGAGCTTTAATGGAGTCTTATTTGCAGGTGCAAGCTACAGGAAATCATGTGGATTCTTCTATTACAGCACTCTCTCTCAACTATTTCCAGTTTTCGCACCATATTCATGCCAATGGAGGGATTGTGCTTTGGGTGAGCTATTGATATATTTGGGGAAGATTCTAATGCCCATTATCTTATGTTCTGATTCATATGCTCTATATTTCACTCTC
>LPNX010583398.1:0-41577 GCA_001517045.1 Pseudotsuga menziesii | reverse complement strand
GTATATTGGAAGAATCTTTGTTAACAGGTTGAAGGAGGAATTATCCTGGAGATTGTAGAAGTGAAGGAAAGAGGAAGGAGTTAGCTTGGATCAACCTTCGTTTATTACAAGTAAGTTCCTGCAACTTCCCTATTTCCTATTTGTACTTTTATAATCAAATTGTCCGCAAGGTCATAGTACGTTGGTAACCCCCAGACCTAGGTTATTAGGTGAATTCTTCATTACAACAATAGGACTACAGTTAAGACTGCCACTGATTTTTCTCCATATCATCTTGTACATGGAGTGGAGTTTGTATTGTCAGTTGAGTGCGAGATTCCTTCTTTGAAGCTAGCCATAGAGCTCTTACTAGATACTTCCTCATTGGAGGAACGTTTGTTCCATTTAGAGCAGCTTGATGAGCAGTGTCGAGATGCTTTAGTGGCTCTAGAAGTGAATAAGCATCGCATTAAGGTCCAGTATGATAAATCTATCCGTCCAAGGAAGTTTAGTGAGGGAGATTTGGTCCTTTTGTGGGATCAAGCTAAAGAACCCTTGGGGGAAATAAAATTCAACCCAATGTGGGATGGTCCTTACATGGTTAAACGTGTGTTAAAGAAGGGCACTTATGAGCTAGTAGATTATGAAGGGATGGCCTTGGCGGAGCCTAGAAATGGACTCTATCTTAAAAAGTACTATGCATAATTTTCAGCCAGGGTTGACTATTGTATATTATTGTACAACATTTTTCATAGTTAGGTTTTTCTTATGGTGATCGGGTTTGTTGATTAGCTTCTATTTCTTATGGCAGATATCAATGGAGTCTTCCATCTATATAGGATTCACGGATGGTGCAATTCGTCACACTCAACACTCATCCTCTGCTACTTGGGTGATTTATAATCCTATGGGTCATGTATTGTCTTCAGGAGGTGTTTGTTTACGACGATTTTCAAACAATGTTGTTGAATATAGTGTCATTATTGAGCTTCTACGGGATTCCATTTCACATGGTGTTCTATCTCTTGAGGTACATCTTGATTCAGACTTAGTAGTGTCACAGCTTAATGGCTTGTATCATGTTAGAGATCCAACATTATTATGGAGATTCTTATGTGTGAGATTGTTAGAACGACAATTTGACAACATAACATACATACATGTTCCAAGAATTTATAATCAAGTTGCTGAATCATATGCTAACTATGTGTTAGATTGGCATTTGTTTCATAGACAGTAAACTCATCACAAACATACATTTTTACACATGTAAATAAATGAACTGATCATCATAAAAGTTTTTCATTAAACATCCAAAATGTGATAATACATAGTGTTATAATACAAAAATGGGACTTTCGAGCCACCAAAATATAAATACACGGTAGTACAAAATGTATCACTCCTAGGTATCTAAACCTGGGGAGGAGGAGGGGGATTCTGATCGTGGAATGTCACCACGGCTCTAGCTAGTCGTCTAAACAACCACACTCATGCTCGTGGCACACCCACCACCTGACACTGCATGGCCTCAGGTAGGTTCTCGACCTACGCCATGGGTACCCTGTGTGTTAGGCTCACAAAGATGGTATGAATGCTTTGGAGCGCCCGCTCCGTATCCACACTCGTAATTTCATCTCCTCTTCTTCTCTTTCTATGATGAGGGAAGCCTTCAGGCCGTTTTGGTCCTACATCTGCATACATATGATAGGATGTCACTATGTTTTGTCATGCAAAAACATATCTTTTTGATTCCATATATCAAAAAACACAAAAAAAAAAATTAAATAAGTCAAAAATCTTAAAAAGAGGGTTTGGATTCGTTACCAATGTCATCGTATGCCGATCTTGGTGGTAATGGCATGTCGAGCTCTCCCCGAAAATCTATCCCCACATAGGGGTAATCATCGATGGAAACTATCTGCTGTCACCACCATGGAAAGAGATCAACTGGATAGGGGTGGGACACCCTACCTCCACCCAGTCTGTGCATCGCGTCTTCTCAATGTCGTTGGGATGGATATTGAACCCCATGAAGAGGAACTTCAACTCTAGGGATCAATCCTGTAACATGCTCAAAGAAAAATGTGCTCAGTATGCCACTGAAACTGAAGTTTCGTACTTTTCCCATCTTTCACTCAATGAGCTAGTGTTTTGTGTTGCCTAGTAATGTAGTGCTCCAATCATACACCATGGGTCTCATGCACTCCATTGCATAGAACATCAGAGGCCATGAGGCCTGGTGGAGTGAGGCTATCCTTGCTATCCTACCTAGTGTCAGTAGTATGGCCTTTAGGCCTAGCACCTGTATGGAGTTAGTTGGGATCTGACTCCTGACCTTCTCCATGTCCGGATAACAATACACGGCTATGTACTCATCTATGGTGAGGCGACCTATGGGCCCACGAGATCATAGGTTCACCACTTCCCCCCATCGGGAGAGTCCAATAATAAAGTATATGTCCTCCACTTCTATGGTGAGGAACATCCCATCGATCTGGAAAGTCTCTAAGTCAGGACCCCAGTAGTCTACTAGCATCTACAGTAGCCTTGGTTTGGCTCTTAAGCCACCAAGACACCAAAACTTGTAGAGCCCGCATGCACGAAGAGCCTATTGTGCCATTAGATCACCACGTACTGCCTCTTCTACGTCCCCGTGCTCACATTCTCTCTATTCTAGAACCATCCTACACATTTAAATCAAGTTTGGGCCATTATAAGTCTTTAAAAGACTTGACCATGAGCGCATACGTGACTGTTTGCTAAATAGCTGCGTATGTACGTGACTTTGAGGGCTTTTTCTGCGTATATCCATCCCTATACATGAAAAAATCCTCGATTTTTGCGTGGTCCAAGGCGCACACTTTAGGATGGCCTAGAAATCAAAATTGACCATGGAAAATTGAAAATTTTACATGAAAATGAAAAAGCAGGCCATGGGAAATTACCTAGAAAAAACGATGTCGGATTCTGTCGGGTGGATCTCCTGGAATTTGCATTTGAAGTTCTGAGCTCAATTGGGTAAAAATTTCAAATGTTATATAATGTTTTGAATTTTTTACTATTTATAAAAAAATTTCATATTTTTGAAAATTTTTACCCCCCTTTTCTATAGTTTTGGACCGTTTCTAATCCTTGTGGACCATTTTTTGCTAATATATAATGTAGGAGACCATTTTGAGCGTTGTTTCAACCATTGTTTTGACCCGTTCATGCTGATTTTAGGTATCATGTCTAAACTGGCATATAGGTTAGGTTTCACCACCGTTTGCATTTTGCATGACCTTATGACCATTTCATCATAACCATAGGTTCGAACCCATTCTATCTTGTCACGGAACCTTCTTTCTATTTTAGAAGTGGCAGGATTTGAATGGTAGAGCTTGACCTTACATGGGTACCCCAGTTAGCACCTTATTTGCATTTGGTGCCCATGCTAACAGTTTTGGCCTTTAGGGTGTGGGAGTCTGTTGTATAGTATTGCCATGACATTTCGCAAGAGCCTCATACTCCTCTTGATCTTTTGCTGGCATTTTTCCCCCGGACTCCCTTATGTCAAGTTGTAATTGCATTATCATGAGCTTTGCCTGCCTCATTTGAGCCTTATGCTGGCTTCCTTGACTTTGAGTATCAGCCATATAACCCGAGCTTGTCTCATGTCTAGCCAGGCAGAGCCATTTTGTATATCCTTTGCAGCTTGATTCCCTATTTTTACTAGGAGGGGAATTTCCCCCGAGTGTCACTATCCTACACATGTGTTCTTCCATTGAGCATAGGTATGTTCCACTGCTTTGAACTAGTTTGTTTTCCCATTTGACACTCATCTCCTCCTAGTCTGTAACTTTAAAGCAATTTTATTCTTTTTCAAGATTTTCAAATATTTGAAAAAGTCCAAAAAATTAAAAAACCAAAAATCCAGACAAGGAAATATGTTATCTTTGGCAGCAGTCGATTCATGTCGCCTTTGAACAGAGCACTATATATCACATCCGTTGGTTGGGTTAATAGTTTGACTTTAGGAGCTGTACTCATTTATCTGAGTTTATCTCCACCGACTGGTTAAGCTTCCAGTCCCTATGGAGCCTTTGTCGATGCCTCCTGTCTCGCAGAGATGTCCCAGTTTTGCATATCGAGTCTATGCTACCTATATTTAGTCACCATTTGCCTTTATTCTCTTGTTCAAAGGAAGTTGAAACCTGATTCAGCCATTCCTTAGTTATCTTGACTTTGCATGTCAGTCATTCCCAGTACAGTTACTAGTTCATGCACCTTATGATTGAGTCCTTCCACATTATATAGCTTTGCTGAGCACCTCGTGTTGGATGATGGGGGATGCCTTAATGCCCTCCTTCCAGTGGATTTCATCCCATCGACTTCAGATCATTTATTCTGGGATAGGAATCTAGAGTCATGTTTGAGTGCCTTGAGACTTGCAGTCATCAGTGGCAGGTTCTCTCGCCATTGACATTTTTTTAGGGAATACATCAATGTCCCTTGATCAATGAATTCTCTCAAGTGTTTGAACTCAACACATTTATTCACACTTTTTAGTTTCCACTCTAGTACCTTGATTCCCATTTTCATTATCGGTGGGTGATCGCGCGTTTGTTAACGGTATACATCAATGACCGGTAATCAGATGATGGAATACTATGTTCAACCTTGACACCTCTATTCACATAGTAGGACATGTACTCGTAGCAGTTTGTGTAGAAGACCTTCTAGATTGGTGGCATCTCTTATATGCTACCTCCTTGATCGTGCCAGTGTTCATGAGATTTCAACTCTCGTGACTTGATTCCAATGTATGTCAAACATTTCCAGCCATTATGGAGATCTTGGTCCATTATATCTCTTCAGTCTTTATGGAGATCATGATCCTTTGTATATTTTCATCATGGAGATTCTGATATATTTATATTGTACGTGGCGATGACCACATATGTCATAGTGTATCATGCCTATTCATGGCCATTGCACTCTTATGTATCCGGGACTGCTATATGTATTTGCAGTTATGTGCAAAGTTGTATCATTTTATAGTGCTGATTGGATGGCTAGTTGTTCCACTGGGTTCTTCATCACTTCACTTCTGGGATGGACTTATAATGTATTTCAGCTATCATATGACCCCTTTGACCTCACACATTAAGGGGCATCTGTTATAGCTGATTTTACCACACATGGTGAATCACATTTTAATGGCCTTCCCTGTCACTTTGCAGACTCCTTAGACCCCATGGACCATTTTTGTTCCTTTGATGTTTCCAAGATCATCTCTAAAAACATGCAAAAATTGCCATACGCTAATTTTAAACCCTTTATCACGTATATACGCGGGTTCAACCCCTAAAACCGCATACATCGGGATGTGTGCAAAAGGCCAAATTCTTTTGGAGTTTTCCTTAATGTGGATCTAACTCACCTGACTCCTGGCTTTCCCTATTCCTTGAGATCGCTCTGATTCGACCTTTCATTACCCCATTGAAGAGATATATAAGGAACCCTTTGGATACATTGAAGGCATGAGGAATTGAGAGCAAGAGAACTATAGTCCATTGTTTCCAGAACTTGTGCTTGAGTCTGCATCCCTTTGTCCCTTGGAGCACTTTTGTGTTCTTTCCAAGCTTTCCCTTTACTTGTGAGATTGCTATCGAGAGATGGAGGATTGAAGTGGTGGAGGCCCAAGTGGGGGACTTAATTTCTTCGATTCGTAGACATGTCGATAGAGGTTGTATTCATTGTAATTTCTGATTTTATATTAATATAAATATCTTTTCTTGTCCAATAATGTGGATTTGAATGAATATTTGATCCATGGATGATTTCAAATGTTTATATGTTATTGATTATATATGCTAGAGTAGGTCTAACATGACTATATATAGCATGTTTGTCTTGTTTATTTAATGTTGAGGAAGCAATTTATCAATTCAAGCTGGAGTTGGAAAGCTCAACGGGGATCTACATCAACCGTCAGGAATAAGGTACGAATCGAGATCCTTTAGTGTTAGATATTTGGTTTCTCTTGCATAAGAATAAGGTAACCCAATCCATAGGAATTTCTCTTTGTAACATATATGGCCAACAAATAAGGCTATGATCACCCTTTAACAATTATTCATGACCAAAAGGCTAAGGAAAGAGGAAAAACCACATGGGGAAAATCCCCCCTCATGAAAGGACAAGAAAAAAAATTTGAAATAATATGTCTTCAACATATGTTTATCTTCACTAGAATGAGCTGGATGAACTACTTTTGGATGAAAGACTTCATGAAGAAATCATGAACTTCATGGCCATGTGCTAGAGTGTAGAACCTGCAAGAAGGAAGATGAGAGACTCCTTGTATCTCATCAACTGATGAAGTGGGAGCATTATCTGAATGCTTCTTGCTGTTTTAAAGCTATGATATGAAAAAAAAAATATGAAATGGAAAATATATATGTGCATACTCCTTCCCAAAGAGTACAAAAATTAAGACAATTTGTTACACACTCAATTCCCTGAATAGTTGTAAAATTGTGATGTGAATCACATGTCAATCTTCCAATTTGATGTAGAACCTTCCCAGATCTAAAATGAGGCTGATAAAACTATGATATTTTAGAAACATTAGCATATGGAATACCAAATACAAAGGATTCAGTGACTCCATGAGGATATAGGGCTAGACTAGGAAAACTATGAGCAACTAGGGAAAACTGATAGGTGTAAAAATGTGAATGATGGATGGAATTGAGATTTGAACCATAATTGCTTAGAAAATATCCAAACATGTTTAATATTAGTCCAAATATTACTAATTTAATTGATAACCAACCACTTAAATATAGACAAGACTTCAAACCATGTAAGATAAGTAACACTGCATAAGATACCAATGAGGAAACAACTAGTGAACTTGGGATTTGTATAGTCTTAGGATTATTCAGAGGTATGGTAGATGGTATTGATGGTGGTATTATTTGTGTCATTACATACATATCAGCCTGAAAATAATATTCTAAATCATATATATAATCTCGTGAGGAAGAGCTTCTCAAAGACAAGTCAGTATCTAGTGAAAAATCACAATTTTTGGGAGATGAATCTAGTAGAATGAGAGGATTATCAAAGACAGGATATGATATTTCTGATCCTGATATATCATAGAATAAATATATATCAAATAAGTGAGAACATGATTTAACTATGGCACTCAAATCATAAGTTATATCACCTTGGAATTGTGCATTATGACAGTGTTTTGAGGAATCAGTAGGCTTCTCTAGTTCATATAGAACTTTGATCTTGTGCTTCTCAAGAAACTGAGACATGATGTCCATCTTCTTCTTGAAACAATTATTCTCTGAATGAAAACAATTTTTGCAATAAGAACACTTGGATGTGCTCCCTTTCTTCTTACCCTTTTTTAATGAATCTTTATCAGTAGGCTTCGAACTTTCATCTTTAATTTCTGATTTTGGCTTCTTCACAATTTGCTTCTCTTTTGATTTGAAATTATTGCTTCCTTGAAACATAAGAGAATTATCCTTTCCCATGAAATAATTAAGGACACCCATATGGATCAATTTATCTTGCTCCTTTGTTAGTGAATCATGAAAAGTATTAAAGAAGGAATTTTCCACTTAGGAACAACAAGCCTAGTAGCATGAAAAGTAGTCACAAAAACCGAGTAATCGGGACCCAATTTAGAAAGAATGGAAAGTATTAATTGATAATATTATTTTTCAATCCCACATTTCTTGAGAATTAGAACAAGTGAGTTGAACTTGGTAAATAAAACCTCAAGAGAATCAAAATTTCTTGAACTCAGTGAGAATAACGCAATCTCCAATTGATGCACTCTTAGTTCATCTTGAACTCCAAAGACAAACTCCAATTGAGTCCACACTTGGTTTGGAGTGGTCAACCCATCTATATGAAAGATTAGATCAATATAAATAGAGAGGAAAAGCAATCCATAGGCTTCATACAACCTATTATTCCACTTAGCTTTCTCAATCCCAACATTGGGCTCATTCTCCAAAGCTAGAGTAACTCCGTATAGCCCTTTACTATGAAATAGAATTCCAATTTTGGATTTCCATTAGTGGTAGTTGAAGGGAGTAAGAATTATAGCTGAGGAAAAATCCATATTTTTTATTTGATTCACTCAACAAGAAACTTTATGCAACCTGCAAAACAAACTAGGAGAAAATCTTGTAAGCTAGACAAGCTCTTCTTGAGAGAGGGATATGAGACTGGATGCGCTCTACTGAAGAGAACATATAGCTCCTCAACTCTGTAGAACTTGATCAACCTTGCGATATGATACCATGTAGAATATTGTAAGGTTGTGCTCCTTGTATATTTGATACCATGTAGAAATATTATCTCCAATGCTATGAGCAAAGATGCTAAGAAGAATCACATGAAATAGATCTTGCTACTAAGAATTGTCACAAGCATACACAGGAAAAGTAGAGAGAATAAAAGAGACTTAATAACATGAATGAAGAGATGAATATTGGAGTGTATTTTTCCATTAATTAATGATTAATAATAGTGTACATAAATTGTACATCCCTCATAGGTAAAATCGAGTTGTATGGAGACAACTCATAAAGCTCAGAAAGGTACACTTACCAAATATGATAAGACCCCATGGGTGGCTAAAGAACTTCCCAAATCATTCAAGGACCTCACTAATTAGAAAAATCATCAGTGAGTTGTCAAGAGTGATGGATAAACATGATAATCCTGGGAAATGGAGAGAAAATCATGGAGGATGGGTTGGAAACAAAAGATACCAGAAAAGTGGGATAAAAGCAAAATAAGGAAGAATGTGCAGAAAAGTGCAGTTACCAATTCTAGATGTCCATAAAGAGGCCAAGATCTACCCAGAATCATAAATAAAGCATTCCTGGGGCATAGATGGCATGTGTTGACTTTAAGGTGAAAGTGGATGCCAAGTAATTAGCTAGTGGGTAGGAATTTAATCAAGTAATGATTAAATATTTTATCCTAAGTTATGAGTGGGTTTAATAATATTCCAACATGATGAAGGAGGAAAAGAGATTCCATTGGAGTTAGATTCACCTTTGGATGATAATCCTATAACTATTGAAATACATGATGAAAGTGCAGAAAAAAAGTGTCGATGAGGTGGTCGATGTTGAGGATGAGGCCAACACTACACCTCGGACTGAGAAGGAGAGTATAGAAGGCTCTCTTGTGTATCATATTGAAAGGAAACTGGATAAAGGTGGATTTGGACAAGTTTATGTGGATCATTGTGTTTCTGGTTTCAGTGATCAGACCATAGAGGTTGCTTTAAAGTTTGAACACAAAACAAGTAAAGGTTGTAACTATGGCCCTCCTGTTGAATCAGGAATTTATGCTACTCTAGGAGGTAGTAATGGTGTTCCATGTGTGCATTACAAGGGACACAAGGATTTTCCAAGCAAGTACTATGTTATGGTTATGGATATGTTGGGCCCTGGTTTATGGGATGCTTAGAACTTTTTTGTGCAAGCGATGTGTACAGAGATGGAAACATGCATTGTCGCAGAATTTATCTACATTATGGAGAAGATACATGCTAAAGGTTATGTTTGATGGTATCCAACTGTTAGACCAATAATTATAGATGGTGTTCAAATGGTAGGTCAGAAGCTAGGTAAGTTTACAATGCCAATGAAGCATAGGTATCATTTCAATGTGGCATATTCTAGGCTCGCATAGCATATTAAAATAAAATATAAAAAAATGAAGATGGTTTATTCATAAGTAGTATACTTATGTAGCGTTCTATAGTGTACATATCTAGGAAAGCTAGAATATATATTGTTTTACTGAGTTTGTAAATTTTTCCTCATGGATCCATTAGTGGGGAATGTTGGAGATAATGTATAAATGATAGGTCACATTATAGTGATTGGGTTTTGTGTATCTCATGAGATCAGGAGATAGGTTTGAGATCAATGAGAGTAGGATCTAAGAGCTTAGTTCGTTAAATATTGTTTCAAAATATATTGTAATAATGTTTCATTAATTAATTGAATTGGTGTTTACCATTCCTGTGTGAGCAAGCCTTTGTTCTCTTCCTTGTGAGATTCTCCAATTCTAAATGGGACATCACTAGAAATATTATCAACAAATTGGGAATCGTAGTAGGATACATCACTTACCTCAGAATGATTGCCCAAAGTGTGGGTAGAGGAATCCTTGGAATAGTATTCTGAAGTTTTCAACATGTTGGGTTAGGTAAGTGTGGAGTGGTCACTAGTGAATGGAAGAGGTTACTCTCTTCTAGTAGTGTAGGGAAAAGGTGTGTCAAATTCCCCTTTGTCTATTCTATTCCTTCCTTTTATTTTTATATTGTTCAAATTACACAGGACATTGCTCTGGTTTGGAAGAACTGAACGACCGATCAATATGGGATTAGAAAGTCACTTCCATAGGTCAATTTTCTTTAGTTTAATGTCCATTCAATGCTCTTTTTGTTTGAGTTTAATGTCTGACCGAGTTTCCTGCACTTGGTATTTAATGATGAGGTTTGCCCTATATGAAGTGTAATAGGTTTATGAAGCTTTCCCTCTATATTCAAGTTTATTACAGATTTTACTATAGATATCTCCAATCGGCTTAGGAAGAAGGAATATTACCTGCAACAAGCACAAAATATGCTCTGAAAAATTCCTTAGTTCGGTCCAAAGGGATTTCATAGAAGAAGATGGAGCAATAATACTGAGTAGATTAGTAAAAGAAAGAGAGGTTCGGTCTTGAGTTGTAACGTCCACTAGTTAGCAGGTATTGTTGAGACATTTGACACAATCGAGTGGTTTTTTTCACTTGGTTAGTGTGGTCTTGTCGTCAATTTCACCTGTTGTTGGCTGGATATGTTGACCTTTACGAAGATGATCACTAGTTCAAATCCCTTTCTCGGCACGAATATGAGAATGAGAGTGCGAATATGAAATTGAGGGTGTGCATGGAATTGAAAATTCCATTCCAAAGACACCATTAGGATATAGACCAACTGAGCCAATTCGAACCCCCCTCCCCAACAATTTGATCCACAAAAAATTGATCTCCATATCTGCACAAGTTTCTCAATTTCCTTTTCACTGGTGACCATCCGGTGTCAAGTATCGATGCCTATCCAAGGATGAGGAAGGGAAAGAGAATGGGAGTAGAGGTTGCTTCAGGGAGTGTGAAGGCTCCATGCCACTGTAGTTGAAACCCCAGGGGATTTGTGTTGAGAATGATCAAATTTATGCAGACATCCATTGTCATGTCCTCAAACATATGATATGAAACTTATTTGTATAGAATTGTTTTTGCAAAGTTCAAAAGTGATATAACTTGATGATCATCACTGATGAGTGTAACTAGTGTTTGATAGGGACTTATTCGGTCACAACCACCGCCATTGCCACAACCCAAGCAATAAGCTCCCCTGATTACTACACCCCATATTAATCTTTCTCTCTTTTGTGTTTGTAAGAAGTTAGAAATCTGCAGCAGGCGGCTTGATTGGCATAAAACCTCTTCAAATGCAAGTGACCATCACCATTTCTAACATGTTCGTCTTTATCTATTGTGGTACCATCTTCCTCAAGTAAGACCCATTGGAATTATAATATTGCAATGATTTTGGCAGAGCATTACACAGATCTACCAAATATTCAACATTTTTGTCAATGTAAGGTATATGTATTTCCTACTCTTATGTCTCCACGGTAATCTTTAACATAACATTAGAGTGGTTATGTCATGTCACACCTCTAACTTTTTTTTATTTACCATAACAAGTAGGTGCACTTCAAAGTAGTATCTAGCTTTCATCCAAAACTATATTGCAAGTGAAAAAATTTCAAATATGGCGTAGTTGTATAACGTTAACAATTTTTTTAAGGTTTCCATTTGATTCAAAGTTCGATTCGAGACCCTCAAAACATTTGGGGTTGTAGATCATTTACATTTTTTTTAGCCTCTCATTCCCTTGTAGATCATTTACAAATTATTTTAGCTTCCAGTTCCATTCAAGGACCCTCCAACCCTGAAAACCTCTGGGATATGGAGGAACTATATCACTAGTAGATAAAGGATTTCCTCCATGGAAGTGAACATTTCTGCGAGAGATGGAAAGTTTAGGTGAATGATTGGATGTGAATGTGTGATTTATTGTTAGTGTAGTTGGGTGGTTGGTGTTTGATGTAGTTCTCTTTATAAAATTTATTTTGGATGTATTTCCATTAAATTCGATCATCATTTTTTATTCTTAGACTATGACCAGCATAAATCAAATTGTTTTGTTTTTGGATGTTAAATGTGTGAACTCTATACTTCAGAATTATTGACAGGTGACCAAAAAACAAAACCTTGAATTGTGAGTAAAAAACCAAACACCAGCAAAACAATTTGACAAGTTTACAAAACAATTTGATAGGTTTGAAATACCAGAAAAAAATCGTTTTTATAAAGATGGATGGTTCAATGTAGTGGATCGTTCACTCTCCGAAAAAAGTGATTTTTTTCATAGTGCATTGAATAAAGATGTTGAATGTTTTTAGTTAATTTTTTTTTTCATAACAACTGGATATGGGAGAGAATGTTATTTTCAATGAAGTGGATGGTTTACACTTTATGAAAAAATATTTTTTTTATAGCGCATCAATTAAAGGTTGTTGAACGTTTTTAATATTATCGATCCCTTTTTAGATTATCAATCATTTTGAATTGGAGATATGTTAGATTATCAATCATGTGTGTATCGTTTCTTTTAATTTGATGTGATTATCCATCGTTTTGAACTAGAAATATATTAGATTATCAATCATATATATATATAGTTTTAATCTGGGCACATCATGAAATAATCAAAGGAATTGTGTTTTGTTATCAATTTAATCTTTACCAAAACATACAAAATTATATCAGAGCGTTAATGTTCAGAAAACATACAAAATTGTGTGGGCATGTGAGAAAATATATGGAGAAATGTTTATGGTTATATATGGGCATTAAAATAATTTATTAAGCTAAAAATATTTAATTTTTAGGGTGTTACATTAGAAAGCATACAACGTTAAGATTTTGAATTGGGTATTTTATAGTTGGATTGTATTATTGAACATTCCTACTAATGAAATCTTGCTCTTTTCACCGTATAAGTGAAAACTGTAATTCAATATATTTTGCTTTATTTTAATTTCATAAAGTAAAAGCTAAAAGTGCAATTCAAGATATTTAGTTATAAGCTAAAACTACAATTCAAGATATCTAGTTTTATTTTATTTTCATATATATTATATACAAAAGTTAAAAGCAATTCTCATAAAGGTATTTGAATACATGTATTTTGTGTCTACACAAATTATAAACAAGTGGAATAAGCAACGCAGTTGCTTAGTACCTACCACTTATGCAAGAAACAATGTAAAGTAAATTAGCATCGGACATCATTCATAGTCATTTACAACTCCATGAGTGATTTAGGCGTTAAGTATCCCTTCGTAGTCTTATGAGAAATTTTTGGTAGACATGAAACACCTAACACTAGACACTACCATCCATAGCCTCATAAGCGATTTAAGGCATACATAGCCCTTCATAGTCACGAGAACTATTTTTTATAAGCATTATGCACCCAACAATAAAGTAGTAAGTGATATATTGATTGAGATGTATATAATTTACGCAATGTAGTGGACCATTCATAACTCAAGAGTCATTTAAGGCTTACATCGACCTTTATAATCTCAAGAGTGACTCAAGGTCTACATAGTTTGTCATACTTCCATGAGTTATTTTTGGTAAATATTATGCACTAGTAGAAAAATATTAAATGTTGCATAATTTGAAATATACATTATGGATGTGGTGAAGTATGTTACTTCATGAAATGTAAAAATCAATAAATAAGCATTATAATACTAAAAACCATAAATCAAAACTATTATTGAATCTTTAACTTTTAAAATTATTTTTCATTTTTTAATATTATATTATGTAAAACAACAAAAAAAATTAATTGCTCAAAAATATAAACTAATTATTTTTTCAAAATTTAGAATTTTTTTTTATAATATCCAATTTAGTATTTAAATTTTAAATGACTTCTATAAAAAAACTTTAAAATAAAAACACTTGCCTAATTAATGAGGATAAATTAAACTAATAAATTATGTCATTTTCCTTATAAAGCTAAATTAGAATAATAAATTATGTCATTTTCCTTATTGCAAAGTTTAAGCTATTTTATGTTAAAATTCATATAACATGTCACATGCCTATTTGTTCATATATATATTTTTTATTATCACACTTTCCATGGTTTTCTAAATAAAAAGAAAAATGGACATATTTGTCTGGCACTTGCTATTTATGTTTTATTTACTTTCTAGGCAATTGCGTGAAGAGATTTTGATCTCATATAATCTTTTAAACATTCGTGTGTACCTGCTGGGCAATTGCCAGTTAATAATTTTGAATATATTATCTTGTCATATATTCTCTTAAACAAAGTTGCTCTGAAAAAAAAATTATCTTCAACAAAGTTGACTTATCTCACGTGCAACGTTAATCATCTTCCTTATTTTGAATGAGCTTCTCTACATCTTCGAGATGTTGGAGCGGGGGTCTACCATTCTTCCCGTCTTCTACAATGTCAAACCTTCAAATCTTCGGTGGGCGACTGGATTGTATGCTGAATCCCTGCGCTCGCTCGAAAATGAGAAAACATTTGATTTTCAAAGTCATCAAGAGAAGCCAAGATACGATTCTGACAATATCGAAAAATGGAGGAAAGCTCTTTTTGACGCAGCGAATATATGCGGTTTCCACCTGGATAGCTATAATGGGTGAGAGCTCACACTTTCTTTGTTAGTCTTACCTTTAATTTGTTTAACTCATAAGCATATCACATGTCATTTAGGCATTTTTGAATAGTAATTTTGCTCTCAATATGATACAGTGACAAAGGGCAACTGGTAGATAAGGTTGTGCAGCGAGTGTTGGAAAGAACCGAAAAAATACCTCTGGATGTGTCCAGATATCCAACTGGTTTGGACGAGAAAGTTCAAAATTTAGAAAGAACAGTGTTACTGCAACATCAAAACAGGGGTGCTAGAGTTGTGGGAATAGTCGGTTTAGGTGGGGTTGGTAAAACGACCGTGGCAAAAGAATTCTTCAACCTTCACATATCAAATTACCATCGATCTTCCTTTTTATTTGACTTCAGAGAAAATGCTTCCAGGGGATCCTTAAATTCCTTGCAGAGTAAACTTCTTCATGACTTGACTAAATCGAATAAGGTGCAAATATACAACACTGCTGATGGTATAACGAATCTCACAAGGTTTCTTTCATCTTCTCATGAAGTTCTCATAGTTTTGGATGATGTAGACCATGTTGACCATCTGAATGCATTATTGTTACCAGTAAAGGATGTTCTTCATTCAGGTAGCTTAATTTTGGTTACATCTAGGAGAATGGATGTTCTCACAAGCCCAGACATTCCAGAATCATCCATGTACAAGCTAACCGACTTGAACAGACAACAATCTCAAAAGCTCTTCTGCTCTCATGCCTTCCACCAATCTCATCCTGTGTTAGGATTTGAACATGAGGTTGAAAAGTTTTTGGATGTCTGCGATGGGTTGCCATTGTCACTTAAAGTATTAGGGGCGCTTCTTCGTGGAAAAGAGGATATGGCATATTGGAAAGCCCAATTGTGCGAAATCTATGAAGTATTTCTAGCAGATATACACGGCAGTCTCAAAATTAGCTACGATAGTCTCAATCCACGTGAGAAGCAGATATTCTTGGACATTGCCTGTTTCTTTATAGGAGAAGACAGGGACACTGCAATAAGAATATGGGACGGATCTAGCTGGGATGGATGGCTGGGTTTTCAGAACCTAGAAAACAAATGTCTCGTCGAGGTGGACGACAAAAATCGTATAAGAATGCACGATCACCTGAGAGACCTGGGCAAAGATATGGCAAAGAACGAACAAGGATGTCAGCTTCGGCTTTGGTGCCCAAGCAAGGACCTTACCAACCAATCACCTGTAAGTATATTTGAAGCTCTACTAGCTTTCAAACTAGCGAATTGTGATCTCAAATTTTAAATTGTCAAACATTGCAAGGATGTCAATTATACTATTCTCAGAGGTTTTAGAGAATGATTTAGGTGCGTGGAATCAAAAAATTTCCTGAGAACAGTTGTTTGGTAGCTGATACGAGCAGGCTGTAGCTGCTTAGCGCCTTAAGCAATTTGTTCGGGATTATGGTCACAATGCATTAGCAGAGCTCGAGCATAAGTGGCGGTGGGCGGTCGTATGAGGAGGGAAAGAACCTTTTAACAAAGATACATTGAAATTTTTTTGATTTTTTTTTAACAAATATTATCAATAAATTCATTTTAAAATTCGTTTCAAAACTCTTTCCACATCCAAGAAAGAAGATTGTCAATGAGATATTATATTTGGGAATTGATAATTAGCAAAGCTATACAAGTAAATTGGTCTTTGAATGTAGATAGACACAATCAACTATTTAACAAATTGCTATCTGTTTTTTTAACCATGATTTAATTGAATGTTATTTAAATCTTAACTAAAATATATTTAAATTGAAGTTTATTTATTTTTTAACTAAAATATATATAATCATAACAAAATAGGTTTACTATGAAATGAATCTCTCCTATACTGTTATATACTTGATACAGTTGGGTTAATCTTGTTAATTAGCTCAAGAGAGCTCCGGAAGAATCACCTACTAATTTGCTTGGCTTGAAGAGGAATTTTTGTCGCGCTAATTCTGCTCTGCTCACCGGTCGACGGTGATGCTTGGCTTTCCTTTCCTTTCCTTTCCTTTGCATTGTAGGCAAAACTGTGATAAGATTTAGTTTCGTCGCAATGCGGACCTAACAACCACTACTTCCCAAGCATTGTGGACTTTGTGGTTACAGTAAGTTGATGTGCAATCTGCGTTTGTCCTGGCGTTCCTACGTCTTGTTCTTGTGCACAATTGTCCTCTGCCATTCATATCGAGGCCAGCCAAGTGGATTCAGCCTCAGTTTACGAGTTGGATCTTTGTCTTCTTTGGTGTTCTGTCAAATTGATATTTATTAATGTAGTCCTGAATATCTTGAATCCCGAATGCTGACCGTTTATATTCTTATTTAGCCTAACCAATTTTTATAGTATTGAAATATATTATTATTATTATATTAATAAATGAATTTCTATATATAAATTAAATTAACTTATGAATAATCTAAGTTTTTAACTTTAAGGTGGGTATTTATTCAATGTTTTTAACTTTATAATGGGTTTTGGTTGAATAGTAATTTTTTTTAAAAGATTTAAAACATAAAATATATAGATTACAGCTTAATTATTAAGTAATCATAAATAATAAGTTTATCCGTTTCCTTATCAAATTCTGAAAGCCTTAGTTTAAAACTTTGATTTATTTTTATTTTTGTTTAGCAAGATTTTCAAAAAACCAAATAAAAATATTAGAATATTGTTTATCGGTTTCATTATCAAATTCTGAAAGCCTTAGTTTAAAACTTTGATTTTTTATTATTTTTGTTTAGCAAGATTTTCAAAAAACCAAATAAAAATATTAGAAAATCTTTGTTAAAGCAGCTAAACTTATAAATTTTAGTTATCTCAAGAAATTTTAAATTTTGAGTATGTTGATCCATTTCTATCTTATAAAAAACATATTAAAACACTACTAAATTTAATTTAAATATTAGATACACTATTTTGCCTTTAAACAAATATATCATCAAACGACTTCATTTCTTCATCTTTAAACAAAAAATAGAACAGCGTTGAGCTCATGCCATGCGAGTTGCAGCGCGATGCAGTTGAAACAATTAATGAGGTGCATGCAGCGACTACTCTTCACTTTATGGACATGTCTGCGCCTCTCCGTACGTCAAGTCCCGTTCTTAAATTACACTAAGAACGTTTGGGGGCCAATTTGTGGAAATGGCCAGTATGGAAACGGTAGCCTTTTTCAGCGCCATCTAAATCAGGTTTTCGAATAGTTAGTGGGCAACGGTTCTATGAGCGGATTCAACACCTCTACTGTTCAGGGTCAAAACAGGAATAATACTGTGTATGGACTTCTCCAGTGCAGGGGAGATTTAAATTCCACAGAATGCCAATAGTGCGCATCGACCACAAAAGCAATAATTGTTGAGAAATGTCAAAACAATACTTCTGGATTCATTGAAGTAGACGGTTGCCTCTTACGTTACGACAATCATAATTTTTACAACTATACTGAGAGTAGCGAGATTAATGGTGTATGCAGCTCGCCAGAAAGTGATCAGATAGAGCAGTTCACAAATGAAACTCTTTACGTGCTCTCAAATATTAGCAAATCAGCCGTGCAGAATCTCAAATATTTTGCTACAGATGTATCCGAAGTGGATTCTTCCCCGTCGAAGCAAATCTATAGCTTAGCCCAGTGTTGGAGAGATCTGTCCCCAACAAGCTGCCAATCGTGGTTAGATTTCGGTAAGTCAAATATCACAAGTACTTTCAATCAGTTGGGATGCAAATCTGGAGCTGGTGGAGGACAATTCCATGCTATGGGCTGCGATTTGCGTTATGAGACTTATCAGTTCTTTACCCCCATCCAGTCGCTGCCGGGAGAAAGTCCTCCCCAAAGTTCTTCATCATCTGGTATCCTCCTTCACATATAAGTTTTCAATGATGAGCAATATACTGCTTTTGTACATAGCCAGTTTACTAAGGCTTTGTGTATAAATTGACAGAATACAAAAAGATTGCGATAGCTCTCGGTGTGGTAGCTGCCGTTGGATTAATTGCAGCCATAGCCCTTTATCGCCTTCGTTCAAAACGTTGGGAACATATTTCTCAACTAAGAGGTTCCAAAATTGCTAAATCATTCAGTGTGCACCTTGTTAGCTTTGCATCTAAACTCTTCACCTATTCCACTACACAAGACTCATAGACGAATAGTTTTCGCAGGTGGCGAAGGAGAAATTAGCTTATCGCTAAGTATAGCCAATCCAGACCTCATTTTCAAGTATGATATTCTGAGAGAGGCTACCTCCAATTTTAAAGCAGAGAACAAACTTGGTCAAGGAGGTTTTGGATCTGTCTTTAAAGTAAGGGCTGGGCCTGTGATTATTGATTTCAATTGAATTAGATATTTGTAGGTAGCAGCTCCAAATCACTTATAACGAAGAATAGAGATAATTTTGAACTTCATTGATCTGCATGGGGTTCTACCTGATGATAGAGAGGTTGCAGTTAAACGGTTGAATATAGGTTCAAGGCAAGGAGACAATGAATTTCTGAATGAAGCAAATCTCATTAGTTGTATTCAGCACAAGAATCTCATGAAATTACTTGGTTTCTGTGTTGAAAGCTCAGAAAGGCTACTGGTTTACGAATACCTCCAGAATAGCAGTCTCGACAAGATTATATTCGGTTTTGTTCTCGCTTGCTCTTTAACTGCTAATTACTTGCTGCATGGATTCTGGAATTGTTTGAGTTTGTGCATATTGTAGCTTGCTAATTTTTTACTCTTTTGAAAGGTCTTAAAATTTTTAAAGCATTGTCAGATACGAAATTTGCAAAAATATTTTTTTGAGAGGTGTTAAAATTTCGAATACGAAATTTGCAAAAATATTGTGCTGCACAATTTGCCAAACAATTCCAAGAATGAATTTGTATTTTATACTAAAATGGTGGTGCATGTATCCCACAGTGATTTCTCGTCTGCACGAGATTGAATGCGATACATATATAAAGAAAGCATGCATGCATTACAGGCCAGTGGAAGTTTCCATACTTCAAGCAGCAGAAAAATCCCCATTAAATAACATGCTTTCGCTGACAAAATCTGTAGACATATAATCCTGCAGCAGCTGGTTCTCATCCCAGGGATCTTAATACACTGCAAGAAGTTCATAGTTCTGAAAGTCGTCCTCGAAATGCCAGTTTTCACGAACGGATTTAAGATCCGGGCTCACCAACAAACGCTCAGAAGTTTCCTTCGTAGATAGAGAGACTTCACCGGCCGTCAAGTCCAGAACGGAGCTCGGTGGAATGTCGAGCTCGTCGTCTGAAGCCTCCAGCAGATAAGACATGCTGAACGGATTTAATAATAAAATAAATGCTGATGCCATAGTAGCCATGTGTCAAGTGAAAACCAGATACCAAACTCCAAAGCCGACATCATTCCTGATTGGCCAATTAGAAATTGACAAAATAGCAAAGGCAAATATTTTTATTAAAATTTAAAATATTTTTTGAACTTTAGAAAACAGATTTTAAATTTTTGGTCAAAGGGCAACTAATAGAAGGTCAAAAGGCAACCGATTACAATATACCTGCTGTGGCAGGTATAATAAGCTCAATGCACGAAGCTAAAAAAATTGAAAAAAGATACTCTCTCTTCAGAATTTCCATATAGATAATGTGACATTTTGTTTTTTATTTAACATAAATTTTGGATAACAAAAAAAAAAAAAAATTTGAAAGGAAAAAAATGTCTTCTCTTTTTTTTAATCATTATTCTTTTGATTTAGCTTCAACATTCAATGAACCTCCTGCAAATAATCAAGTTATATTATTTTGGAAAGATTGATTTTGGCTTCTTTCTTTTACTTATGCAACCCAAGTTCAACACTAACACAAAACCAACGAAACACCGAAAGACATTAGCTCAACAGAGCAAGCTCAGCTGACAACACCTGCGAGGTAGGCACATTCTCACCCGAGATATATTAATGTGTAATTGCTAGAACCATGTTTCCACAGTTGGCGAGGGAGTATAGTCCCTTAGCACATGTCCAAGGCGCTCGAAAGAGATGGAGGGATGGATTCTTTCACTACTCGACAACGGTGCAACAGTGCGACACAGCAAGCGCATGACACAACCTTGTCCTTAACAACCTTGAAAGTTGGTGCAATAGTGCGATGCAACTGATTTCTTTAAAGCAAATGACTGTGATAAGAATTATATTATAACTTAACAGATTCACATGAAACAATACATAGTGCTCGCCAATGCTTTAGTCAAAAGAATTCATTCATTTATTGCAGTCATCTATATTGTGACATTCATTCACACAATAATTGTAAGTAATGGAAGATAATCAAACATTCAACATTGATAGTTAAACAGCCAACCATTCACATTCACCATTCAACATTCATAAACATAGGAAATAACATAGAAACTCATCTGGGAAAAACCACCAAGGTGCCCTTCATCTTGCATGAGAAATATAGGTAGCACCTTGCAGTCTGTGACTTACAAATAGCTCTTAAGATATGTCTTTTAACTCATCTCTTCTTTCTCTCATGCTCTCTGGTTTATTCTCCTAACTACTCCTATTGATACGCACACATCCTGGATCAACTCTTCTAGTCTATTGTTTGCACACTCAACAACATATTAACTCCTACAAAAAGGGTTTGCACACTTAGCTGCAGATCCGTGGCTCAACAACCTACTACTGTCAGACTCCTCTTTGATATGAACTTAGTAGAAACCAATACTAACTGACTGACAATGAATATAACCCTTATATAGAGCGGGTTCCTCCTACTTATACCATTTACAAGACCACACAGGGTTGACGGAGTACAATTCAGTTATTACATAATCAAGTAGCTACAAAATATCTTCTATTACATTACATTAACCAGGACCATAACTAGCCTCAGAAGCATGTTTTAGCATGTCTGTACATGTCATAAGTAGCTGCAAAACTATCTTTTAGTCTTACGCCAGCTTGTCCTTCTGCAGTCTTCCTTGACTTACCTCTACTCAACTTTAACTCTTCTACCTGCCTCTTTCACCAACTTGGATCTTCCTTTCCTCATCGTATTGATCCTCGTCGCAACTCCCTATGCCTATGCTTGCGCTTTTTCCTTTACCTTCCCTTCTCCACCGCACGCCTGTTTTACTTGTCTTACGCTTGCGCGTCAGATTCTTCCTTGTGCACTTTTCTTGGCCCAATAGGACCCCAACACTCACATGTGGCTTGTCTCGAGCCACTAAGACAAATTGAGAAAAAATTCTTAAGTATCTACAAAATTTCAAGTCTCTAGCGTCGGTTTTGCCACAGGACCAACCTTGTCCTGGAATTCCTGCAAAATTTGTTGCACCCAGGAAACATCTGCGCTAACCTCTTCAGCTTGCTTCTGCAACTGTTCCACACTGTTGGAATTGATATGTTCCAACGGCACTTCATCCATTGATTGAGTGATATGGTCAAGCTTCTGTTGTACAGGATGAATAGGCCCTGTAACTCATTCTTCTTGCGATTGGTGCACTGTCACCTCATCAATCCTACTCTTCTCTTAGTCGTGGAGTGTTTGGAATTCCCACTGGAGCTGCTTCAGCTCGACTACTTTTGCAACCTTCTCTTTAAGCGGAAACTTATTCATGTCTACCTTTACCGTTGCAATTTTTAGGTCGGCATGTCGTGCATCTTCCTTGATCTTTTCCACTACTTCATCTTCCAGAAGCAATCCCCATGTTGCGAAAACAACTTCAACTGCCTCAGTGTAGAGCCATTCTCCTTGCCTTATCCTCCCCACAGCCTTGGATGTTGTATTCCTGCGTTCTTCAAGCACATCAAGAAGTGTGGTTGGTATCTGTTGTGCCTTTAGTTCCTTGACTAGTTTCCTAAGTTCCACCGCAATCTGCAATAGTTGACCAACCTTGGCAGCTGAATCCTCGTCTTCTTGGCATTCTTCCATTGGGAACTTTGCGACTGTGCATTTGATGGGTTCTGCTAATGTAAGTTGACTCTGTTCACATGCCTCAATCTCCTAGTCTTTTTCCTTATGGAGGACCTTGCACTCTTTTTCCTTCCTTGTCTTCTTTGCTGCCTAATAAGCCACCACGTTTTCTTTGATGTAGATTTCAGTCGTGACTGCATACTTAATGGAGTATATGTCGGCCAATGGTATCTTTGAAAAATCCAGTGTTACCGTCCCCATTGCCTTAATGATATTGTCATACTCTTTAGTACCTGGCTGTAGTGATTGCACCTTTAATTACATCTTGAGAGGCACTAACAGCATCGGTGCAACTAAAGTATGTCCAAGATCCACGCCATATGTCTTAGCCTCGATAGTGGTTTTTACTTCGTTAATGGCCTCTGTGAGCTTATTGAGGTGCTCGACAACTTTACTGGCCACTTGTTTTTATTGTGTAGTGAGACCCTCAATACTTATCTTAGCTACTTCCATGACAACATATGCAAGTAGGACAATGTCTTATTTATCTAAGCTGAGAGTATTGGATGTTTTGTCATCTTTCCGCTTCTTACACTGGTGTGTGCATTATTTTTCCTGTTCTTTCCACTGGGTCCACACATCCTCATCAGTAGGTGTTCCTTCTGAGTCATCATCACCAGATTTGTGATGAATGTTATTATCGTTGGAACTCAATGACTGGTTTTATTTCCCATCGCCACCATCATTACCTTTCCCATCATCTTGATCATTACCTTGACCATTCCCTTGGTTGTTTCCTTGGCCCTCACCTTGGCCATTTCCTCCCTGGTCCATCTGGACATCGACTCGAACACACCATTCCGCAGGCCACTCTTGAATGGTCATTTCTACCTCTGCGTTAGTGATCATGAACTGTGTTGGTAATTCTTGTTTGGAAGGGTCCTACTGTGGTTCCAAAATAATATGGTGGAAACCGGCCTGAAAATTTATAAAAGAGCCATATTTCTACACTATTGCAACTCTTACTTTGTATTGCTTCTTTATTACATCGTGAAGCGCCTCCCCATGCAAGAAGAACTCTATGTTATTGTCCTTCTACCTGATCCTGTCCTCCTTATGCTCCTAGAGGTTCTGATACTTTACGCCAAGGCAAGGTACTAGGACATCTAGTAGCTGGTAATCCAGTGGGTCTGACCAAACCAAAAAAGAAATCAAAATAAGGATCCAGGAGTATTGGAACTTAGCCTTCTCATCCTCCTACGCTTGCACCACATCCTCTATGATCTCATTCAATAAATATTGTGACCAATTGAAGATCACACCCATTGTGCATTGCTTTGTGAGCTCCACCGTTCCAGCATTGCACTCATTAGGTCGCATCTTGCACAGTAGCATGCAAGAAAATATTTTTGCTGTGAACCTCACCATGTTTTCCTCTATAGGGGAAATGAGGAATCCCCTACCTGCATGTTGAAGGTCATTTTTTTTCTTCATCTTGTCATATCTCTGTTTATGTATAGATATGACGAAGGATCATGCCCTTGTTTCAACAAAACCGTAATCAACGAAATGAGATCAACGTCGACAGGGTAAGGTCGATTGAGACACAAGTATACCCCATGAAAACAAACTATAAGCTATTTCACATATGTGCTTACCTGTGTTCCTCAACCAAAGTCCAGAATATGCAGGAGGTTGAGTAGGCTTGCACTATCAGTACGTCATGCCCACTCCATTGGTATGACAAGTTGGGTTTCAGGAGGCATGACTGGAAGTGTGAAAATGTAATTTTTTCTCTCTAATCCCACCTTCTTGGGCGTATCCATATCCTAGAACTATAGCTTGGCCAACTTTGACAATATGTCCCTCAGCAGGGCCACACCTGCAAGCATCCAAGGTGTTGCTAATGAGGAGCACTCTTTCACTAGGAGATTTAATTCTGGCACCTCTTCTCTCTTCGGTCAAACATATTGTGGTAATCAGTTCTTCCCTTCAATGGTGGCACCTGCGTCTCTACGTGGTGGTGACTCTGGTGTGTCCTCAAGGATGTTCTCATGAGGAATATTTGCAACGGCCTTAGCCTTACGATTCTTGGATAGGTTCGACCTTGATGATTCATGCCTATCCGTATGTGATATGGTTGGTTATGGACCTGCAACTAGTGATTAACGGTGTATTTTGAGCAGGGCCCAACGTAGATCTTGAACCAGGGGTGGAAACAGGGGCCGAGCTGGCTAGGGGAGCTACTTGTAGTTTTCTTTACACCATCGTTTCTGGCTCTACTTCTTCTTGTTGTAATTTTGATGATGTAATATCTTCTTTGATCGGACACGTTGAGGCAATAGTCATGATATATTGCTCACTTCCATTGGAAATCTCAATAAACATGAGTTTTGGCTCTCAATCTCAGCCTTTGGTTCATTCTATCTCTCTCTATGCATGTAAAAGAATTATTGTCGATGAAGCGTCATATCTATAGGCATGTGCTCATCCCATTGGAAATCATTTGATGGAATATCAGCATCTTGTTGATCACATGGGATTCTTGGTCGATGGATTCCGACATTAACTCTTATACTTGAGTACTGATCTTTACCTGGTCAGGGAAGTTATGGAAGTTATGGTGGAGATGACTGATGGGACCAAAAGGCACACCGCCCTTTTCCTTATACTTTGTCAAATTAATGATGCTTTGATGTCATAACTGCTTATATCTTCTCGGGTATTCAGGTTTTAATGGTGGCCAATTGTCATTCATGCTTTTTACTGCAATTTTCTTGTTTCTATTGTATACGTGCAACAGAATAATTTCCTTCCCCTTTTCTCCCTTTTTTTCGCATGATGTAGGCTTACCCAGGCATGTCATGAGCATCATAGTATGGTTTTAGGTGAATGTCATTTACCATTCCTATGATGTACGTTCCATCTAGCTTCTGGAGTTTCACTACACTCGCGTCAGTGATGTGCGCGATCAAATATGGCCCGAGCCAATGTGTCTTTAACTTCCATAGATGACGAAAGAATTTACTATCGTACAACAAAAAAGTCGTTTGACTTTGATAGGATGAATCTTGATATGGCGATCATGCCACGCTTTCTGCCTCTGCTTCTCGATAGTCTGATGGAATCCTATGACGAAGCGTTCTTCCTCTATCTGAACGAGTTGTGTCAGTATGTTCTCAACAACATGTTCATCGGTAATTTATGTCAGTGCAGAAATTATTAGACTTGGCACAATATATTCCATCAGCATGACAACATCTTTCCCATAGACTAATCTGAATGGAGTGTTCCCTGTCATTTGCTTACAAGTGGAGCGGTATGCCCATAGCACAGCTGAAACTTTCTGAGCCGAATCATCTTGGTGCACATTGCACACTTTGATTAATACATTCTCCAGAATCTTGTTGAAAGCTTCAACCATTCCATTCACTTGAGGATGATAGGGTGTCATCTTCTTATGTTGAATCTAGAACTCTGCAATAAGCTTAACAATCATTCTGTTAACAAAATGCATACCTTAGTCACTTAGGACAATTTTCAGACAGCCAAATCTAGTCACCACATTCTCAAATAAAAAATTCGATGCAGTTGCAGTGGTGCAATATTTAATAGGTGTGACTTCATCCCATCTGGTTAAGTGTCCTGTCGCAGTGATAATGTAGCATGTGCCAATCCTTTTTCATGATGGACTGATCGTTCCTATTAACCCAAAAAATCCCTCACTCATCTCTACATGGCCTACGCCACCCATGCACGACCTTCGTATCACCCCATTAGACCCCCACACCCTAAAAAAGGATTAAAAATGAGTAAAAGGGCTTAAAAACCCAAAAAAGATCCTAAATAACTCTCTTAGGGGCTAAAGCCTCCAAAAAGGGGCTAAAACCCCTCAAAGGAGCCTAAAACCCTAAACAGAGCTAAATTTAGGGCGAACGGGGATAAAATCCCAAAAAAGGGGCTAAAGCCCTGACCAAGGGCTTAAAACCCTAAAAATCCCCAAAAACACTATAAAAGGAGGGGTGGGGGTCACTCTCAAACAACTCTTCTCTTGCATACTGTTATGTTGCTCGTGGATGCCTTCAGGCTCTTTGCCTCTCAAGCCACCCACATCCCCTTCTCTTCAACTCATCTTCCCCATTGAGCACTAGCTCCTCCATTGCTGAGTGAGATAGAGAGGTTCTTCCTCCATCCAGGGCATGGTGGCCAATTGCACCAAAGAAGAGGTATACTTGTGTGTTTTGTTTCATTTCTTTGCTTTGTTTAACCCATAGCTTGTTTGCAGGTTTTCATATTCTTCTTGCAGGTTTATTTCTAACATATTTTTGCAGGTTTATTATCTATAATAGTTGGTTGTAGGTTCTCGGAGCAAAGCCCTAACCTTGTTTGTAGAGGGGCTCATGGCCATTTCTTGTCTTTCTTTCTGTTCTTTGTTTTCATCTTTGTCTAGTTTCCTTTTGGTTTTTATTTTCAGCATTTCCATGCAGGAACCTACCCTTTCGTCCTATAGACAGAAGGGATCCATTCCTACCCCTGTAGCAAGGAGAAATCCCTGCTATAGAACTGGCGACCATACCAAGTCGATCCCACAGGATTCCTGGTTCAGTTTTTTAAAATTTCAAGTTCATTTCAGTTTATGCCCTAGTTTTAAAATTTCTTTTCAAATCTAGTTTAAATCCTGTTTATTTTCAATTTTTGTTGTTACCAAAGCCTTTGCAAGGAAAATCCAAGTCTATTTGGCCACAGTACAGGTTACTGTCAGCCGGATCTGACTCAGGATCAGAAAAACCCCAAATCTGGAGCAGGTTGCACTTATCAGGACTAAACAGGGGACTAGGTCACTCATTTAGGCCTCACAGGCGTGACTAGGTTGCCCTTTTTCCCTCGAAAGGTGTGACTTCCCTCAGAAGGATAGACCGCTTCTGTCTGTGAAATCTGTGCGACCCCCTCGCTTGTTTCAGGAAAACTTAAGCGACCCCCTCGCTACATTTGACCCGAAACATGCGTTCTATCACTCAGAAGTTAATTTTCAGTTTACTAAGGACTGTCAATGCGGCTCAGCCACCTCTGTCCAGCACAATAATCCCATTTTTGTTTCTGTTCTAGTTTACTGCAATTTCATGTACAAACAAAGTGTAAATTCAAAAAAATTTAATTGGTTAATCAACATGGCCTAACTAAAATTGACATGAAATTAACAGTCTTGCTTACCCTTCCTCCTCCACCCAATCATCACCCTTTGGCGTATTCTGGGATATGATGAAGGGAACAGCTCGTATAGTAATATTCCCTTCACCCAATATTGTTCAAAACCATTAAAAACGAATGACTTGGAAGGTAGAGCGGGTAGAGAAGGAGGGCTTCTCACGACGCTAAGCATCCTCCCTGTTGACCAACCTTGCATCCAGGAGGCGACCTGTGGATCTACAGATGGGCTTAGTCCCATTGTTTTGAGAGCCCAACACCTTCTCTTGGTTGAAGAATAATATAGGTGTAAGGTAGTCACCTAGTTAGGCTATCACAAATCAGGGTAAAAATGGTATCTGTCTACAACATTTCTGATTATTTACTACTTTTATTTACAATGATATGAACTCTACCACAACATGATGAATTCATAAACCATTTGCAGCCACCTGATAACAGAAAAATAGTAAGACATATACACCATACCATGTAATCAACCCAACTCATTTCATGACGATGAGAGAGCCACTAAAATTGATTAATTTACACTAAGTTCAAAAATTTGAAGTCTTTGAGGACATAAGTCCTTGACTTCCTTAACCCTGGGAAGTACTTGGGCTCTTCCCAGAAACTCATTGTGAGGAGTACCACGAGAACCCCAAAGTAGCTGGCCGCTGAGAGGAATCGCCAAGTGAAAGGGCAACGACCCCCACCTATTGAGTAGAACGCCCATGAGGAAAAATCCAAGAGCTGTCTTCTGGCAGTCTTGGAGGCTGAGTGACCACCTACAACCAATAGGAATCCATTTGAAACCGAGGTCCAAAATACCATTCCCACCAATTTGATACACAAATCTAACACAATTGATCCCTCACGCTCTTCCTCACGCCTAAGAGGTGAAACACCATAATTAGGGTCATTGAACTGACACCGTCGAGACCATTCTCAATGACCTCTCACACCATCAAAAGGCCACACAACCTCTGATTCAGATTTAGACCCATACCAGTCTGAACCAGACTTGTACACAACACCATCAAGCCCCATGGCTGTTGCAAACCTGGATCCATTTTTTGGCAAAGCAATCGCTAGTGGACCCATGTCCACACCACAAATTATCACCAACAACCCTGCAGGTGGCCCCAGCATGGTCATGCAAACTGTAATCAGTCAGCTGCCACCACCCATAGTAACCACTCAAGCTGTCCCACCTGCAGCACTTGCGGGTAGTGGACCTTCCACATACACTACCCCTCCTGTCACATAGGGGGGTAATGCCCCTTCCACATACATCGCCCCTCCTATCACACATGGGGGAAGTGGCCCTTCCATCCACACTGTCTCTCACTCCACACTTGGTGGCATTGGCCCATCTACAATGGCACCACCAGCACCCCTAGCTATGCAGTTACATTATGCACCTGCAAACCCCATCACTATACCTTCCCCATCTCACATCAACTTGGGGTCAAATATGACTTTCATGGCTCATCTTAACTTGCCTGATTTGGCTCGATTGAAAAACGACCCCATCCGCCATCAAACCTTTTTGCCTCCCATGCTGACCAAACTCCCCTCAGACATTCCTAAGTTTGAAGGGAAGGCAGGGGAGTGTCCCCAAAATCACATCATGACATTTCATCTATGGTGCTCCTCAAATAGCATCGTAGATGACTCGATTAGGCTAAGACTGTTCCAGCACATCCTCATAGGTGCGGTAGCCAAATGGTACATTGAGCTACTGCAAGCTAAGTACCCAGATTTCAACTCCTTAGCTTTCATGTTCCTATAGTATTTCCAAATCCCCATCAGATATGACGAAGGGGTGGAAAAATTGTTATCCTACCACCAAAGCACCACGACACATATAACTGACCACATCCATGAGTGGCGGTGATGTCGTATTTTGTGCAAGATCCAACTTGATGACAGGATCTTTTTGGATTAGTTTTTCAAAACTTTGCTCCCACACATAGAAAAGGACGTCGCATCCGAACATTTCCAATCCAAAGAAGAGGCCATACTGAAAGCCCAACAGTTTGACATGATCTACACACAGTCTAGATACCTCTACACCGTCATTCCAGATGCTCCCCCCTCAGGTACCTCCTACCGGGATGCACCAAGGGCATCCCATGCTGCAGATGGCATCATAGGCTCAGTCTCCCAATAGCCATAGCACCGTCTGAGACCACCTATAGTTCCACCACAACCAAACAACACTGCTAGTGTTTCCTACCAAAACCAAACTCCGGACTATGCTAGAATGATGTCCCAGTCCGGAGCAACAAATTCCTACGCACAACCTACACCACCGCAATAGGCATAGGCCTTGGCATGGTAGACACAGCACTACACGAGAAAATGCCCACATTTGTGGCACCGCCACCCACCCAAATTTATTATGCACCACCTGTACAAGCAGTTCAAGCCCCCGCCCCTACTCCACCCGCTCCGTTGGGACAAGTATTTGCACAACAAAACTGTCACAACCAACTTGCCCCCAACAATCAACAAGGGCAAGCTAGAAATAATCAGCCCCAAAACCAAGCCAATAACCAACCATAGGGAGGCTGTCAACAACCAAACCCTCCCAACAATGCCATAGCAAACCGACCTGCCCAAAACCCCCCATGACCAAATGCACCAAGACGCAACACCCTATTGCGCACAAACCAACCATGCACACTCTGTGAGGTCTACAGGCACTACACATTCAAGTGTCCGCTCATGGGTCGCACTAAGCAGGCCATTCCGAATGAGGTTCAATAGGCCACCAATGCTACAAATCAAGCCCAACCCACCCCGACACCACAAGGACCTTCTCCTATGGTGCTTCAGGACCCATTACCAGTCCAAGTATTGGTGGCAACTGCACCTCCTCCCCAACCCCATCCCAATGCTCCAAGGGAACCTCCCATGGCCGAAACAGGTGTCCACCACCTGCTAGCCATGACGACTGAAGAGGTCAACCTACAAACCAGACGGAATCAGTATGGAACCACCATTGAACCCGCTGACACATCAGTGGCCTCTATGTCCAAATCGGTCAATGCACCTCTTTAGTTACCCCCCTTCCCCTGCCCCCCTAAACGCCGAGTGGCGAATAACGCCACGGCTAGAGCTACAATTAGCTATAGCATCGTGGATGATTTGGCCCAAACACCAACAGCCATGTCCGCTTTGGAGGTACTCAAAACATGCTCAACACAACGGAAAGCCTTACTAGCCTCCCTTAGGGCCGTAGACCCCTCCGACTCCAAGTTGATCACATTTGACACAGAGAATGGAGAACCACTCATGCCATCCACCATCGCCTTCCAAATCCCAGTGTCTATCCTAAACTTGGTTGTGCACTGATGCATAGTAGATGGGGGGCATTTACGTGCATTATGTCTACCCTAGTCTGGAAAAAACTTGGATCCCCAATTCTAAAACCATCCTCCACAACCTTGCAGGCTTATGATGGCCATCCCACTAAATCCCAAGGAATCTTTCCCCATGTTCCCATCACTTTAGCCAGGAAGACAGTTCTGATTGACATAGAGGTTGTCAACGCTCAACTGGACTATAACCTCCTTCAAGGAAGAAGTTATATGTACACCATGAGAGTGATCCCATCAACTGTCTTCCGTATCATGATGTTCCCCCATGAAGGGAAGATCATGACAGTTGATCAACTCACTTATCATGATTTGCAAGGGTTAACGACACCCACCAACGTTATCCCTACCATTACCACCATTGAGCCACAAGGGATGACCACACACACCAATATTGTCCCTACAATCAACAACATGGTTGACAACACACTAGCCTCCCCATTGTTGAATGTGGGCCCTGGGTTGTTTGTTGATACCACCATGACGGCTCATTTCCCCTTGATGTCACTGCCACTGACACAAAATGAGACTACGGACTTGTGCATGGTCTCATCTAGCACCGCTGCACCCAAACAACAAGCATAGCCGCAGCCGCATCCCCAACCCCAACCACAACACCGTCCGCAGCCGCAACACCAACAACACCCGCAGCAGCAGCATTACATACATCCACAACCACAACCTCACCCCCACATACAACCATCAGGGAGTTATCTAGGCTCATCTCCAGTCCATACGATTCCTTTCCTCTTTCCTCCACCTGGTGTCATGAGCAAGCCGGTAATGGAAATCTTAAGCCTACCTAACTTTACATTGGGAATTCCAGTGTGGTATCTTGATCCACCAGCTCAACCACCAATGCCCCAGGTTGTTTTAACCCCAGTGCAACCCATTGCGGTTGAGTCTCACCCTCCACCTGGCCTGTAAAAGCCAACCATTGTACCCACACCCGCACCGCCCCACCTGAAAAGGGCCAGGGACAAGAATGCCAAAGCCACCATAGAACCTCAGCAGATTCCACCTTGTGCTGTCTGCAAACATTAGGGCCACCAAACTCAGAATTGCCCTGAAATTCCAATGATCCGTGCGCATTTGGATGCCATGGACAAAAACAAAAACCTCCCCATGGTTGAACTCCCAACCGCGCCAATAGTCAGAAACAAGTCACTAAGAACAAACCATGCTTGTGCCCTCTGTGGTTTGTATGGACATTACTCTCACCATTGCCAAGACTTGCCCGAATTTTGAATGGCTTTAGCTAACCTCTGTCAAAATTCCCTTGAGTCTAAGATCACCTTGATCGAAGAATTTCACGCCCCACCGCCTTCTTCAGACACCATGTCCATTTACATGATGTCCAGTTCAATTGACCCGCTTATCTCCACCTCCAATGACGGTCCATCAGACCTGTCTCTTCATTGATTCAGCAATAATGAGGAGATACTTGAAGCTTTAACCGCCCCGGAATACCCATGGGATGACATGCACCATCGCTCGTTCTTCCTCCCATAAGAAATTGTGTCGTAGTCTGACCAGTTTTCTGTGGAAACCAAAGACTTCATCCATGGGAAAGTTGACTGGTTCAAGAACCCCATTCCAACACTAGATGCCTTCGAAGAAGGGAACATGTCCAACATCTCATCCACCGTCAAAATCAACATCTCAACCAATCTTGAGATTGTTGAATAAATCATGTTGGGGGCATCATGCTCCTCGGAAGAGGTCACTGCCTACAAAGCTCTCTTCCAAGAATTCCATGACATCTTCGCATGGTTTTACACTGAAATTCCTGGCTTAGATCCATCCATCATGGAACACCACATCGACACGTGGCCCGATGTGACCCCAGTTCACCAAAAGAAATGACCAATTCACCCTTCGAAAGTGGCCGCAATGAAAGCCGAGATAGAGAAGCTGTGAATAGCTGGCTTCATCTACCCTATTACCTACATCACTTTGGTTTCTAATCTTGTTCCTGTGAATAAAAAATAGGGTACAATTCACATTTGCACATACTTTCGTGACCTCAATGGGCATGTCCCAAAGACAACTTCCCAACACCATTCATCGATCAGATTATCGATGCATGCACCGGACATGAGGCCTTTTCCTTCATGGACGGATTTTCTAGCTATAACCAAATCCAAATCCAGAAAGAACACCATTATAAGACGGCATTCACAACCCCGTGGGGAACATTTTCATATCGCGTCATGCCCTTTGGCCTGAAAAACGCTGGAGCCACCTTCCAGTGTGCCATGACATATTGTTTCCACGACCTAATTCACATCATCTTGGTCTACCTAGATGACCTTACCGCTCGATCACCAAAATAAGCACAACACATAGACAACTTGCGACAAGTATTTTTACGTTGCCGCAAGTACAAAATTCACCTGAATCCCCTCAAGTGCGTTTTTTGTGTCCCAGCAGTCCGTCTACTCGGATTCGTCATATCCCACAAAGGGATAACGGTAGATCCCCTCAAAGTTTAGGCTATCCTCGATCTTCCTTTCCGAAAAACTCGGCACCAACTACAGAGCCTCCAAGGCAAGTCCAACTTCCTTCCCGCTTTGTACCTGAGTACACAACAAAAGCTTATAGATTCATTCATCTACTCTGCACAAAAATCCCCTTTGTTTGGGATGAGCAAGCACAAGAATCGTTTGATGCACTCAAATAAGCCCTGGCTTCTGCACCATTACTCTCAGCACTAGATTTCACCCGAGACTTCATTCTCTATGTGTCGACCTCGGACAACGCCATTGCTGGAGTCTTGGTCCAAGAAGACGTTGCTCGCCATGAGCACGTGATTTACTACATCAGTCAGAAGCTAACAGGACCCCCACTAGGATATTCACCCAAGGCGAAATTGGCCCTCGCCGTCGTCTTCTTGGTTCAGAAGTTGCGCCACTACATCATCGCAAACCATACACGTGTAGTGGCTGATTCAAACCCAATGCGGTACCTCTTAAGATGCCGCCTTCTACTAGGTAGAGAAGCTAAGTGGGTAGTCATCCTCCAAGAATTCGACTTAGAGTTTGTTTCCTCGAAAAACACGAAGGCACTCGCGTTGGCCACCCTCATGACTGATCTGCCCCCATTAAGTGCATCATCACCCCCCAAGGATGATCTCCATGATGATTTCCTATTCGTCATCTCCACAGACGACCCATGGTATGGGGACATCCTTCTTTATTTACGAACACAGAAGTTCTCAGTGCACTTAAACCATGAGGATAGGCGACGCATCCGACATCAAGCCATTCACCACTTGCTGATTAGAGATGTTCTGTATCGTTGAGGCATTGATACCATCATACGTCGTTGCCTCACCCATGACAAGGCCGAAACCATCCTCAATGACTGTCATAGTGGATCCTAAGGTGGCCACCTTTCAGGTTTGGCAACCACCCAGAATCTTTTATGTGTTGGCTACTTCTGGCCCTCTGTCATTGTTGATTGCATTGAGGCATTCAAGCATTGTCGTAGCTATCAACTCTTTGCCCCAAAATCAAGAAGCCCTCCAGCACCATTACACCCTGTAGTCACAGTCGAGCCCTTCTACAAATGGGTAATCAACTTCATGACAATGAACTCTGTCTCTGCCAGTGGTCATAAATACATCATTGTGGCAGTTAATTACTTCACTATGTGGGATGAGTCCATGCCCACATTTGATTGCAAAGTTGAAACCGCAGCACGCTTCTTCTTTAACCATGCTATTTCACGATTTGGTGTTCCTAAACAATTAGTCTCAGATCATGGAGCACACTTTCAAGACATCATATGGGATGAACTGTCAACCATGTTGAAATTCGAACACCAGTACTCATCATCCTACTACCCCCAGGGCAACGACCAAGTTGAAGTAGTCAACAAAATCATCAAAACAATGCTCCAAAGGATGGTAGGAAACCATAAAACCAACTGGCATCACATGCTATTCTCTGCCCTATGGGCTTATCGCACATCCACAAAAACCACAACCGATTTCACTCCTTTCCGCGTAGTACATGGCGTTGAATCAATACTCCCTATAGAGTGCCAAATCCCATCCCTCCACCTTGTAGTAGAACTTCTCCCTGACACTTCACCTTTAGAAGAATGACTCCTCCAGCTTGAGCAAACCATAGAAGACCTTCGAGCTACCCTCCAAGCCATTGAAGCAGTGAAAACACGGTCAAAGGTCCACTATGACTCCCATGTTGACCCACGCACCTTTAATGAAGGTGATATGGTTCTAGTTTACGACCAACCCAATGATAATTTGGGCAAGGGAAAGTTTGAGTCGATGTGGTATTTCCCATACGTCATCCACCATTGCCTCGGAAAAGGGGAATACACCCTTATTGACTCCGATGGACAACTCTTGGAGAATCCCTGCGACAGGCTCTACCTTAAGAGATTTTATGCTTAACATCACAAATGAGTCGCTTCATTTTCTTTCCATGTTTTTCAACGTTTTTTACCACAAGTCAGGGGAAGCACCATTAACTACTACTCCAAAGTCACCCAGAATCAGTTTGAGACACCTCTCACACCTTTGCGCTCAAACTTATATCTCCTTATGAGACCATCATCTCTTGTTTAACAAACAAATTTCGGGACGGTTTCTTGGAAGCTACCTTGATCTATGAGCCACAGCATGGTGATGCAAGTGTCTGCAGACCTGTACTTGTATCACTCTTCCCTACCGCTACTTATGCGGATTTTCGGGCCACCGCCCATTAAGGGTCACCATTTTTCTTCTTATTTTGTATTTTAACACACAGTTGTCTACTTCATCCACATCACCTTACGCGGATCTTTGGACCATTGTCCACAAAAAAAATTATTTTTCTTGCATGTATTTGGCATATAAGTGCCCCCAAACTTGCACTCACATCACATGCAGTCAAGTGCGTCCACCACAACTCACCCACAACTCTCCTGACTTCTATCTGAGAGCCACCTTGGTTTGTGTGCCTATGCTGCCCCGACTTGCGAGCCTCTGCCACGATCTATCCCACGCATGTATTGGTATGTTTGAGAGCCTTTTGCTTCGTCCATACTGCACTGATGACCTTTGGACCACTGTCCACCGTCCCGACATGGGGCACTGCCCGTTCCACTACAATCGGTTGACCATACTAGAGTTTCGTTTAAGCTCTTTTCTAACTCCTAAAAACAATGAAAAGATAGCCGAGCGTAGCTGCTTCCTTTCCCGCTGTTGATGTATATGTAACTTCGGAATGTATTTTATATATTGTAACCCGATGTTTATTCTGGGATGTTTCTATTATGTATTTGAGTCATATTGTCTTACCCCGATGTTCCGATCGGGAGGATTATTAATGTAAACAAGTCTTGTCAAGTCATTAGGTAAGTCCCCACAGTTTCGGGGCACTTGGGTTATTATACACTAATTAAGGTGTAGACTCGAGTAAGTAATTGTAAGTTAAGCCTACATGGTTGAGTGCACTTTAAGTCAACAGAATAATATAAATAGAGAGTGTGAGTCTCTCTATTTATCACTTGTGAATTACATCACTTGCTCTCTCAAGTGTGGCGCACCTTTGGAGAAGGAAATACTTTGGCTTGACAGAAGACAGAAGGCCGCTGTTGTGTTGGGAGGTCATCTTACTATTTTGGGTTTCACATCTTGTGGTGATACTATCTTAGAGGAAGTTGAGGGGTTTTCTCCATTTATGGTTTCCCCTATCAAAACTCTTTGTGTCTCTTGTCTCATGTGATGTGCTTATGTTATTGTTGTGCTTGTTATTCTCTCAGTGAAAAGATCCTAACATAATGCTAGCTTAAATGTTGAAAAACTAACATGGTATCAGAGCTAACCTGAGAAGAAGACATTGTGCAGATACAGGAACTAGGGCTTCCTATTTTGTGGATCTTTCTCCACGGATTTTCAGTAAAAGTATGCTAAGATGACTCTCCATTAAATGGTGCATCGTTCTGTCGATACAGAATTCAATTTCAAGCATTTTCAGTTTCGATGTGGAAATTAGGGCTTTCTACAGAAGAGGAATTTTTGGGTGAGACCAGCATAGGATTTTTCTCCTCATCAAAACCTAAATTTAGAGACCTGGATCAATAAATTTGGTTGGGTGAAACTCCGGGAAAGTCAAACCCTAGTTTGACCCTGAGCTAGGAGAAACCCTAAATACTAAAACTGCTAAGTTTTGGTACAGTCGCTATATTCCGAGATTGGAGAAGTCTCAAAAGCGAAAAATTGTAGGGGCTGAAGCTAAAATCCTGATGAACACTGTGTCCAAGAATCAGCCTCAGATTCACTATATTCTGGGAGATATGATCTCTCCAAGTTAGGGTTCCAACCTCTTCCAGAAATCATCCATAAACAGGATACCTGGGGAGAACTGCAATATCATGAGCTACAGAGGTCCAAATGGAATTCCTGAAGATGTTACAGAAATGAAACAGGATTTACTTTCTGTGGTCTGAATATCAAACTCAGAAGATGAACCAGTGACACGTGGCATGTCGTAAAACTTCACTGTTCTGAACAGTCCAGTAACAGTTCACCTTGGGAAAAGGATCATAAATCTCAAATGGTGAAACCAATTCTGATGAAACCTATGGTGTTGGATCAGGGACAGGATAGGTTACCGCAGTGATAAATTTCAAACATAGAGGATTATTAATGTCGAAGATATCATAGAAACAGTAACAGGCATTTCTGCAGAAGAAATCAGAAAATTAGGGCTTCCTGTTCCGGGAGCTTCCCTCCACTGTTTTCAGAAAAGGAGTACATTGGACAGCTCCATTTGAAGAGATATATCTATTCATCCAATCAGATCTGAAATATTCCAAGTGTTGAAAATTAGGTTTTCTGTGACAAACCCTAGATCAACGAACTCCGGGACAAGGACGGACACCTCAAATCGGTAAGATCTAATCCTTTGCTATTTCCATTTGAGGTTCTCATTTCAATATGATATATCACATCAGCTTAGTTAAAAGCTTGCGGAAGTTGACAACTTCCAAACCTGGAAGTATATGATCTCTCTGAAGAAAATGGATTGGACACCTACATGAGTATGGAGGTTCCAGTTTCAGAGGGAGACGAGGCCAAAGAAGACATCATGCTCATGCTGCCATCCAGAAAGAGATCCAGATATGAAAGAGAAGATTCTTCAAGCGAGTATGAATATGTTCTAATATCAGCTCTCATAGGTAACAATACTCATGGAAGTGATGATTGGATTATAGACAGTGGGGCTTCCAAACATATGATGGGATTCAAGGAATCCTTTGTAAGACTATCAGAACATGAATCACCTCACAAGGTGAAACTTGTAGATGACTACCAATATCCAATAAAAGGTAGTGAGGAATATTCAAACAAAATAGACTCTGGAATGCAGGTTGCATTCATAGATGGTCAAATCATCATGTGGCCAAAAGGAAAGACTATCGATGATGCGGTAGTGATTGGAGAACAAGAAGGAGGCTTGTATGAATTGAAGGGCCATCCAGAACAAGCCTTGATCCATGTAGAGCCAAATGAGCTTTGGCATAGAAGGCTTGCACATGTGCATTACAGAGCACTACCTATTGCAAGCAATGCTGTTGAAGGTCTTCCTGAATTTCAAGCTATTTGAAGGGAGGAACAAAATCAGAATATGACCTAAAGAAACCAGTTGAAGAATGTGAAGATCTAGAATGCAGAGACCATGCAGTCATAAGAGTCTCTCAAAATCAAGAACAACTTGAAGTAGAAGTGAATAATGTAGAAATGGTGATGGCCACCTTGAATGGCCTCCCAGGATCGTGGAATTCATTTATTCAAGGAATGTGTTCCAGAAGGAAGTGATTACTTTCAGCATACTTTGGAAAGAAGAAGAAGCTTGAATCATAAGAAGAGAAGAGAAGATGGGAGCAATTGAAGATCAAGATCTCGCCATCCAAGAAGATCCCTCAAGCAATGAGGAATATGAAGAACTCAACTCTTGAAGAACTTCTTATCCTCCATATCATTTGGATAAGAAACGATGCTACCATGAATCAAGAAGATGATGAAGTTGAAGGCTCAAGAAAGAGTCTACCCATGAAACAAATAAAGATAAGTGTTCAATTGTCATTTCATGATATTATTTTTTATGCATTTGTTTATATTCAGTTATTGTATTATGCATGATAGGATGTTTGCATTAATGAAAGTATACTACTAATATGCATGTGATGGGTAAGTAGCTCATGGTGCTATACAAATTCTCCATTGCTACTTATCTAGAATGAAACCTCTTTGCTGACATATTGGATTAGTGCACAATCTCAATGTTGTCTTGGTAGAGATGGAAGGCATCTAGAAAGTTTCAGTGAGATATGGATGAATGTTGTATTGGATAAAGTAGTTGCATGATCATATATTTATGCATAAGTATTTGCCAGTATAAATATTCTTTATGAAATGTTTCTAACCATACAATTGCATTTTACTTGTAGGAAAGATCGCATACATAATCACCTACAAGCAAAGAAGAATGAAGACTTGTTCCGAAGAACAAGTGATGATAGTTCAAAGACAAAGAATAATATGATGAGTGCAGTGACATCATTGATGCAGAACCTTCCAAGAATAAAGGGAAGACCAGTTCAAGAAGAATGATGTCTAGGTGCAGTATCAAGACCTAAAGAGAATTTCATAGTTCCATCATGCAGTAGATGGAAACATCGTGGGATACAAAGCAAGATTCGTAGCATGAGGCTTCTCACGAAAGGAAGGCCTAGACTACGAAGAGACATTTGTAGCCAGTAAGAGTTGAAACACATACATGATGATGATATTAACCTTTGCTACAAGTTTGAAGATGCAAGTCTATACACTAGATGATCACATAGAATATTAGTAGCATAGGAAGCTACTTGTCACTCTAGTACAGAATGTTTCAGTGCATAGAGTACAAAAGACAGAGGGAGTATGATGCTCTGCTTCAGAGGGAGTGACTAAAAAATATCCTGAGGATCGACATGGTACTGAGAGTAAAGTGGACTCCAACCTTTGCTTCAAGGTTGAAGACGAAAGACCAGTAATACTCCTGTTATGTGTCGATGCACTATTGTTCTAGGTATGGAGGTGTGGCAGAGTACAGATGGAATCTTCCTTGGACGAGGGAAGTATGCAGTAGAGATCCTGAAGAGGTTCAAAATGATGGACTGCATGACCACACCTATGGCATCGAACATGAAGCTATTGAGTGATGCTTCATCAGAGTCAGTTGATGCTACGATGTATCGTCAGATGATTGGGTCCTTGATGTACCTGAGACCAGATATTTGCTTTGTTGTGAACACATTGAGACATGTTCACCTGATGGTTGCAAAGCATGCAGTGGTATAGTTGATTATGGACTCAAGTACGATGCAAATCAGAAGATTAACCTAGAGGGTTATGTTGATTCAGATTGGGCAGGCAGTGCCATAGATAGGAAGAGTACTTCGGGAGGTTGCTTCAGTATGGGATCAGGTGTGATCTCTTGGTTTAGCAGAAAGCAATCTTGTGTGGCACTGAGTACAGCTGAAGTAGAGTATGTCGCAACTTGTTCAGCTAGTTGTGAGGAAGTATGGCGGCGGAAGCTACTGTCTGATATATTTGATCTCCAGTTGGATGCTACTTGTATACATTGTGACAACCAGAGTTGCGTGAATTTGTCAGAGAATCCAGTGTTCCATGACAAGTCGAAGCATATTGAGATCAAGTATCACTATATCAGGGATATGGTGCAGAGAGGAGCAGTGAAGCTCCTGTATGTTGCGACGGAGGAACAGATAGCTGATGTATTGATGAAGCCATTGGCTAGGATGAAGTTTGAGTACTTCAGAGAGAGACTTGGTGTTCTCCAGATCGAGGCTTCCTCCCAAAGACAGTGATGTGTCCCAGAGCCATTCTGACGAGCAGGTCAGATGTAAGGGCTGAGCCATTCTGTCATGGTGAGAGGATTGGTTCCTTCCATGACTGATATGAATGCTGAGTTTGAGTGCCATTCTGTCGAGTAGGACAGATGTAAGGGCAGTGCCATTCTGTTCATGGCTAAAGGATTTAGTTCCTTCCATGTCAGATGTAAGTGCAGAAATATCTCCTCATTGTGGGTGAGAGTCTTCCATCATTGTGGTGGAGGTGGCTCCTTCCTGGATGGGATTGTTCCATTCTGTTGAGTAGGATGTTGATGTATATGTAACTTCGGAATGTATTCTTCTATATATTTTATATTATTGTAACCCGATGTTTATTCCGGGATGTTTCTATTATGTATTTGAGT